>LQNS02278170.1:38716920-38729565 GCA_001587735.2 Parhyale hawaiensis
GGATGCCGTACGGGCCAGTATTCCCGTTCGTTTTTCTCTTCGTGTGTGGATGTTTGGAATGGTCTTGATGGCTCTGTCTTTGCTGGTGCGGGTATTGGCAGCTTTAAGCGATCTGTACACAGAGCTATTCTGTGATCTTGGATCTTCATTTTTTTCATTCTTTTGCTTTCTTCACACGCTGGGCTGGTTGCGTGGGGGGTTTGTTAACCAGAAGCTATTATTAATACCGTACAAGTTACTATGAATCACTTACTAGAATCCCCAGTTTTTAAACCCTAGAGAAGTGCAGTTGCTCTTCATGGCGAGGGTAGTTAGCCTACATTTCGTAAGGTGTAAAAAAATATGATGGTACGTTTTATAGTAACGAACTATAGAAACTAGATCTGTGCCGATTAAGCAGCATCGGCAAGAATCGGCACCTTTTGATGGTATCGGCCTTGGTAAGAATCGGCACTTTTGGGGGCCTAGAATCGGCACCGATATCGGCATTTTATTGGCTTGGCCAATGCCGATTCTTTGTGGAAATTGACCTGCACTGATCAACCGTCAAAACAGTTCAAGTTTTTTGTCATGTTAGAATATAATTCTGATGCACTGAAAACAAAAATGACACCAGTTTCGCTGTATCAGGTCAGGTTTTTATGCTAAACCGATTATTAAAAATAAATTAGATTTCACAAAATCCAGAATAAAAATAAGGCTCTAGTATTGTGGGTATTATTACTATTATGCTCAGTAGTTTGAGACTCCGTTTCCACAACAAAGACGATACCGTAAGAAAGAAGGGAGATATGATATATGTAGTATATAGCTTTAATTAGTTACAGTCAGAAAGTTTAAGCCTCTGTTTCCGAGCGGAACGATATCACGGAGGGAAGAGCAAAAGACATAGTATGTCGATCGAAATGGGGAACCCATATACGAAGGTGTTCCCACACAGGATCAACGCGGATTGGAACAGCAAGTTGGGAAAGAAGCAGAATAACAGAATAAAGCACGAGCAAGTAGAAGCATGAAATCGGGAAGGAAGCAAAGTGGGCACGAAAGACAGACGTTCCGAAGGCCTAGCTAATGGCTGAGGTAGCCGACACGAGCCCGTGGGGTTGCCGAGCCCCGAAACATAGGATGGGAGAACCTAACTAGCCCTATGGCCCATCCAAATTATTATTATTGATATATTAGTATTTTCCCGCTATTTCTGAAACTTAGACAATCAATAGCGATCTAAGATGGATTACTCGGCTTACAGCCGGCACCACAACGTTGTGCTCAGGTGGCAAGAGATAAAGGACGAAAAGAGAAGAAGACAGAAGAAAGATGCGCCCGAGCTGACGGTCCCTTCTGTGGCCTTCCGCACGAGCGAGGTAAGAGCCCCGCAGAAACAGTCTGTCACCTCGATCGGCGGCCAACTTCGCGGGACAGAAAGGAAATATAGAGAACCTACCTAACTCTACAAAACTAACCTTCTCAGCAGGAACTGCGGCCAGATGCTACATCCCCTGCGGAGAAGGCACTCGGGACCCTTGGGTGCGTGATGCCCAAACATATTATGGCAGGGAATGGCCCATCCTTTGCCCCCTAAGGGGCATGTAGTAGCTGTAGAAAAACACGTGGAACCCACACACGATCAACTCGTAAGCAACCAGCAAGTCGGGAAAGAAGAGGAAGAACAGACGAAAGTAAGTTCAGCAGGAGCATGAAATCGAAAGTTAGCAAAGTGGGCATGAGAGACTGACGTCCCGATTGCCTAGCTAAAACCTAAGGTAACCCACAAGATCCCCTTGGGATAGTTACGTCCCCATAACATAGGATGGGCGAACCTAAACTAGCCTAACCGATGGCCTATCAGCCATCCTATGCCCCCTAAAAGGGATTAAAGTTTTTAGAACACATTTAGAGTAATATCAATGTGCTGATTTCAAATATCACTTTTGTTTTCCTCAATTAAATCAGTTTTTCAATTATCGACTAATGCTTTTACGTTTCTATGAAGGCTACTTTTATTTTAAATTCAAGTGTATATATGGCGTCAATATCACGTGCACTACGACAGCTATTGCTAAAAGTACAGAAAACAAAAATACTCGTACAAGTACATTCAAGAAAACGTAAAAAAATCTTGTGATAGTTGAAAACATTTACCTGATTGAAGGAATGCAGTGTGATGTATGGAATCAGCACATCGATATTGGTCTAATTCAATAAAATTTGGTTCGATATGCTTTCAGTCTTGACCACTGAATTATTGATTTTATTTAGAGATCGATGTTTATTATAATCGGCATAGGACAAGAAACTTGACATGATGCAGAAAAACGGGTGCCATTTGCGATACAGAGGATCGAAGTTGCTGTAGATATATCAGGCGAAAAACTGGAAACTATACACGAAAAGTTATTTGTTGAACACACATTGATTACGAATATGTGTGGTTACGAATTGAAACTCAATAAAAAGTGAAAGGTTCAAAACTGAGCAAGGGGTGCTGCTCGGTGTAGCGGAATAGCTACAATCGCAGCTCAGAGTTTAAGCAGTTTTCGAATAGGCCAAGTCGAAGGTTAAATCAAGGCAGCGTAATTGAAAGGATAGGGAGAAACGGTCCCATGTTTCGACTCTCATGGACAGCAGACTTGAGGTTCGACGGAGTTCGACACGATTAAGTGACGGGCATTATTTACGGGGTAGTTTGAAAAACTGACTTATGTTAGCTCTAGATCGCAACGCGTTAGGTAGTGAGACAATAGCTGACCGTGGAATTTCCACGGGTCCCGCTAATAGTTAGTTAGTTAGTTATAAACTTTGTTTAACCTCCGTAGCCGCAACTCAGGCGTTCCAACAGAGATGAGTGTGTAGTATTTAAATACCACATAATTTGTCGCGTGGCCTACNAAGGAAACAAAGAACCTACCTAACCTTACAAAACTAACCTCGTCAGCAGGAACTGCGGCCAGACGCTACACCCCCTGCGGAGAAGGCACTCGGGACCCTTGGGTGCGTGATGCCCAAACATATTGTGGCAGGGAAAGGGCCCGCCCGCTAATAGTTTACTACCTACTATGAACAGTAGCGGGACCCAAGAAAATTCAGCGGTCAGTGAATGTTCTCACTACTCAAAAGGAAGCAATCTTAGGCTACGCTATTAAAATTTACTTTAGTTTAGCTAACGCAGCTCTTTTGGCCGAGCCTTCACCATCAAAAATAACGACCGTCCCCTAATTTTGGCAATCTCCGTCTAACCTAAATTCTACTGTACAAAAGAGTTGAAACACAGGAACATTTCTCCTTACCCTTCCGATTACTCCGAAGTGGGTGCAGCTTCGACTACTCTAATATTGTATTAAAGACGTCAGCGAGTTCCCTTTGTTCAGTTCCGAATATCTCTTTCAAAGTTTGAATTCTCAACGGCACATGTTTGGAATTGACGTGTAAACGGGTTAAGCCATTACCAAGTGTACAGAAACATTGGTTCCAAGAACGTGCAACGTGCCGTGTACGACTCTCTTGTACAAAGAGCTTAACGTAGCCTGTCTATCTCAGCACACATTATAAACGGGTTAAGCCATTACCAAGCGTAAGTTAACATTGGTTCTAAGAACGTGCAACGTGCCGTGTACGACTCTCTTGTACAAAGAGCTTAACGTAGCCTGTCTATCTCAGCACACATTATAAACGGGTTAAGCCATTACCAAGCGTACAGAAACATTGGTTCCCGCAACGTGCCGTGTACCACTCTTGTACAAAGAGCTTAACGTAGCCTATCTTAGCACACATTATAAACGGGTTAAGCCATTATCAAGCGTACAGAAACATTGGTTCCCAGTACGTGCAACGTGCCGTGTACGACTTTCTTGTACAAAGAGCTTAACGTAGCCTGTCTATCTCAGTACACATTATAATAACCTATCTAGTAATTTGATATCGCTGATGGATCAATAAAATGTTTTACCTGCAAAGGATTCGAATTCATCTTGATAAAGTCACAAACAGTTGAAAATAAGTTTAGCAATCTTACTCTTTGGATGTATCTATTTCATTGCTCTTCATTCATATTTACATGCCTTTATTGCGTTGTGCTTCTCACCGTCTGCTGGTAAAATAATTTAGTTTCTCATATTTTAATTTTGCCACATTCCATCGATGTATCTGATGTTTTCAATTCTATAGCAAGATCGTGGCTTTCCTATGTAGCAGCCCATCAATTTCCTGAGCTATTTCATGCAATAGCTACACGACAAATTGAACCCGACTCGGCCAATTTCTTCAATAATTACTCCATGTTGCTATAACCCCATTTTTGTCAGTCTATGTTACTTCTTTGAAGATCGTGTTTTCCTAAAAAAAAATGCTTTAGAATGGTAGTCCACGACAGTTTATTTCGTAGGTACCGCATCCTGACTACGAATTTTTCCATGTTTTGATCGTTATGAGACACCAGCAAAGTATAAATCATTTATGAAAATCGGCGGTCCTAAATATGATACGACTAAACTGAACAACAGTCTTCACCTCGAAACTGACTGAAAATTTTTGAAGAAGCGAGAAAAAGCGCAGCTGTTGTTAAAATTCTCTCTTCCCAAAAGCAGAGCCACTTACATGTAGAATGCTGCCTCTCTTGGAAACGCTGGAAGTGCTACCTATGTACAAATGAATAGACGTATATTTTGAACCACAAGCAGAATAACATAGATTTTTTATATTAGTTGTTAAAGCCTTCTTAGACACAACTACGGTGATTTATGAGAGAGTGAAGGGCCAAGAAGTATAAAGTTTACAGAAACGTGGAATTCATGAACGAGGGTGAATCAGTGTGCATAAGAACATCACATAAGGAAAGAAGAGCATCAGCATAAGTATGAAAACGGAACGAAACAACATGGGCACGGAAGACGGACATCCCGAAGGTCCAGCTAATGGCATATCAACCTACACGGGTAATCTCCCTGGGGTAGCTTTTCCCCATAACATAGGATCAATATTATTATATTCAGCAGTTCAAGTCTCCGTTTCCACAACAAAGACAATATCACAGAGGAAAAAAAGGGACATATAGTATGATGAGAGACATACACAACCCTGCACGAGGGTGTTCCTAAATAGGATCAATGTGCATGAGAACAGCAAGTCGGGAAAGCAGTTAGTTATAGTTAGGAAGTTAAAACCTCCGTTTCAGAGCAGAACGATATCACAGAGGAAAGAGCAAGGGACATATAGTATGCGAAGAAAAACGGGGAACCCATGCACGAAGGTGTTCCCACACAATATCAACACGCATGGGAACAGCAAGTTGGGAAAGAAGATGAAGAACAGAATAAAGCATGAATAAGTAGGACTATGAAATGGAAAAGAAGCAAAGTGGGCACGAAAGACAGAGTCCCTACGAAAGACAGAGTCCCTAAGGTCTAGCTTATGGCTAAGGTTACCTACAGGATCCCCCTGGAGGCGAGCTGGCCATAATTAGGATGGGCGAATCTTAACTAATCTTGCCCTATGGCCCATCCTATGTCTCTTGATGGCCATAACAAAGAATAGCCGAGCCTAACTTAACCACTTGATGGCCTATGCCCCATTCTATGTTCTCATCAGGGAGTTTATGATTATTAAAGTAAAAACTGATAAGAGGTGGAATCGGTATCGGCAACTTAGGGCATGTAAGAATCGGCATCGGTAACGGCACACCTCTAATCAAAACAACATGCAACTCAGCAGTGGACCCACAAAAAGTACAAAAGATGCATCTGTCATAACAAGCTTCTTACCAAATCAACACTGAGAGTGCAATTTTTATATGCCATTCAATATGCGTTCCATATACTGACTATAGCACAAGTTGCGCGATGTTCCAACTCAGGAACACTCACAGAAATTACATACCAATACCAACTTTCTATTAGTCAAAGATTTACAAACTAACATTTTTATCACCTACCAAACATATCAACAAAAATTCCAATGAACAATTATTTTGATATCTCCGTACCATTTACACTTAGTGGTCTTATGTAACTTTTTAATGATGAAGAATCTTATGGGCCACAATCAATACTGTAAAATTTTCACCTCAAATGAAAATAAGTCAATTTCAAATTTAAGTAAGTCAATTTAAAATTAAGATAAGTTAATTACAAATTAAAATAAGTCAAGTTCAAGCTAAAATGCCAAGTTCAAATTTAAATAAGTCAAGTTCAAATTAAAATGTCAAATTCAAAATAAATAAATCAATTTCAAATTAAAATAGATCAATTTCAAATTAAAATAGATCAATTTCAAACAAAATAGATCAATTTCATATTAAAAATAGATCAATTTCAAATTAAAATATATCAATTTCAAATTAAAGTAAGTCAAGATCAAATTTAAACATTAAAAGTATCTATGGTTAACTAGAGTTAAGGAGGCTTACCGAGGGTTAACTAAGGTTAACGAGGATTATCGAAAGTTAGGAAGGGTTATCAAGGGCTACCGAGGTTGAGCTAAGGTTAACGAGGGTAAACTAGAGTTAACTAATTTTAACTAGGGTTATCGAGAATACCCTGAATATAGGTTTATCTAAGCTTAACGAGGGTTAAGTAAGGTTAATGAGGGTGTGCCACATATATAGCTTCCCGGATTCAGGCGCGAGGTTCTAATAGAGCCGACTGCGATGCGGAGAGAGTTCATTCTTGTCTACTTGCCGCCACGATCGGGCACTGAATATTGCGTGTCGATAGAGCCGTTAGTCTAACAGTAGATCGCCACTCTGCTGAGTTTGGATGAAATATAAACACAGCAGTAATATAATATGTTATTGCAGCTGGCGTTTCCAGGAGAAGATTGGGAGTTACCGATTACTATAAGAAATTTACAGAGCCCACTTGAGCTCGCCGAAACGTAATTCCTTCCCGTTTACCGAAAGTTAAGTCCAGGGGACGGCATAAGGGTTAACTAAAGTTAATGAGGATTGTCGAGGGTAAATGAGGGTTGTTAACAAAGGCTAACGAGGTTTAACTAGGGTTAATATCAGTTAACTACGGTTATCAGGGGGTTAACAAGGGCATCGAGGGTTGACGACGAATAATGAAATATACCGAGGGTTAACTAGGATGATCGAGGTTTAACTAGGATTAATGACAGTTAACTAGGGTTACCGAGGGTTAAAACAAAGGTTATCAGAGGTTAACGAAGGCATCGAGGGTTGACGAGGTTTAACTAAGGTTAGCGAGATATAACGAAGGTTACCGAGGGTCAACTAGGGTTACCGAGAGTCCACTAAGGTTACCGACAGTCAACAAGGGTTACCGACAGTCAACTAGGGTTACCGAGAGTAAACTAGGGTTACCGAGAGTCAACTAGGGTTACCGAGGGTCAACAAGGGTTACCGAGAGTCCACTAAGGTTACCGAGAGTCAATTAGGGTTACCGAGAGTCAACTAGGGTTACCGAGAGTCAACTAGGGTTACTGAGGGTCAACTAGGGTTACCGAGAGTCAACTAGGGTTACCGAGGGTCAACTAGGGTTATCGAGAGTCAACTAGGGTTGCCGAGAGTCAACTAGGGTTGCCGCGAGTCAACTAGGGTTACCGAGAATCAACTAGGGTTACCGAAAATCAACTAGAGTTACCGATCGAGAGTCAACTAGGGTTAGACAGGGGCAACTAAGCTTAACTAGGAATAACAAGGGTCATGTAGGGTTACCAAAAGTTAACGAGATTTTCCGAGGGTTATCGAGAGGTAACAAGGGATATCGAGGGTTAAAAAGGGTAAAAAGGGTTAGGAGGGTAAAAAAGGTAAGGAGGGTAAAAAGGGTAAGGAGGGTAAAAAGGTTAAGGAGGGTAAAAAGGGTAAGGAGTGTTAAAAGGGTAAGGAGGGTTGACAGAGGTAAGGAGGGTTAACTAGGGTAAACTATGGTTTATTAGGTTTAACGAGTGATATTGAGTGTTAACTACTAATGCCGAGGGTTAATGAGGGTTACCGAGGGTTAACAAAGCCCAAGTCAACCCTCAACATTTAAGTTAATGAAGGTTAACTAGAGTTAACGAACGCTATCGAGGGTTAACGAAAGTCAACTTGGGTTAAAGAGGGTTAACTAGGTTTAACGAGGGTTACCGATGGTAACAAGGATTAACTATGGTTAATGAGGGCTAATTAGGGTTAATGAGAATTAACTAGAGTGAATGAAGGTTTATAAGGATTACCGAGGGTTAACTAGATAACGAGGGTTAATGGGTTAACTAGGGTTAATGAAGGTTAATTAGGGTTAACTAGGATTAACTAAGATTAACTAGGGTTAACGAGGGTTAAAGGGCGTTAACCAGAGTTATCTTTTGTTAACCAGGGAACACTGGGTCCCCAGCCGTTTGGGAACTCAAAATTAGGGTTCACTTTAACAGCGTACCGAGCGTTCATTATTGAAGGTATAAGTGTCGTTCAAGGCTTACTTTGAAGGGAAAATGTTGCTCTTTCCGACACGGTTAACATTTTCTCGCTAACTGAGCACAGATCTACGGAATGTGAAATAAGTTTGAGTAAACACTGCCCGTTTTGCCCCTATGGCACTATGTATTATGTTTTTTCTTGATGTATTTTGATCTGCTGAATCTGATGGTTGTTTTATTTTTTCTCTAGGCCCAATAGTTTACAAGTTATTATTTTTAGAGAAAAAATACAAAAACATGGTTTCATATATGCAGTTTCGTTCATAGGGTAATTTTTAGTGTTTTTATGGTGTATTATTCCGATAGTTTCTCCTGTTCAATCCAAGCATTTTTCTATGAAAATTTTTAAAAATGGCGTTTAAACACACATGTATATGGTGTAATAAACAGGATTGCGGAGTCGGATGGTTCAAGATCCAAATCCGACTCCTGGCTCTCCAGAATTTCTAATTCCGACTCCTGGCCCTCAAGATTTTCCCATTCCGACTCATTGGTCCAAGAAGTAGATATTTGATGGAAACATTAAACATGTCCAAATAACTTTTGCTAGTATACACACATATCAAGTTAAAGATGCTAGGTTTATTGTACATATACAATGATATTTTGCATCATTTCGGATATTAAATTGAGGACATTAAAACAATTTGGGTAAATTTTTTGCACCTGGTACATTATGTGTTGTACAAATTTCTTGATTTAGGCCTTAGTTTTTGAAGTAATTGGAAATATATATATAAAAATAAATATAGCTTTGTGTATTTTTCTTTCAATTTCAAAGGAATAGAACTCAATGAGTTTTTATGCTACAATAACACAATAACAGTTTTGGAATCCAAGAAACATTCTTAACAAAACTACAGAGCTGGACTCTCCATTTTCTATTCCATCCGATCACTAACTAAAGTATAGGGAAAAAATTGATTTTCAGCTGTGTTAAAACAAATTAAGAGGGCAAAAATGGAAAATCTCGCTCTATAGGTGTGTTAGGAATGTTTCAAGGATTCCAAAACTATCAATGTTTTTATTCTAGCATCAAAACTCATTGAGTTCAATACCTTTGAAAATTAGAAAAAATTCAGATCTATATATATTTCCTATTATCTCAAAAACTAAGGCCTAAATCAAAAATTCGTAGGAGCAAAATGTGTTTCTTTTCAAAAATACATACACTATGCAAATTTCAGAACAATCGGTCCAAAATTGATCATTCCCCCCCCCCCCCATATAATGTACTAGGTGCGAAAGTTCTACCCAACCTTTTCTCAATATCCTCATCATATGGAATAGGAAAATACATGGTAGCTAAAGCTGTAAATAGAAATGTAAAAAAATATGTCTACATTTGCAAAAATTTTTTTTAACAACTCGAGACTGAAAATTCAGAATTGATTGGTATTTGATTATAAATGGGATTCCGGAATCGGAGTCGGGCTAAAAATGCCGACCGGACTTGTAGAGCAAGTGAGATTCAGACTCTGACTCCCCTTTAAATCGTCCGACTCCCCCTGAAATCCTCCGACTCCCCAACCCTGGTGATAAACATAATACATAAAACAATCCGACTCCCCAACCCTGGTGATAAACATAATACCTAAAACAATCATAAAAAATTGCATACAACAAATAAATATAAAAGTAATAAGTTACACTGTACCTGATCATGGAGAGAAATGCACGCACTAAACACCTCTACTGCTACCGGGCACACACAATGTGCACAGAGGCCGCCGGAGCTTGGCTACTGTACCCGATCGGGAACACTCAGTGCACGCACCCTCACACCTGCTGTTCACAACCAGCACCAGACTGAGTGTTAGTAGCCCAGAAAATTTTAAAACCTCCCTCTCTCTCTCTCATGACTTCCCACCTCCCTCTACCTTACACCATTAGTTAGAGCTCGACGAGACGAATCTTTTGGTATATCGCAACCCAGGATTTGCTGATGTGCCACATTTAAAGACCTGCCGTTCACAATCTAGGACACTTCGTGTATATGGGTTAACTTGTGTTACCTAGGGTTAACTTGGGTTACCTTGGGTTAACAAAGGTTTGTGAGCGAGAGAAATCAAATTTTCAGGAGGTGGCTGTTACGTCACAGCCGCTGGCAGTGTCTGGAGGTAGTCTTTAATTTGCACCTGATCTTATTGGATGTCGGTATTCACTATCCTCCTAAGCCCCATTGCCAGCCATTTTAAACTTTTGTGATTGTTAAGAGAGTAATACGCAAGATCTTTTCGTAGTATGTGCTGTAAGGCATTTAAACCTTCAAACAGTTTTTTATTAAGTTCAAATAAACTATTTTTAGAACAATTTTACCAGTGGAAAGAGAATTTAATAAACTTAAGATTTTTACTGAAATATTTGATTCCTAAATGCAAGGTAACAAAGAAAAACATAAAACTGAAAGTACTCTGAAAAATTAGTAATCTTAAGTAAATGTTAAAAACCCCACGAATATTATTGGGTACTGCTGGCGCCTGACAAGCTATAGTAAGCCATAGTATTAGAACGTTTATTTGGTGCCCGGTAACAGTTCAACTAGGGTTAATTAGGGTTAACTAGGGTTAATTAGGGTTAACTAGGGTTAACTAGGGTTACTGGGGGTTAACCTAGGTTAACTTGGGTTAATTAAGGTTAACTTAGGTTAACTTGGGTCAACTAGGGTCAACTAGGGTTAACTTGGGTCAACTAGGTTAACTAGGGTCAACTAGTGATAACTTGGGTTAACTAGATTACATAGGGTTAACCTAGGCATCTTGGGTTAGCCGTCGTCCATAACTTTCGCTAGCCCTAATTTACTCCTGTTTACCCTAGTTAACCCACATTAACCCTCGTTAACCTTAGTTGATCTTAGTTAACTGTCGTTAACCTTAGTTAACCCTGGTTAACCTTCGTTAACCATAGTTAATTCCATTTAACCCTCGTTAACCCAGGCTAACCATAGTGACTCGTCAATAACCCTAATTAACCCTCGATTATACTAGTTAACCCTAGTTAATGCTAGCTAGCCCTCATCAACCCTCGGATGCCCTAGTTAACCATAATTAACCGTCGTTAACCCTAGTTAAACCTCGATAACCCTACTAACCCTCATAAACCTTCATTGACCCTAGTTAACCCATATTAGCTATAGTAACCCTCATTAAATCTAGTTAACCGTTTTTAGCCCTAGTTGATCCTCGTTATTCACATTAACAATAGTAGTAACCCTCGATAACCTTCGTCACCACTTGTTAACCTTTGATAATCCTAGTTAACCCTCGATAACCCTAGTTAAAATTAGTTAACACTCGGTAATCTTTCTTAACCTCGATAATTCTGTTTATATAACCTTTGTAAATCCTAGTTAACACTCGTTAACCATAATTAATCCTCGTTAACCCTTATAACCCTCGTTAATGCTAGTTAGAACTTATCAACCCTCGATGCCCTAGTTAACCCTAACTAATCGTCGTTAACCCTAGTTAACCCTGATAACCCTAGTTAACCTTCGATAACTCTAGTTAACCTTCGGTAGCCCTAGTTAACCTTTGGTAACCCTAGTTAATCGTCATTAACCCCAGTTAAACTTCGGTAATGTTAGTTAACCATTATTAACCTTTGCTAAGCTTAGTTAACCCTCGTTAATCCTTATTAGTCCTTGGTAACACTCGATAATCCTCATTAACCTTTGATAAACCTATTTCACTTTCGATAACCCTAGTTAAAATTAGTTAACCCTCTTTAACCCTAGATTACCCTTGGTAACCCTTGATGACCACCGATAATCTTCGTTAACCTTTGTTAACCCTCGGTAAGCCTCCTAAACGCATAGTTGTAACGCTTTAATTTGAATTTTACTTATTTTAAATTAAAGTTGATTTATTTTAATTTGAACTTGATTTATTTTAATTTAAACGTGACTTATTTTAATTTGAACTTGACTTATTTTAATTTGAACTTTACTTATTTTAATTCTATTTTGATTTTTTTAACTTGAATTGAAAAAGGTGCATCTGTTATAGGTGCACCGTACCTACAGGTACTTCACCTGCCACTAACATTTGTATTTTGTGCAACACTTCCAAAGAAAATAGAGGTATAAGTAGTAACAATCCTATTTTTGCTCAGGTAGAATAATAAGGCGACACAAATCTACATTCAACTTAAAACTTAGAGATAGTTTAGGCCTCCCTAGAGAAAAAGTATACTGCAGCTTCAATGTTCTCAAAGGCATATATATATATATATATA
>LQNS02278170.1:38807863-38819346 GCA_001587735.2 Parhyale hawaiensis
ACCCTAATGGGGTTCCCCTTACGGTCTGGCAGGCCGGTAGTGTGGTGTCTACTCTCCTTGGGCAGGGTTCAGTTGGTTAGTAAATAGACTAGAGACAGAAGTTCCTCACTCACGCTCACCGCAGAACGCCGAAGACGAGCTTGTCGAGGTTCAGAGCAAAAACATACTTTTCCGGTAACGATGGTTATGCCAATGGTGCATTCAGCAGCAAGTATTGTTGACAACAACCTCCGTAGAGAATAGCAGTCGAACACTGATAGTGAAATTCTATCCTCGGATAGACTGAAAGAGCGAGTCTGTAGGCGTCTCTGGGCTAAACGGAGCATTTGGTTAATCTTTTACGCGGCATCGCGTCGACTGTGTTCCTATGCGCAGTCCCCTAGAAAATAATAGAAGGGTCGATCTTCCATAAATAACTGCACCCTGTTAAGAAAACTCAGGCCTTGTAAGATCTCTCTCTCACAGAGGGAAGTGGCTAGATCTGATGGCCTGAGGCAGTAGTACCACACTTTACCCGGAGTGCCTAGCTGCCTAAGACGCCCCAACGTCCAAACCGAGAGACTCCCTTTACTGAAGTGGGGAGACTTCTTGCTCCACACTCAGGCTTCTACCTGAGACAATTGTCCCAACACCTCTCAAAGACAGACTCCTTGATCATGTCTAGAGCAGTAACACTATTTGCTAGGGTCTCAGCTCTAGCTGGTGTGTTTCCTGGCTCGGAGATATATCGCTCTTTTGGAGATCTTAAAACCTTTTTATCTCTCCTGCAGAGCAACGGGTATAGGAAACCAGCTGTTAAATGTAGATGGATTACACTCATTCTACCATCTCATGTCCTGTGACTTAAGATAACTCTCTTCCCGACAAGAGCACCTCTTCAGGTCTTCGGAGAACATATTTGCACTGGAATGCTGCGTTTTCCATCTAAAGATAGATCCTAAGGCTTTGGTAAGCCAAGCTTACGGTTCCACGTACAAGTTCCTGTCCGGAACACTTCTTACCTAACTGGAATTCATTCTCTTGGTGGCTGAACTTTAACAGAAAAGTCAGTTCTAACTGATTTAGGCTAGTTACAGCACTTTAGGCAGCATAGAGCTTACCAGGGGTTAGGCAATGTCAGCAGCTGCAGCAGCCTATGACGCTGCAAGGCGTTGGACCTCAGTCAGGACCTCAGTCAACTAGTCACTTCTGGACACTAATTTCATCCCGTAACTCCCCTCTGTAGAGGAGGATCTAAGGCGATTTAGGAGGGCACTATAATTCTGGACCAGATATTATGCAGCTTGTCTTGATCAGGACCCTCGAGTGACACCCAAGCGTCCAACCTCCACCGGAGGCACGCCAGAGGATTCTAGCTGTTATCAACTCAGTCTCATTCAGAGTTCATTCTCGCCCTAAAAATCCTCGCTATCTGCAACCTCTTAGAGCCCTGATCACCAGGACTATAAATAATCGCGGTAAAGGAAGGCGTCAGACTTAGTAACGGCATTAAAGTGCCCCAATAGACTAAGCCAGCTAAGTCAGGAACCCAATCTCTCCCTATTTGGAGCATGGTTCCAGAAAAATCCCCGATTAAGGAGAGAACGAACACCTACTCTTCAGATTCTGCTCACTTTAAACACTCCACTCTATCGCTTCGGCTTTGCTAAGAGACTGAAAGCCGCCTATCTTAATGTGGGGACCTCGTTCCATTACACTAGACGTCGTTCAGCCATCCTCTTAGAAGTCAGTGACTTCCCCAGGAAAAAAAAGTGGGTTAACCAGTGTCCATCCTAGGAGAATGCCTACTAGCGTTCTATTAGCCTGGACTTAGGAGACCAAGCTCCTTTGATATCAGAACTAATCTAACCATTAGCCCATCCTGCGGGTTGTGTTGGACTATAACACACCGCCCTGCTTAAACACAGAAGCTCCAACCGAGGTAGACATCCATTCTATGCTGTGAACCCGAGCTCCATTATCCTTCAACTCTGGGAAGGGGGCCAATCCTTTGCAGCGCCCGCAGTAAGGTTACTAAAATCTCTCTTCGGAGTAGCCATAACTTAGACCTTATCCTATCTAGACGAGCCGGAAACAGTCTCCCTCTAGGGCACGTCCTAAGCATTGGAGTACTCTGCCCATTTGAGGATAAGCTCTGTTGGGCTCCGGGAAGAACCATGCATCTGCAAAATCTCCAAAAAAGGAGATTCTTGCGTGGACCAGCTGATCTGTGGGTTAACAAGATCGTTGTTAGCCCTTGCCCTACAATTTACACCCCCTAGCCACCCGTTATCTCGCATCAAAGTTTTCATCCTTGAAAACACAACGCGGTGTTTCCACGAAATTTGGTAAATATATTTTATAACCCATGTAAAGTCGAGGCTTGTATTTCTCTACTACTGAAAGAAACGGGAGATGGAGCTCAAGAGACTACAATGAGTGTGTCTACTATGCGCTTCTCTTAGAATTTCATAGCAACAGAGTTTTGAGACCGAAAGGATTAAGCTCTAGTAAAGCTTCAATGACCCATTAGGCAGGATCTAAGAGTAGGATGCGCCGGACCGATCTCCCAGGCCGGACATTTCCTATTGAAGTCCCGATGGACAGTTGAGTTCTCCTTAAGCTTCAAGTTACGCTTCAGTACCAAAGCTACCTCCCAGTGAAGATCCAACCTAAGGCGTTGGACCGTTTGAGTCTATGACAAGCCAGGGTAAGGAGTCCGGTTTTGACTGACCTAGGCCTACTGAGCTCCTGACCTCAAGGTAAAGTATCTCTGATAATTAAACCGAAAGGTCGGGGGGTAATCTGATCAATTCAGAGGACTGCGGTTGCTCTGAGGAGAAGTCCGACAGTCAAACCTGGTATCCTATTTAGGGTGCATATGCTGAAAATCTTAGTGAGCGGCAAGGCCAGCAGAGGTGAACGGTAACTCATTCTTGCTTCAAAGAGGCTGTTTCCCTCCGAGGTTGAGAGCCAGTGGTCCACGTGCAACCTGCGCTTGAGCTCCAAAGGACGGGAAATGTTCTGGAGATAACTCCAAAAAGGGGCTTAGGAATACTATGCGTATCACAGGTTTATTGTATATTCTGGTGAGACTAAGTCTAGCAGTGTTCTTTAGATACTCCTCCGATGCCTCACAGGAAAAATTTCTTTGAGGGTAAGTTCGAAAAGGATGCCCAGATGACCGGTGCGAAGTTTAAAGGGCAGTACCTGCTCTGAGGCAAAGTCCACAATTCGGCCCCCATTACTTGATCTTGGGTAGAATCTAAAAAATCCGTATGGACCCTGAAACAAGCGGCACCTGTACAAGGCCAAGTCCCCGATCAAACCTCCAAAATTAAGCTGTCTTGAACTACTGTAGCCTGCCGAGACTAAAGCACGTGACGGGTTTTAACCAACGTTCTATCTATGCCTCAATAGAATGTCTCATTCCGAGGCTAGGTCCAAACGGTCCACAAGTAAAAGTGCCAGGCACTTGTTCCAGGACTAAGTCCACAATCGAACCTAGAGAATTTTTTACCAAGTCTCTACCAGCTGGAGTCTGCAGGGACTAAGACCAGCGATGGTCCTTGGACACAATTTCAATGGACCGTTTCATTCCGAGGGTAAGTCCAATAGGTTCATAAGCAGCAGTGCAAGACCTACAGTGGGTGGTGCCTGCTCAGATACAAGTAAAAAGATGGATCCTTCATCAGTTCTACCAAGTCCCTACCTCCGGCCTGGGGACAGGATTTGACTTGAGTCTGCACCAACTGTGAATCTGACGAAGTCGCACTGACGTGCATTTTGTATTTTCATTTATTTTTTTACTTAGCCACAATCCAAGTGGTCACTCTTGTACTCTCTTAGGTGAGCAAGATTGCACTTGACATTTTTTTTTTATCAGGGGCCTTCCAAACCTGCCGGCGACACGGCGTCATTTTGGAATCTGTCCAGATCGAAGATCTGGCCGATTTGAGACTTTCAACTATTGGAGAGCATCTCTTTTCTAGGGGAAAACTTTCCGAACTCCCTACTAGTGGAAGAAACTCACGGTATAGCGGGATAATAGAGCCTTCCTTCAGTGGAGAGCAGCCAAGTATGGGATGAGAATTTAAGTCCAACTAGAGGAGGACCGCTCGGTGGCAGTATTGCATTAGCCATTCATCCTGTGGAGAGAGTCGCTCTATGGCGGTAATATTAGCCTTCCATTATGTGAAGGGGCTCGCTCTAAAGCGGCAATCTTAGCCCTCTATCATGTGGAAGCCATCACTAGCAAACTAGAATGAGTTAAAACCTTCAAGTACCTAAGTACTTGAGTGTTGTAATTGATGATAATTTAAAGCTTTCTCAGCACGTAAACCACGTTTGTAATAAATTAGATAAGTCAAAAGGTGTCATTTATTCACTATCGAGATACATGCCTAAGGATGCTTTATTCGGCTTGTTTTACTCATTATTTTATTCGCAGTGGACATAAGCTATAATAATTTGGGGCGGGGCAACTGTTAACGTTTTGAAGCCAGTAAAAATTTTGATGAACGATATTCTATGAATAATTCTACACGTAAGGTGAGACAGGAATAATACACCATTAACGAACACAAATTCCATGTACAGGGAACTGAATCTTCTCATATATAATAATGTATATCGCTATTTTCTACTCAAGTTTTTTGCGTGAAGCTATATCAGCTATATGACCGCTATTTTAGTCATCTTGCTAACCCATATTATGACAACAGAAATGACCGCTTTAATTTTCCAACAGTCAATGCTATAACAACGTTGTGTTACTCTAACGGCACTATATTTAAAGTCTCAGTACAATACACTTGTATTGGGGGCACTATGCAAATATCTCTAAGCACAAGCACTCCATAAATTTGACATTTAGGGTGGATTGGTCTTCCAGCGGTGTTACAATGCTCACACCCGTGAGTACCGACCGGATGATTGATGGCGGCGGTAATAGTCTGCCTGCTACAGCTCTGAGGCTAGCTTTTACTGCGTATCAAGAGCGTGTCACACCTTCGGTGCACTGACGTCTGCACATCCCTCCTGACCCAAAATTGTTATCACTCCTCGAAGTTATAACAAAAATAAATTTCATGTCTTAATTTGTTTATCTGCTTTGCTAAATTTCAAAGCGTCGACTTGAGGAGTTGAACTTATTCAATAGTCAAGTAACTTGAGGTAGGGAAATAGGTTAACGCGTCAATATATCAAGATGTTCAGGTCACATTTTCAACTCTAATCATTGCAGTTCTGCTTGCAATCGGCAACTTTGAAAGATTGGATGTTAATCGAAGGTAATGGTGCGCGCTACGATCTCATTCGAATTATGAATGTTAAAACTTGCACGTACCATTCACTGTTTCGAATTCGAGTAAATACACATTCAGCAAAGTACTCTACCACTTCCAAGAGGGCATTGTTTATCTCAGCATGTAGATATGTGTTGAACCAATTAATGTGCCATATGACAATGTTTTCTATCAATGGGTGTCGTGACTTATGTTTCACTGGCAAGTTTTCATAATATCAATTATTGCAAAAGTATTAGTAAAAGCGAAAATCTTCTATTAAACTGATTGTATCGTTGCTAAGTCTTTTAATACCTTACTATATCAATGAACACCACAAAAGCTTGCTTGTGGGTAATTGCAAATGAAATGTATCACGTACTCTATTAATATAACAAAAATGGATCCGTCTATTCCTAGACATGTGTACATATTTCTAACTCATCTAAGTATTTGTAAAATAGCAAAAAGGTCTACTTCCATAACACAAATAAGTACAAGGAAAAATATTAAGTGGTTTCACTAGTTAAAAGAAGAAAACGTCTTACGCTTCATAGAAAACTTACAGTGGTAATTTTTCACGACTCGGCATGACATTCATTTCAGAGCAGGGCTAACTGGGAGGCTATTACTTGGGCAGTAAGAACGTTACCTTGGCGCCAGATTATTCACAGTGATGATCCTGTCTCTGAGCTTAACGACTTGACTGTGTCCATTTTGGAGAGGATTGCCCCAAAGAGGACTATTCTTGTTAGGTTACGGGATGAGCCGTAGTTTGACGACCAGTGTCGGTTAGCTTTTGAAGCTGAACAAGCGGCTTAACAGGCATGGCGACGTTCGCGTAACTGCACGTTGTGGTAGACTTATGTTGATCGTAGGGCAGAGAATAAGCATGTGTATGAGGAGGCACAGCGTCGTCTGAGGCAGCGGTCCAGGGAGTCTGCTAAGTATTGACCATCCACATCGTTGGTGCAGTGAGCTAAAGGGTTCAGTGTTTGGTGCTGAACCTTCGTTGCCGCATCTTGTTTGTCCAGGTGGGGGCATCATTACTGATCCTTTGGCAAGGGCGGAGCTTTTGTCGGCTCACTTCGACGGGAAGCAGAGCAGAAATGTTATTGCATTGCCTCATTCATGTCACTCTCAACCTCGCTTGACCTCTTAGGCGTTCAGGTCTGGTGCAATCAGGGTGCTACTTGAGGGTCTTGATCCGTATGGAGGTGTGGATTCGATGGGCATGTTCCCTTTGTTTTATAAGCAGCCGGCTGATATTTTTGCCTCCAAGCTTGCAGTGATCTTCCGGCGCCTGATACGGTTGGGAAGTTTTCCTCGTTGTTGGCGAATTGGGAATATTACTCCTATTCCCAAGTGTCCGGTGTCGCCCTATGTGGCCAACTATCGACCCATCACCCTGACGCCCATTTTGTCGAAGGTGTTCGAGAAGTTGATCGCTGGTAAGCTTGGTCGTTTCGCTGAGGTTACGGGGTTGCTGCCTGCTGGTCAGTTTGCGTACAGAATTGGCTTGGGTTGTTGTGACGCTCTCTTGTGAGTGTCACGCAATTTACAGTCTACGCTGGATTGTAGGTCAGACACACGCCTTGTCCAGTTGGACTTTAGTGCGGAGTTTGACAGGGTTAACCACAGGGGTTTATTATACAAGCTGGAGTCCTTTGGTGTGGGTGGTAGGGTTTTGTCAATCATATCCGATTTTGTTTCTCAGCGAACGCTGAGTGTGTCTGTTGACGGCGTTTTGAGAGCCTCAGTCGGGGTGGTGTCTGGCGTCACTCAGGGTAGTGTGCTTGGCCCGCTGTTGTTCGTTCTCTATACTAGTGACATGTTCTCTTCGCTTGAAAACACGATGATCAACTATACCGACGATTCCACTTTGATGGCAGTGATACATGCTCCTCGCTTGCGTGATGCTGTCGCTCAGTCTCTAAATAGGGATTTGTCACGCATTAGTGCATGGTACTCGGCCTGGAGTATGAAGCTGAATGCTAGTAAGACCAAGTCGATGATTGTCAGTCGGTCTCGGACACTTGTATCGCTGCATCCCCAACTGGAGCTTGATTACACTTTACTTCAGAAGTCTAGCTCCTTGGAGACTCTTGGTGTTGTCTTTGATGAGCTTACTTTTGAGCCGCATATTAGGAGGTTGGTGTCACGTGCTTCCACTAAGATTGGGATCCTGCGTCAGGTGAATTCCGTGTTTGGTTATAGTCAGGTTGCCCGCAGGTGTTTTTATGCATTTTTGCTGCCTGTATTGGAGTATTGCTCACCGGTCTGGGCTTCAGTTGCTGACACTCACTTGCGTCTGTGGGACCGACTTGTTAGTTCAGCCAGAAGGCTGTGCGCCGATAATGATCTAGTGAATCTTTCCCACAGGAGAAGAGTAGCAGAGCTATGTTTTATAAGGTGTACAATAATGAGAGACATTGGTTGTATTCTTCTCTTCCTGCTCTCAAGCTTTTTGGGAGAGATACTCGTGCTGCCTGCGGAGCGCACTCTTTCACTTTGGAGGCTGTCAGATGTCGAACTAATCATTTCTGTCGGTGCTTCGAGCCCTGGTCGGCTAAGATTTGGAATTTGTTGCCTTCGTCGGATTTTGGTCCTATTGGCCTGCAGGCGTTGAAATCGGCTGTTAATGGTTTTTTGCTGGATTTCCTTTAGCAGCGTTTTGGGCTTCCCGGTGTTGCATGATGCTTCATTTGGGTTGTATTACCTGTCCGTGGGAGCTCAAGCGTGAAGTTTTGAAAATAATAATAATAATCGGGTCGCTTCTAGCATTTCGTTGATAAAATATTATAGAAGACATATTTAAGGAATTAATAACATAATCAAAATAGATAATACTTTACTGCATCAGACCTCGGACATCATTCAGTGTAAAACATATATATACAAATTCATCAATGAAATGAATAATCACTTCCAAATAGTAGCAATACTGTACACTCGAGATATTGGATTAATATCGCGTTGATTGAACTATTGGCAATGCATATTAAAATATAATTAATAACATCGGAGTTCAATTCATCACCGTCATCCATGATATATGATAATTAAATATAACAATAACAAAATACTGTCCTGTAATCTCTTGTACATGTGTTATGTAAAAATGCTGTGGAAAATGTACAGGAAAAATGTGATCAGTAATAATAAATGTAAAAATATGTATATATCAGTGCAGCATTAGACGTGTGTCTAAATCTTTTCTGTAATGATATATGTTTACATGTAAAATCATGATCCCAGTTATTTACGGCATTGGCGTGTTGCACGCAAAAATAACTAATAGCACACGATTTCAGGAAAATAGTGTAATATCGCATTTAATCAGTTTTCCACGTCTTTGCGCGTAAACTAGGATTCGACTAATGTTACACAATTTCAGCAAGGAAAATATGTGTATAGTATGTATACTGTAATAGGTATGAACAGTATGTGTACAGAAATGTACACAATACAAATACGATCACATAACTAATAACATCATGAATAAATGCATCAATGATGACGCTCTAGCCTCCCCAATATCAGGATTACGCGTTCCTATCATAGTGCCGATTGCGACACGGATCACTCTCTGGTATGGAGCAGGGTGAAGCTGCTGAGAAAAAAATCTTACCGCACAAGGAAAGCAGGGCGATCGCGAGTCAACATAAGTAAAATTCGCAACCTGGAAAAAGCAGCCGAATTTTCCAGGATGAATGGTAATGGTACAAGGATATTAAATACCTTCCACCTTCCTAATTACTGAAGTCAAAGCAGAAGGCAGCTGCTGTGAGGCGCGTCGGCAGGTGGCAGATAGCCGGATGGCCTGCAGACATGCAGGTCAGCTGCGAATATTGAAGAAGCAGTCGTGGACCAAATTGCCCGGTACTGACAGCAGTCGCTAGCCCGGGAGGGCAGGCTGTCTGGCATGCGGCCGTTAAACGCAAGGCCCGAGCCACGATGCTCGGTAAACTGAACCAGGAGCTTGAGTCCCTCAGGCAGCTCAAGGCTGCATGCAGCACTGTTCTGGCAACTCCTGGGACGTCGCTGGAGCTAACCGTATCGGCTCTGCCTTTCCGTTGGATCAATCCGGTGACGAGGAGAGGGGGAACTAGCTACATGGGTAACAGCTAGTCTCTCATAATCCCTTACCAAGGCTTCGCCTACTGGAGAGGTTACTCCAGCTTCGCTTCATTTTTGCGGCGTTGGCACAACACGGGAAGTGGCAGTCAACCGGTTATAAGTCGCAGCTCAGTTGGCGTAGAGCAGCGGCGCCAGGGGCCACTTTCGTCGGTGGGAGAGATCATCCTAATCTCATTGGGATCGCAAACGGATCGCAAATCTCTGCACCGGGCATTCCGACTAATGCCTTTTCCGAAGACCTACAAGCGGTGGACGATGCACGCAAGACAGCCGTCATCGACCTTGAACTTGCCAGACTGCAGTTGGATGTTGTTGCCTTCCAAGAGATGCGACTCCTAGAAGCCGGCTCAGTCACAGAGAAAAACTCTACTTTTCTCTGACAGGGAGAGCCCTTGGACAGTGTTAGGGAGCATGGAGTCGGATTCGCGGTCAGGAATACTCTTTTGGGGCAACTACTCCTCCTGCAGAAGGAAGTGAGAGAATACTGTGCATCGAGTTTCATTCATCCGAGGGGCCAGTCACCCTGATAAGTGCCTATGCACCGACCTTGGCGTCGCCGGCGGAGGCCAAGGATAGTTTCTATGATGATCTAACAACAACCGTCACCCAAATTCCTAGGAGGAAGATGGTGTTCATCCTTGGCGACTTCAACGCCAGAGTGGGCAGTGATCATGAGTCGTGGCCCAATTGCTTGGGCTACTTTGGCATGGGAAAGATAAACGAGAGCGGCCAACGTCTGCTGGAGCTCTGCTGTCACCATGATTTGTGTGTTATCAACACCTTTTTCAACACGAAGCCCCAACACAGAGTCTCCTGGAGACATCCGCGATCTAAACATTGGCACCAGCTCGATCTGATTCTTTCCAGACGCTCTAGCCTCCCCAATATCAGGATTACGCGTTCCTATCATAGTGCCGATTGCGAAACGGATCACTCTCTGGTATGCAGCAGGGTGAAGCTGCTGAGAGAAAAATCTTACCGCACATGGAAAGCAAGGCGACCGCGAGTCAACACAAGTAAAATTCGCAACCTGGAAAAAGTAGCCGAATTTTTCAGGATGATTGGGGACGCTTTTTCACGCATGCCAGATGCTGGGACGTTTGACACGTGGGAATACTTTAGAGATGTTGTGCACAACTCGGGGACCTCAGTTTTCGGCAGGAGAATAAACAGGTCCGTGGACTGGTTCGAGGCCCACTCCGAGACAATGACACCCGTCATTGCGGAAAAACGAAGGGCTTGTGCCGTGTAAAGACGAGCCTCAATGAGCAGAGCCTTGGCGTTCTGCGCATGGCTCGCAACACAGTAGAGCGGACTGCAAGAAGATGTGCTAATGACTATTGGCTTCAGCTCTGCTCTCAGATTCTGGCAGCAGCAGACACGGGAAAATCAAGATATATACGAGGGCATCAAGAGGGCTCTGGGACTGCCACAAAAGAAAATATCGCCGTTGAAGTCGTCAACAGGCGAGATCATCTAAGATAGAACTCAGCAAATGGAGCGCTGGCTGGAACACTATTCTGAGCTCTATTCCAGAGAAAATGTCGTCTCGGATGATGCTCTGAATAACATTGAATGCCTGCCAGTGTTTGGCGAGCTCGATATAGAGCCAACTCTGGCAGAAGTCGACGCTGCTTTGGACTGCCTTACCTCAAGCAAAGCACTTGGGAGATGGCATCAGATCTGAGGTTTTGAAGTGCTGCAAGGAGGAAATCATTCCAAAGCCGCATAAACTGCTCTACCTTTGCTGGCGTGAGGATGAGGTACCCCAGGACATGAGAGATGCAAGTATCGTTACGCTGTACAAAAATAAGGGTGATTGGGAGCGATTGTAATAATTACCGCGGCATTTCCCTTCTCAGCGTTGTAGGCAAACTGTTCGCTCGAGTTGTCCTGAGGAGGCTCCATGTGCTGGGGGAGAGAGTTCATCCAGAGTCACAGTGTGGCTTTCGAGCGAGCAGGTCTACGATCGATATATTTTCAGTGCGACAGCTGCAGGAGAAGCAGGGTTGCGGAGTCGGAGGGTTCAAGGTCCGACTCCGACTCCTGGCCCTCCAGAATTTCCGACTCCGACTCCTG
>LQNS02278170.1:38847817-38861158 GCA_001587735.2 Parhyale hawaiensis
ACCTACCTAACTTTACAATACTAACCTTGTCAGCAGGAACTGCGGCCAGATGCTACATCCCCTGCGGAGAAGGCACTCGGGACCCTTGGGTGCGTGATGCCCAAACATATTGTGGCAGGGATGAATATATCATCAACGTACCTTGCATATAGTAATGGCATTGCGTCCGGGAATGTTCGAAAAACAGTAGTTTCCAGGTGGCTCACATAAAAATTCACCAAGGTCGGACCCCAGGCTGCTTCCCATCATAATGCCGTCCGTCTGCAAGTAGAGATCGCCGTGGATATTTCGGAAAGGGGTCCGAGTTGTGCAAAGTAGCAAAAGGTCCTTCATAATCTTCTTAGGGATGGCTGGGGTTGGAATTTCGTCATGATGGTATACGTTAGCAATTATGTTGATAGTCTCGTCCACCGACTCATTAGTAAAGAGGCTTTCAACGTCCAAACTGCGCATCTTGGCTATCGCTGGCCGTGACTTGCTCCTTACAGCAGAGAAGATTTCCAGGGTGGATTGAACCATGTATTTCTTTGGCAAATATTTGATGATATTGTTCAGTTGCTTTTGCAACTACAGCGGTTGGAGTTCCTATTTGGGAGACAGATGGCCTGATAGGGTTGATGATCTTCTGGATTTTCGGGTTTCCGTATATAGTACATATTCCCCGGTTTTTAATCCCCGCAACAGTATTAACTGCATCGATCTTTTTGTTTAGTTTCCGCTTGATTTCGGCAGTGGGTTCTCGGGTGATTTTCTTAAATTTTTATTCGTCTGATAGTATAGCGTTGAGTTTCAAAGTATGATAATCCTTATCTAAGACAACAAATACGTTGCTTTTATCTGTTTTCCTAACAACAATTTGTTCATTCTTCAAAAATTCTTTCACGTGTTCTATTGCTCACTGCTGCTGATATTTCCATTGAATTCTGCAGCGGCATCACGCCAAATACCTTCAGCTGACAGCGGAGCATATGATGATCCATGATGGTAACATTTCCCATCTTGTCGGATTCCCGAATATCGGAATAAAGTTTTTCAATAGAAAATTCCTTTAGCAATATCTAAACGTTGCTTTATAAGAAATTCATGCCAAGCGCCATGACATTTTGCACTTCTTGAGGGATCTTAATTTTTGACAAGTTAATTATGGATTCTTTGGGTTGCTTCTCTAATACTGAGCCACCAAGAAGTCTAGCTAATTTGTTTTTTGTACACGTTTCATCTCGGTTCTCACAGAATTACGAACACGATTCAGGAACATCATAAAAGCAGAAAACCTCACAGCAGAGTTAACGGTGGCAGAAAGTTAAGCAGTTGCCTAACGGACACGTTGTTCAAGTTCTCGAATGGCCTTTTGCTGCTCTACTATTTGTCTTGCAATTAGTTTGCGTCGGAAAATTATCACAAATTCATCACCTTGTGCTGCGTCATCCTGTAAGCGTATTCTTGTGTAGGTTGGCAGCAACTGATTTATAAGAAAAATATCGTAACATATTTGACACAGAGCACATGAGGATGTACGCATTACTACTAAATTCAGTTAAAAATGTGTCTCCTTTTGGTTCCCTTACCCTATGACCCTCCTTGTGCCCACGCAAGATAAGCACCGCAGACGAAACTTCTGCCTTGCACACAACGAAACTCACGCAATGCCCTGCAGTCAATGACCTTGCCGCACCGTGGTACAGCACAACATAGGTAGCTCACAAACCTTTCGCGATTTTTGCTTACCGCTACCACGCCCTCCACAACTCCCCTTCCGGCACCTTGGACCTCACCACGGCGCATAGCCCCCAGCGCCTTAAGAGAACACAACTGCGTTTCAAAACTGCCACTAATCACACAAAGGAAGGTAAAGATACGATGACACATCCACTTACTACCAATGATTAATGCAGACTGTCGTACAGCCTCGGCAGCAGCCGCGGCACTCACTGCTCGCCTTCAGCACAACCAAAAATTAACATAGATTTGGGTCCGAGAAACCACATTAGTACAAGAAATATGACTTGTATTCTTTACCTAAACAGCAAGCTTTAGACAACTGGAATAAAGCGTGACAGGTTAGAAAAAGAGTCAAAATACATAAGGTCACATAACTCGAAGTTTACGGCATTAATCTTCTAGAAAATATGTAACTATACTTGCTTTATTGGAAACGGTCTTGGTATTGAATATCACTTTGGTATAGTGTCTGTCAGCTTAAATTATGTCTAAAAAAAATCAATCTGCAATAAAGCGTGACACGTACTTCATCTAACTCCAACAGCTGCGAGTTAATAGCTCAATAATACGGAGCATGAAACGATTTTTATTAGTGCCAGTGGTCTGCTTATATTCTTCATCAAATGTTCCATGCAAGAGTGGAACTCCACTACAATAAACAGTTTTAAACACATTACATAAATTTCGGGTACTGCACAGATCGAACAACACAAAACAAGAAAGAAACTAACTGATGGCTTGGAGTCGCACTCACAATCAGAATTCGTCCACATACAGAGCTACAGAGAAAATTAACGTTTTATTTACTCATTGTGCAAGTTTCGAATGATATACGATCAATCGGGAGTGCTGCAACAATATTATTTACAAAACCAGGTATAAAAAAGATAAATTCGAATCTTCAAGAACACAAAAATACACAATTTATTAGTCTAATAATAAAATAATTTCAAGGCGCTGCTGACAAGCAATTACTGCTACTCTGTTTAAGGAGTTTTGCTTCATTTCATTACTTTAAGATCTCGTTAGTCGGTAGCTAGCATAACCTTACAGTAGAAGCTGTTAAAGAAGTGAACAATAGTCACCTGGAAGACAAAGAAAGGGGCGGTGGCGCGCTCCTTGAAGAGCTCAAAAAACACCGGCACGTCCATCACCAAACTGCACAGCACAGAAGTGTATCAGATACATTGAAACTCCCAAATATTAAGAAGCCAACTGTGACTGAAGTCTGCTTCCTGCTTTATCCGAAATAAAAATTCAAAACTATTTCTACCATTCTAAATCCGTGCAATATAGCTAGACTAAGCAAGATGTCAATTCAGAGCAAACCACGAACTACAATAGCACCCGCCAATCTAAATTCACAGACAATCTGGTAGGTGAGTGAAACAAAACACATTGTGCAAAAGGTAGCCCCGAAAAAAAAGGACTCCTTTATTGCACAATAAATAATCAGAACTATTGTAAGATGTATCTGCTTTCATAGCTTCAAGCAACAATTAAGTAACTGTGTCTGCTAATGCAGAGATTAGTTGACAACTCTGCATCATCTAGCTCATGGATCCTTCTCGGGCCTCCGTTTATCGATTATCATTATATTGAATAGTTTACGCTTCAGTTTCCACAAGAACGGCGATCTAACAGAGGAAAAAACAAGAGACATAGTCTATACTTTGACGATAGACACGTGGTACCCATGCACGAGGGTGTTCCCTTCCCGGATCAACGCCCATGGGAACAGCAAGGCGGGAAAGAAGAGGAAGAACAGATGGAAGAAACATCAGTAGAAGAGATGGGAAGGAATGGGCACGAAAGACGTCCCAAAGGCCTGGCTAATGGCTAAGGTAACCTACAGGCTCCTACTGGGAGCGCTACTCCCTATACATAGAATGGACGAACCTAAACTAAGCTAACCCTATGATCTATCCTATGCCCCCTGAGGGGCCCCAAGTTTATCGATGTCTACGATTGTTTCGATTATCGAATTTCAGCCTATCTTATCTCACACAGGAGAACCAAATATTTAAAATACAATGGTCATTGCTATGGAAATTTTGACAAACACTGCTCTACACTATAGGCTAGTACTCTGATGTCATGGGTAAAAAAGTGACGGGAATGTCGAAAATGGAGAAAAGAACAAATTGTCAGTAGAACCTGGAAAAAAGAAATCAATTCAAGGCGGCCAGATAAATACAAAATAATTGTCTTAAGTTCGCACTTATGACTGCCTAACACTAGACTTACTGACATCCACCGTCACTTCAGATACTGAGTATCAGACATGAAGATTAAAAGATATCACACGAAGACAAGTTTCAATGATATAATTAGCACTGTCATGCTTTAGCCCAAAATATTCAGGGAAATGATGGTGCACTGACACCCACGAAATTATGGAGCAATCCGAGACCTGCAGTAAGCCAGAAACTCAACCATACAAGATGTGAGGATGTTGACATGTCTTGTGGGGCTGTCCACAATTCACGTTCGGTTTTCCAGACGAAAAGAAAACCTAGGACACTCATAGCTGCAAACAGAATACCTCCTGGGTGATTGCATCGGAACCCACATTCATTTGCCTCCCCAGTCACAGCAAAAGTGTTGCAACAGAGGAAGAGAAAAAGACATATAGTCTGTCAATAGAAAGGTGGAACCAATGTACGAGGGCTCCCACACAGTATCAACGCGTATGAGTACAGTAAATATAAGGAAAGCTGCAAGATAAATCAGAGATAAGGTTTCTAGCACAGCGATTATAAGCCGCCTCGAGCCGAAGGCCAAATATTTTATCCCAGCATTTCTGCCGAAAAGTCTGGAGTGACGGCGAGCAAAGATAAATGAGTTCTGTGTCTGCAATTTTCGTCAGAAGCACAATGTCTGACAGGAAATAAGGTGCTAAGCATCACTAGCCCTACACAGCTCGGCTGAACGGAGGTGCCACACACTATTCGGTGGCTCTATTCCCTGAACAGAGAAGCTAACAAACTCAACAAAACTACTCTTGTCAGTAGACACTGCGGTCAGCTGCAACATCTGGAAAAGGTACTACGGTCAGCAGAACAGAGCAAAAACATTTGTAGCAGAATAAAAATAGAAAGAAGCAATGTGGGCACGGAAGAAGGATATCCCGAGAGTCCAACTAAAGTAAAAGCACTCTATGGAGATACTACTCCCGGGAATGTAAGATGGTAAACTACCAGATTGTAAAGAAAGATTTGACCAATTTTTGAGGGGTTGTTCCAGTATTGTATGCCACTTAACATAGATATCCTAACGCCATGCATTCAACAGTCTAAGTGTGCTATAATTTATCCTCATTTGATTCAGGGCATCATATTGTGGGGCAGATCTTGACATACTGAGACCGCTTATTGTCGCTGTCAATGATGTCTTCAGGATCATTCTTAATGTTAAAAGAGATAATAAAAACGTTCCCAATATGTCTGTGAATAACATGTTTGTCAAACAAAAATTGCTGAAGTTAAAAGACGTATATGAAAATTTTTTTTTATGAAATTCTTGCGCAATGCAATGTCTTTGAATACAGAGATCTTTGACGAACATTTTTAACCATTGCTACCTGTTCACGAGTACAATATGAGAGAAAAGAGATTTGTTTTACCCCGTGTCAGGATTGAAGTTCAAAAACGGTCGACAAAATGTCAATGCGTAAAGCTATATAATGGTTTGCCTAACGATCTTGTTGAACCAATGTCCAATCAAACGTTCAAGTTTAAATACAAACAACACGTCCTTGTCAATTACGAGAATTCTGAATGAGTTATGGTCACTCAAACCATCAATAGCTTATGTATATACTTTTTAGGTAAATCGTAGTCAGTAGAATACATGTATTTAGATTTGTCCCAATAATTCACCTTTATAGTTCATATTTGAATAGTTTCTGTTACTATAGGTACCATAGCTAGTGAGTTTCACATGAATAATGTTTCGGTTAGGATAGTCCCTTTAGTGTTTACTGTTAAAAACAGAATTGTATGCACCAAAATGATTTGATGACCATCTGTGAACCATGTTCATATGTATAAAGTGGAATAACTTGATTCCTTTCAAGATGAAAGCGTTGCTTATGCCTCTCGAATGTTTCATAGATTGTATATTTAAGTGTATCAAAAAAGCCTGAGCTTCCATGCGGTACCTTATACATGTTTCGCCATGAGATAATGCAATTTATTGACCGTTTGTTATTTGTGTATTCTTTGTGAGCGCTGGAACGTGCAAGAGGAAAGATCAGGCGTCAAAGAGAGGTATAAGATGAAGTTGTGATAATAGTAGGAATGTTCCAATGAGGAATTTTGCAGTGGTTAAGCGAAGGCAGAATATCTCTGCCGGTAACACCTTAAGAACTCGCACCGAAGGTCGGCCTGACATCTCCAATTCAGGCGGGCACTTTGAAGTCGCCACATTTTTCAAGACAGAGTATTCCGAGTTTTTTCTTGTGTGTGTGTGCACTCACTCCAGGATATCTAGGCCGGCACCCGACACTCTCTCATCACTATCTGGAGGAGCGTATCTATACACAAATTGAAATTAGACACAAAACGATGGGTTCAGGAACTCATAAAGAGTCCTCCAGAGATATTCTGCCTTCGCTCCACCACTGCAAGCTCCCTCATTGGAATATTCCTACTATGTATTTGCAGGGGTGGCTCCGGAAGAATACGTCTGTCGGTAGAACCGACATTGTTATATATTTTGTTTAACCTCTTAGCAGCAACTCAGGCGTTACAACAGAGAAACTACTTGTGCAGTATTCAAATACCGCTACTACAAATACCGTGCGCTACTAAGGGCAGGGAAACAAGGCGCAAAGTATAGTAGGAGACACTCAAAGGTCGGCCCCTCTTGTGTCCTTCCAAACGAGAGAGACTAAGAGATATCCCGTATACCAGGTTGGCTATCTCGATCGACAGCCCACCTCACGGGACAGAAAGAGGAAAGTAGAGAGCCTACCTAACTTTACAAAACTAACCTCGTCAGCAGGAACTGCAGCCAGATGCTACATCCCCTGCGGAGAAGGCACTCAGGACCCTTGGGTGCGTGAGGTAGCACCGACATATCCACAGTGAAGCAGGAAGGGGTTTTGTGTCTCCGCCAAATTGGAGAGAGCCAGCTAAAAACTGCTTCTTCCATGTGTCTACCAAACTGTAAGTATCTTATGCCTGAAAGCGCCCAGAAGTCTCCCACTCCCTTCTTAACCAGCCATTGGATCTTGATACCTAAAACTCAGCTTATTAAATCTCTTAGGTCTATTATATAAGGCTTAGTAAAACTAAGCTGAAGGGAGCTTCTGGGCGCTACCTTCTAGGATTTAGAGTAGGACTTGGTAGGAGCTGTTATCGTAAAGTGCGTTTTTTTTAGCTTATCCACGTTTCAAGTCCTATTCCTAGCATAGGTCTAAGACCAGGACTTGAGGCGAAAATTAAAGTCCTGCTCCAGAGAAGACCTAAGAGCAGAACTTAGGTAAAGTTCGAAGTTTCGTCCTTGTATAGGTACACGGCAAAGCCAGTGCGTTGTGTTTTTTTTTTTTTTTTGACACTGCCAAATTTCGAAGTCCTTTTCTAGTGTAGGTTTAAGGACAGGACTTAGACAATTTCAAGTCCTGTGACTATGTAGGTCTAGAGCCATGACTCAGATTGCATTTCAAGTCCTGCTCGCACAATGATATAAAGCTGGACAGAGTCAAGATCCGGATTCTTGCTCTTGTATAGGTACAAGACATGGCTTGGATTTTTTCCAACTTAATCAAATTTCAAAGTCTTGCTCCTGCAAAGGCGCAAGAACCGGACTTTGATAACATACGCCAATACTGAGCAAGCATTGGTATAAGAACAGGACTTAGCCAAAATCCGGAGTCCTGCTTTTGTATAGGTATATGACAGAACTTAGACAAGTTCGAAGTCCTGGCCTAGTATTGGCCTGCGGAGGGGCATTGGTAACAATTGAAGTTCTGCCCTAGTATAGGCCTTAGAGAAGGACCTAGGCACAGTTTGGGTTCTTGCTCTTGTATAGGCACAAGGGTGTATCCTAAAACTTCATCCAGAAAATGAATCTATGAGTATTGCTAGCAGAGTTACAGGACTCATAGATAACCATTCACTCCTGATAACACACATAAATTATCAGGAGTGAATGGTTACCTATGAGTTATCACTGAGTTGAGCAATCAATAATGAGTGTGAGGTGCTGATGATTGTAGCTGCTGCGTGCAGCAGTGTGCCGCATTTGATAGTTGTAGCACATTCCTAACAAATCGGGTTGCAGTTGTTATCAGTCATTCCAACATGCATTTAGGAATATACCTTAACTCTTCCGAGCGGCCAGTGTGGACCTGTGATTGCAGAGTGTCAGGCTGTGTCTCAACCTCCTGCTAAGCCGATCTGTAAGTGGGCCTGTACTGTACTGCGACACTGTCTGCTGACTACCTGAAGGACAGCCGGCTCTCAATCCCTATTGCTACTACCCTGCTCTTTGAGTTAACCAGTATATGTAGTAGCTCTCTATATATAATTTCGTTTAGTCATCCTTACTATGATTTTATTGCGTTCATTATCTGTGGCCCAGTTTATTTTCCTTGTTTAATTAAGGAATTCCGGTCAGTGAAGTTTTAGTTGGGCTACTTTTTTTTATTTTGTAGGTCATGCTTTGGTTATCAGCCCCATTGTACCATTCATTAAGGTTTCGACAGTGGGTAACGATTGTGCCAGTATTATACTGACCGGACTGAACTGAAACCTATAGACAGGCAGTCCTCGGTGACTGCCCTAAAAACCTTGTAACCATTGTCATAACTGCTTCTCACTGGCCGTAAGTCTGGCTCTCCTGGAATGTCTCAGGACGAGACACCTTGATCGTCAGTTGCGCGACGTAGGTCCACTGGTAACTGAAAATCTCGATAGGCCCAACACCCTACCACAGAATAGAAAAGAAGAAATCCACACTCACGCCTTTAACGTGTTCTTAAAAGCCGATATAGCACTTATCGACTATTATAGGTCACCTCGAGTTAGATCTAAGGTACCTCTCCACGTATAGATTACTTATTGCATTACGTACTAAGATAAGCATCTCGTCGCACCATAATGAGTCTGCATGTGCATGCTCGACTCCGATAGTCGAGCCGAGACGCAGTCTCTGCGCCATTTCCTCTCGAGTAAATACCATTGTAGGGGGCTTCCCTAAGGGTGGAAGATAAAATTACCACCGTCGCTCGGATCTGCCCGCTAAGCGTCCGCCCAAGGCAACAACCCCCACCCCCGCCATGGAAGCGCAACTTTCTCTCTCGCGAGGATCCTACCCTTGAAGCGGTAGCCTCCACACTCCAAAGTGGACCCTCAGCACGCCGAGGCGTAATCCGGGCTCCTAGAGAAAAGGCAGACCCCTTCTTTCACCCCGAGACCCCATTAGAAGAACGCGTACTGGGTCGTTCCAAGATCCACTCGCCAAGAAAGAATAACAGATCTTGTTTAACGCTTCTGTGGTGCCCCGAGGCTCCAGGAACACATAAAATCCCAACGTAAAAGGAAAAGCACTCTCGAATCAGCGAGCGGGGTTCTCTAAGTTTGAATTACGCAGGTAATTATCTACAGATCAGAGCCACAGAGCCTGATTAGGATAGGGTCCACCGGCCTGTAAGGTGATCCACAAGCGCCGAAGAGCAGTATTGACCCGGGGTCGCAGAGGTAAACCCAAAAAAACTTCTAATTTTACCCCCGACCAACCAAAACCTACCGCGAAGAGTAGCGGTACCCAGATAAAGTCTAACCTACGACCAAGATTTATAGCAGGGGGTCTGAAAAGAGTTCTGGCCCCTACCTAAACAGATTCTGGGTCATGACCAGTCAAGTCCAGCCTTAAAAACCTAAATTATTATAAAAACTACACGCTTGGGCCCCACGGACAGGTAATACAACCCAAATGAAGCATCTTGCAGCACCGGGAAGCCCAAAACGCTGCTAAAGGAAATCCAGCAAAAAAAAATTAACTGCCGACTTAAACGGCTGCAGGCCAATACGCCCAAAAGCAGATAACGGCAACAAATTCCAAATCCCAGCCGACCAGGGTACGAAACACTGACAGATCTGATTAGTTCGACATCTGACAGCCTCCAAAGTGAAGGAGTGCGCTCCGCACGCAGCACGAGTCTCTCTAAAAAAAACCTTGAGGGCAGGGAAGAAGAATACAACCAATGCCTCTCATTATTGTACACTTTATAAAACATACAAAGCTCTGCGACTCTTCTCCTGTGGGACAGGTTCACTAGATCATTATCAGCGCACAGCCTGCTGGCTGAACTAACAAGTCGGTCTAACAGACGCAAGTGACTGTCAGTAGCTGAAGCCCAGACCGGTGAGCAATACTCCAACACAGGCAGCAAAAATGCATAAAAACATCTACGAGCAACCTGACTATCACCAAACACGGAATTCACCTTACGCAGGAGTCCAATCTTAGTGGAAGCGCGCGACACCAACCTCCTAATATGTGGCTGAAAAGTAAGCTTCTCATCAAAGACAATACCGAGAATCTCCAAGGAGCTAGACTCCTGCAGCAAAGTTCAATCAATCTCCAGTTGAAGATGCCGCAGTACAAGTGTCCGAGACCGACTGATAATCATCGACTTGGTCTTACTAGCATTCAGCTTCATACTCCAGGCTGAGCTCCATGCACTAATGCGTGACAAATCCCTATTCAGAGACTGAGCTACAGCATCACGTAGGTGAGGAGCAGGTATCACTGCCATAAAAGTGGAATCGTCGGCATAGTTGATCAACGTGTTCTCAAGCGAAGAGAACATGTCACTACTCACTAGTGACCAAGCACACTACCCTGATGGACGCCAGACACCACTCCGATTGAGGGGCTCAAAACGCCGTCAGCAGACACACTCTGCGTCCGCGCAGAAACAAAATTGCGAATGATTGACAAAACCCTACCACCCACACCAAAGGACTCCAGCTTGTATAATGGACCCCTGTGGTTAACCCTGTCAAACGCCGCGCTATAGTCCAACTGGACAAGGCGTACCTCCGACCTAGAGTCCAGCGAAGGCTGTAAATTGTGTCACCGAGAAGAGAGCGTCACAACAACCCAAGCCAATTCTGTATGCAAACTGACCAGCAAGCAGCAACCCTGTAGCCTCGGCGAAACGACCAAGCTTACCAGCGATCAACTTCTCGAACACCTTCGACAAAATGGGCGTCAGTGTGATGGGTCGATAGTTGGTCACATAGGGCGACACCAGACCCTTGGGAATAGGAGTAATATTCCCAGTTCGCCAACAACGAGGAAAATTTCCTAACCGTATTAGGCGCCGGAAGATCATTGCAAGCTTGGGGGCAAAAACATCAGCCAGCTGCTTATGAAGCAAAGGAAACATGCCCACCGGATCCATACCTCCATACGAATCAATGCCCTCAAGCAGCACCTTGATTGCACCAGATCTGAACGCCAAAGAGGTCGAGCGAGGTTCAGGGTGGCATCCATGAGGCAATACGATAACATTTCTGCTCTGTTTCCCGTCGAAGTGAGCCGATAAAATCTCCGCCCTTGCCAAGGTGATCAGCAATGATGCCCCACCTGAGCCAACAAGGGGCGGCAACGAGGGTTCAGCACCGAACACTGAACCCTTTAACTCACTGGTGGAGTTAAAGGGTTCAGTGTTCGGTGTTGAACCTTCGTTGCCGCCCCTTGTTGGCCCAGGAGCGCAGCAGAGACTCCCTGGAGCGCTGCCTCAGACGACGCTGTGCCTCCTCATACACACGCTTAGCCTCTGCCCTACGATCAATATAGGTCAACCACAACGTGCGGTCACGCGAACGTCGCCATGCCCGATAAGCTGCTTGTTTAGCTTCGAAAGCTACCCGACACTGGTCGTCATGCCACGGCTTGTCCCGAGACCTCACAAGAATAGTCCTCTTAGGAACAAACCTCTCCAAAATGTTAACAGTCAAGTCGTTAAGCTCAGAGACAGGATATTAACTATGAATAATCTGGCGCCAAAGTAACGTTCTTACTGCCCGAGTAATAGCCACCCAATTAGCCCTGCTCTTGACAAAAACCACTCTCCTGGTGTCTACCACAGGAACGACCTGATTAAGGTCCAGGGACAAAACTAGGTGTGAGTGGTCAGAAGAGCCAATAGAGGAGCCAACTGTCACCGTCATCAAGTCCGGGACATCAGTCATAACGAGGTCGGGATAGTTACCAGCAATATGCATGGACTCGCGAACTAGCTGCACACAACTAGACAAGGTGCAAAAGTCCAATGCAGCCACACTATTACAATCAGTCGGTGATGCAGATCCCAACCAGTCCCTGTGGGTTGCATTAACATCACCAGCAAAAACAAATGCTGACTTGGGATCCGTGCTCAGTATCGAGGCCATTGCCGTCAATAAACAGTCATAAAGAGAATCATCAGTTGCAGGGCTCCGATGTAAGGAGAATAAATAATAATTATTCAGTCGACCACACACCCTTACAACGATGATCTGAAGACATGCGCATTCATACACTGACTGCCGGTAAGCACAGAATCCGCTCCGGATATAAACGGCCAATCTACGGAATCCAATCCCCGATCCACACAGCCTTCGAAAAGGGGACTGAAAACCCGCCAAGGCAAGTTCAGCGTCATGCCTTTTGCTAGTCACCAAAGTCTCGGAGCAGCACACAACATCCACACCACGGGACACAAAGTCGAGCTCTGCTAGGTTCGCAAACAGTCCTCTAATATTACAATGGAGGAGACGACACCCCCGAGCCCGACCCGGGTTGCTTTCTACAAAGTGATAGGCAGAAAATAAGCCGGGTTGCTGAAGATGGACAACGTATCTTAAACAGGGACAGATGAAATTCCAACAATGAAGACATCGCAGGATTAGTCTGATTTATAAGAGTATTAGCTTCTCCATACATCGAATCTACGGCAACGTATAGGGCGAATGCATTTCTTGCATTTCCGAAGTTGAAATCGTAGCACTGAAGATGTCTGAAGCTTCCGTTGGCACTCTCATGCTTCTTGATTCGTAGTTTCTTCCCAGAGATGATTTCGTTGCAAGAGCTATTCTTCCCACTTTGATGCAATTGTCAACGAAACTGACGAAACATAAGTTTTCACGGGAAGTAGACAATTATTTTTTCTAGCTTACTGTTTTCCTCTGACGAAGCAGTTTTCTTTTCAGAGGTCAAAATTTGAGCACCTCAAATGAAACAGATATTCGAGGTGGGAAGACGGTATCAACGGTATCTTTGCTACGGAGCGATCACATTGTAAATAAACTGCTATTTTGTTTAAGGGGTCGTTTAGGCGAAAATGGTCAAAATTATCAATTTTCTGTTTTTAGCTCAAAAAGTGTCTTCAGGTATGGGGGCATTACGTCTTAAATTTTTAGGGGGCTAGCTTCACTAGAACCCCCAAAATGGGGGGGAAATGGGTCCACAAGGGGTCCAAATTTGCCTTTTTTTTGTTTGCTGCAAAATCATCAGTAAACCAAAGGCTATTGCATTACAAATTTCTAGGGGGCTAGCGGCACTATAAATGAAACATGCCAAGGGCATTGCCTTTGGAAACACTGCATTTTATAACAAAAA
>LQNS02278170.1:38905772-38919658 GCA_001587735.2 Parhyale hawaiensis
GTCGGAAGTCGGAGTCGGAAAATCTTGAGGGCCAGGAGTCGGAGTCGGAGTTGGAGTCGGAAATTCTGGAGGACCAGGAGTCGGAGTCGGACCTTGAACCATCCGACTCCGCAACCCTGACTCCAAGAATATAATTTCTCATTACAAAAATTTAATTGCAGTATCGGCTGAATTCAGCTTTAGATTTGTAATATTCAATAACTCCACGCTCGACTCCTGCCTGTTTTCTGGTAGCTAGTACGCTAAACCAGAAAATCAGACTAAGCCCACCTGGTGGAAGGAATTCCAATAGGTTTGCCGAATCCAGAAGACCGCAAACGGAAATAAAGGTGAACACTAGCCACTCTTATCAAACGTCTTCCAAAAATTTTTTAAAAAATTCCAAAAGTCCAATTTCTGAAAATTAATCAAAGTATCAAAGGGCACTAGGCAATAAGGGACTGAGTCCCTATCACTCATATTCACAGTTGCAAAACGTTAAAAGTCACTTCACTGTATTAGAGAAAAAGGCTCAACGGACTTCTGAAAAATATTTCAAGTCCAAAGGTTGGGACCCAGAAAAATTTCAAAGTATGAATGCTTCCAAGTATCTGAAACTTAGTCTCAAAGGGCTACCTCAAAAAGTTTCAAAGTGTCAACAGTGGAAAGCCAAAAATTTCTAAGTCCAAAGAGCTGTACCGTTTCAGAGTTAAAGTTCCAAAAGGGAACCAAGGTAAAAATTACAAGTTCTGAAACTACTATCTTGAACATTTTCAAAGTTCCTTGGACACAGGAGGAGAGGAGACCTGGAGCTGGGAGATGTTGACCCTACCGCGAGTCGTGACTGAATGACTTCTGGCGCCCTGGACCTGGTATATATAGCAGGAGCTAAGGGGGTGCAGGGGTCAAAGGACCAAGGGCCCAAGAGCTCAGGAAAAAAAATTCTGAAATTCGCCAGTTTTCGATTCTGCACAGGAACTTGGTTAATAAGCAGATTTTAGCACGAAACATCAAAATTTGACTACAATTACAAGCACAGAAAAAAGCTTAGACAAATTTTGACTTATTCTTACATACTAATGTACACTTACGTATTGCATAGTACTTACCTGTCATTAGATAGTGCGACGACTCAACCGTCCTCCTGATCTGGAGTCCCCTCGAATCGCGGGTCAAGGTGCTACCGACAGGTACTCTGCCGGGAGCGCACCACTGCAAAAACATTGAACACTGAACCTCTCTGCCGGTTCCCAAATTGTAAGAGATACTCACTTATGAGCACTGGGGAACCGAGTCTAATCCAGGATCTACTGTTCGTAGACTACAAACAAAAGGCGCCCGGCTCCTGCTCACGGCTTGGTTTATCCGCTCTTTGTGCAGGACGGACTGTTTCCCCCATGGCTGTACATGTTCTTTTCCCGCCCTATATGATGACTACAACTGTACCACTCGTCACAACCATGGCTGACGCTTTTTCCTCCGACTGCACTCGCTCTTTTTCCTCCGCTTCCCGTGCCGTGACCATCGCACCATGGTCATTCGCCCTCTAGGTCCCACAACGCTAGCACCACCACATTTTAGGTCCTCTTAAATAAAAAAAAAATTATTGTTAGACATCCTTAAGATTTATGTACTTGTGGAATCTTGTGAAGGCTCCTCTTCTGCAGATCCCGTCATCGACCTCTTCCGATCATTCTGAGCCAGGAACCCGCTGGTTAACCAGTGGCCTCCAGGACTGCCTGTTAGGCGCTAACACACCCTACATGTACGGCTTCTTAGGGCTGTGAGAACTCTGGCTAAATGTAGCGTGAGAACCCCGGGGGCCTTGGCTTGTGCAAGACACGTACTCCGTCGCGTAAGATCTGAGTGCGAGCCGAGCTCGTCAGCTGTACTCCAAACGTTGGATTTTCTATCATCCGATAACCACTGGTTCGGCGATATTCAACGAATCAGCTTCAAGAACTCGACTTGGATAATACCAGGTTGTAATCACTAGCATTTGACGCTTGGGCAAACGCCACAATCCCCGCATAAGGCCTCTGTAGCAGCAGTACTAGCAGGCTGCATTTGAAGCACTCGATCTTCTATTATCAGAAGACCACTGGCTCAAGCGGATCTAAACGTCTCACCACTAAGCAATCGACCCGGATAATAACAGGTCGCAACCGCTAGGAAATTGGTGTCTTGGCAAAATACCACATTCCGCCGCGCACGGCCATTGTGCAAACAGTGTTAAACTGCTGCACTCTGAACACTAGATCTTCTATTATCAGAAGACCACTGGTTAGGGCGGTTAAAAGGCTTTTACTCCAAGAAAGTTGACCCGGTTAATATCGGGTTGTAACCGCTTTGTAATTGGGCTAAGGCCAACTTGGTCCAAGGACCTGTACTCATTTCTTGGAGATTCCTGCAAGTGGCTAAAGGCCTAAGCCCTTATTTCCTGGGCATTATTCATGCGCCATGGCCTTTCGGCCCTACAGATCCTCCATCCCAAAGATCTAGTTAAAGTGACTGAAGGTCGACGGAGATACAGTCCAGGCAAACCAGCTAGAAAGATCCCGCCCTCGCCCAGGCCTCTGCCCAAGGAGCGGAGGATTAGAATACAAAGGCGCTGGCGGTACCATACAACCGATTTAGTTTTCTTCACTACCGCAGCAGCGTAAGGTAAACCATCACTGATCGCCAAAACACTTCACTGCACAAGGTAAATACACTCGACGAACACTGTGGAGGCTGCAGGAAAACACCCCGAAAATGGCGACATCTCTCCAGCAAGGTTAAATTAAAACAATTTCATCCACTGCAAAACTCCATTAGGATTAACTTTAGCACAGGTAACCATACTGCTCAAGTCTAGGCTGAAGAACACTCAGTCCACTAAGGACCAGCGAACAAAGCGACAAGAGACGCCATCCAATGAGGCAAGGTCCCACAACAGTGTCTCAAAATCTTATAACATCTCAAGGGTATTTCTGATTCTGAGCCTAAGAGTACAAAGTTGAAATCCCTTCGCAGTATCAGAGGTTTTCACTGTCTCAAAGACAGTTTCAATTGCCCCCTAAAAATTGTCTAAGTCCTAAAAGTGGAACGCAGACAATTTTCCAAGTCAAAATATACTGGACTGATTCTAAGATTGAGTTCCAAAAGGGGACTACAAGCCAAAAGTACAAGTTCAACCTGGACACTAGCTTCTAGAGTGGAGAGGAGCTGGAGAGATGTTGCCGCCACGCGAGTCGCCAAAAACAGAGATGAGAGAGTGTCGGGTGCCGGCCTATATACCCTGGAGTGAGTGCACACATACATACAAGACAAAACAGAACTCAAAATACTCTGTCTTGAAAAGCATGGCAACTTCAAGCTGCCCGCCTGAATTGGAGATGTTAGGCCCCCTTCAGCGAATTTCTAAGGTGCTACTGACAGAGGTATTCTGCCGGAGCCGCCACTGGAAAATAGCATGATGAAACAATGTGGCCCATAAAATTTGTTGCATAGGATTTTTTTTCAACTTTCATCCTAAGTGAATATATTCATAGCGTCAATAAAATACCGCAAATCTGCATTATACGTAGCAAGAACTTCAAGCTGCCATGGCACAACATTTAGCATATAACAGACTGCCCTACAGTGTAATGTATGTAGCTAAAATTGATACGTCATGCACATAACATTGGAGAGGACAGTATAAACAATTATCAGCTAGCCACAACGTGATACATTAGTTAACATAACTCTATAAATAATGGTCTATGCTCTCCGGAAGATATATGTTAACCCACAAGCAGCGACATGCAACAGAGGCACTCACCTGTTGTTGCCATACACCTCCTGAGCAGTGCGCAGCTGTTCCTCATTACTGTAGCCCTTACACTCCATGTACTCCCGCAGCAGCCAGTCCACAGGGAAGTGCAGGGCCACAAACTGCTTGCGTTCCTCCCCCTCCCACACATACTTGCTTTTTTGGAAGACAAACCATAGCGACGTGGTTCCCTTGCTGTCCTGTATACACATAGTAAACATTCCATTCGGTCATTGTCCTCGACCTTAAACTCTGCACCACAAACTCTACTTAAGCACTTCAAGTTACTATATATTTTCACTCTCGGGTCGGCCCTCATTGACATGGAATGAAATGTAAATGAAGGATTATACAACAACACCAAGAAGCCTAAAACACTGCCAAAGAAAATCCTTCAAAAGCCATTAACAGCCGACTTAAGCGCCTGCTAATCCACACGGCTGAAAGTTAAACCCATCAAAAATTTGCATGCTAAAACGGACCAGGGTAGAAAACACCGACTAAAATGAAGAGTTTGGCACCTAAAAATATCTATTGAGGAGGGGTGGGCATAAGACCACTACCAACAGTGCACTATGATCCAAACCAAGGAAGAACGAAGGGATATGGAGGATGTCAATAGAAACGTGGAACCTGTGCACGAATAAACACACATGGAAGCAGGAAGTCAGGAAAAAACAGAATGAAGTAGCTACCGTAAGCAAGAGTGTGCGTGGCCTGCGCGTTATCAGGCCACCCCCATTGTCCGGCCACCAGACGCCTCTTTGTTTGTATGAGCTGGCTTTGGGTTTGGGGCTCTGGGCAGCCCCTGAGTTGGAGGAAATGCCACTCTAAAGGCGGATGAGACCGTTTTGGTCCAACGGCATCCCTGAGAGGAGATGAACAGGGTGATGCCATAACTGGGTACTCAGTCTTCCGCAGTCTGCTCCTCTCTTCCATCAGGTAGTACCACCTGATGCTCTTTTCCTTTTCTTTTTCTTTTCGGTCAAAGCCCGTACTGGTGATGGCAGGGTCTGGGGCGCGTAGATAGCTGGCCGCTTTCGTAGCTATCGTTACTGTCGGATTTTTTCTTTATTATGCTTTATATCATCTTCTTTGTCTATGGGATTCTTTGTTTCTTCTCCTTTGTATATTTTTGTATTTATTTCTACATTACTGTATAGTGTATATCTATGTTCTTCTATTTTTTCTTTCTTTGTTTTCTTTGTGGGGATGTAGAAAGCAACCCGGGACCGGGTCGGGCTCGGGGGTGTCGTCTCCTCTATTGTAATATTAGAGGACTGTTTGCGAACCTTGCGGAGCTCGACTTTGTGCCCCGTGGTGTGGATGTTGTGTGCTGCTCCGAGACTTTGGTGACTGGCAGAAGGCATGACGCTGAGCTTGTCTTGGCAGGTTTTCAGTGCTTACCGGCAGTCAGTGCACGAATGCGCATGTCATGAGATCGTTATAAGGGTGTGTGGCCGACTGAATAATTATATTTATTCTCCTTATATCGGAGCCCTGCAACTGCTGATTCTCTTTATGACTGTTTATTGACGGCGATGGCCTCGATCCAGAGCACGGATGTCAAGTCAGCGTTTGTTTTTGGTGGTGATGTTTATGCACACCACAGGGACTGGTTGGGATCTGCATCACCGAATGATTGTCATGGTGTGGCTGTGTTGGTTTTTTTGCACCTTGTCTAGCTGTGTGCAGCTAGGTCGCGGGTCCATGCATATTGCTGGTAACTGTCTCGACCTCGTTATGACTGATGTCCCGGACTTGATGACGGTGACAGTTGGCTCCCCTAGTGGCTCTTCAGACCACTCACACCTAGTTTTGTCATTGGACCTTAATCAGGTCGTTCCTGTGGTAGACACCCGGAGAGTGGTATTTGTTAAGAGCAAGGCTAATTGGGTGGCTATTACTCGGGCAGTAGAAACGTTACCTTGACGTCAGATTATTCAGAGTGAGGATCCTGTCTCTGAGATTTACGACTTGACTGTTTCCATTTTGGAGAGGTTTGTCCCTAAGAGGACTATTCACGTGAGGTCTCGGGATAAGCCGTGGTTTGACGACCATTGTCGGTTAGCTTTCGAAGCTAAACAAGCGGCTTATCGGGCATGGCGACGTTCGCGTGACAGCGCGTTGTGGTTGACCTATGTTGATCGTATGGCCGAGGCTAAGCGTGTGTATGAGGAGGCACCGCGTCGTCTGAGGCAGCGTTCCAGGGAGTCTCTGCTGAGTATTGACCATCCACATCGTTGGCGGAGTGAGCTAAAGGGTTCAGTGTTCGGTGCTGCACCTTCGTTGCCGCCCCTTGTTGGTCCCCAGGTGGAGCATCATTACTGATCCCTTGGCAAATGCGGAGCTTTAGTCGGCTCACTTCGAAGGGATGCAGAGCAGAGATGTTATTGCATTGCCTCATGGATGCCACCCTGAACCTCGTTTGACCTCTTTGGCATTCAGATCTGGTGCAATCAAGGTGCTGCTTGAGGGCTTTGATTCGTATGGAGGTGTGGATCCGATGGGCATGTTTCTTTTGTTTTATAAGCAGCTGGCTGATGTTCTTGCCCATAAGATTGCAGTGATCTTCCTGCGCCTAATACGGTTAGGAAGTGTTCCTCGTTGTTGGCGAAATGGGAATAATACTCTTATTCCCAAGGGTCTGGTGTCGCCCTATGTGACCAACTATCGACCCATCACACGGACGCCAATTTTGTCGAAGGTGTTCGAGAAGTTGATCGCTGGTAAGCTTGGTCGTTTCGCTGAGGCTACAGGGTTGCTGCCTGCTGGTCAGTTTGCGTAGTACAGAATTGGCTTGGGTTGTTGTGACGGTCTTGTCGGTGTCACACCATTTACAGTCTACACTGGACTGTAGGTCGGAGGCACGCCTTGTCCAGTTGGACTTTAGTGCGGCGTTTAACAGGGTTAACCACAGGGGTCTATTATACAAGCTGGAATCCTTTGCTATGGGTGGTAGGGTTTTGTCAATCATTCGCAATTTTGTTTCTGAGAGGACGCAGAGTGTCTGTTGACGGCGATTTGAGCGCCTCAGTCGGAGTGGTGTCTGGCGTCCTTCAGGGTAGTGTGCTTGGTCAGCTGTTGTTCGTTCTCTATACTAGTGACATGTTCTCTTTGCTTGAGAACACGTTGATCAACTATGCCGACGATTCCACTTTGATGGCAGTGATATCTGTTCCTCGCCTGCGTGATGCTGTACCTCAGTCTCTGAACAGGGATTTGTCACGCATTAGTGCATGGAGCTCAGCCTGGAGTATGAAGCTGAATGCTAGTAAGACCAAGTCGATGATTATCAGTCGGTCTCGGACACTTGTACCGCGGTATCCCCAACTGGAGATTGAGGACACTTTGCTTCAGGAGTCTAGCTCCTTGGAGATTCTCGGTATTGTCTTTGATGAGAAGCTTACTTTTGAGCCGCATATTACGAGGTTGGTCACGCGCTTCCACTAAGATTGGACTCCTGCGTAAGGTGAATTCCGTGTTTGGTGATAGTCAGGTTGCTCATAGATGTTTTTATGAGTTTTTGCTGCCTGTGTTGGAGTATTGCTCACCGGTCTGGGCTTCAGCTGCTGACACTCACTTGCTTCTGTTAGACCGACTTGTTAGTTCAGCCAGCAGGCTGTGCGCTGATAATGATCTAGTGCACCAGTCCCACAGGAGAAGAGTCGAAGAGCTATGTAGGTTTTATGAAGTGCACAATAATGAGAGGCACTGGTTGTATTCTTCTCTGCCTGCCCTCAAGGTTTTTGGGAGAGAGACTCGTGCTACGTGCGGAGCGCACTCTTTCGCTTTGGAGGCTGTCAGATATCGAACTAATAAGTTCTGGAGGTGCTTCGTGCCCTGGTCAGTAGGGATTTGGAATTTGTTGCCGGCATTGGCTTTTGGTTGTATTGGCCTGCAGGCGTTTAAGTCAGCTGCTAATGGTTTTTTGCTGGATTTTCTTTAGCAGCGTTTTGGGCTTTTTGGTGCTGCAAGATGCTTCAATTGGGTTGTATTACGTGTCCGTGGGAGCTCAAGCGCGAATTTTTAATAATAATAAGGAAACACAGTGCGCACGAACAATAGGAGTCTCGAAGTGGGAGTCCTTAATCAATTTTTTTTTTTCAATAAACCCCAACCTAAAATATGTGCCAGTCGATCAGATTTCAGGACAAAAAAGATTTATGGATTTTGACCCCCTTAACCTCTCGTTCACCCCCTCTGAAGTTATCAGTGTCCCCAAAATCGGCTTAATTTTGATTAGAGAGCTACGAAATCGTTTCTATTCAATTTTTTGTATCGTCTTTAAAGTTTATACATCATGTAAAGGCTAAACTAACTGACAGTAATATTAAAACTATGAGTACAGAATTTCAAGATGGCGGAAAGGCTTTTTTTTTTAAAGGCTTTCGAATCCTTTCCGGATCATTCCGAAACCTACCAATCTGTAACAGGGGTCGATTTCCGGGAGCGCTGACTTTTCAGCTCGAGCTGAGAACCATCGCTCCACCTTCCGTACCTCATTAACAGGTCTCTTTCCGAGACGACTACCTGCTGTAAACCAGAAGTACTCTGGCGTAGACTTCCCCAGCGTTGTCTTTGCCATTAGGCTGAGATTTCCCACTAAGGATCTTGAATCTTAAGTTCCTGATGGGGGAACCCATAGAGGTTTAAAGCCACTATCCAGACTAACCAGCTTCCTGAACTGTCTGGTCGGTGGAGTAGTTCAAGTCTAGTAATAACACTTCCTATTCCAGGAAGCTCACACTGCCATTACAGGAACTTCCACCAATACCATTTCCACTGGGATGACTGAGGAGGAAGTCACCTCCTTGGCTTGGGAACACTAACCTCTGATGTCCGTTTGACGCTAGTTATGGGAAGGACCACTCCCTTGTGGTAGTTGAGGACGCTTTCTTGCAACTCCGATGCTTTCTACTATCGTAGAAGAGCAAACTTCGACAGGACCTTCAGGGAAGTTTCCGTACTGCCCTTTATAACTTTATGATTAATCAGGCTACCCCACTTAAGACAAGGTCAAGAGGAACCTTCAAAGATTATCTTGTGAGTGGGGGGGGATAGTGCACAATTTGGCCTTCCTTCGGCCCTGGAGACTTGAGCCTATCTGAGGCTGTGGCCTTGGACCTGAAGGGATCTTGGTCAGCTCGTTAGAGAAAAGATTTTCTCCGATTTTACCTGAACAGAGGCACCTTCCACTCCACGCATTTGAGTCCAGCCTCCTCCTGTTGACAGACCCACTATCTAATCCTGTTTCGATTTATTTTCTTATATATCTATACTGCAGCATTTAGCTGCTACCCAGCTAGAACTTGACTGGGTAGACGGCCACTAGGCGACTCTGGCTTAAGGTTATAGTCGCTTCGTCTCAGGAGGAGCACAACTAACCTGCTCTTAGAGGGCAACGTCCCGTACTGGAGGGAGGTCCTCGTCTATACTAATTGAATCGGGCCAAAACCCAAGCGGCCCCTGCCTTAATCTGCCGCACTTTGAATAGAGACGTTTTCCTACTCTAGTAGGGGAACTCCTTAACTTACGCAAACACACTCTGTGTCGCAGGCTAGCCTGGCCCCTCCAGAAGTGGTCGAATGCTCACATCTGTAAGACTGAGTTCAAGCAGGCCCAAATTGGGAAACTCGGGTTTCCATGTTATCTTCTAGCTAGGGGATGAAACTCCTGCTCTACCTTGTGTATCTGACACTAGTTTACTTTCCCTAGAAAACTACGCTGCGGGGAGAACTAGGGTTTCTCTATTTTGAAACCCCACTAGGAACAAACCGGCGTTTTCTAACGAATTCTCCTGGAAGTTTGAGCTGTACTACTATAGGACACCTACTGGCAGCTCCCCTTCAGGATCTTACACTGATATTAACTGAACATCTGCTTGTTGGGTGGACATAGCTCTGCCCAGCCAACCAGGTCTGCGAAAATATTCTCTATGAACTTAGGGTAGCTCCTAGATAGACTAGGCCTATCCTCAGAAGTATCGTAAAATCTCTTCTCCTGAGGTCTCAGGAGTACCTGAGCCTCTGGTACCTTGCACGGCCTTGCGCTGACTATGGATCAAGATTGGTTTCTGACAGTTAGAAAAATTGAACTTTTATAACTCCCTGCTTTTTCCTTGAGGAAAACAAACCTGCAGGGGGGGATTCCTTTCCAGTGAGCGAACTAGAGAGAGAGCCGACTAAAATCAGAACTCCTGAAATTTTTCGAATTCCATCTTGTATCTCCTGCAGAGCTATGGGTAAGGAACAAAGCTCATTGATAGGTTCAGTTGATTTAGTTACTAATCTACCATCTCAAGTCTTGGAACTTAAGACAGCTCTCCGCCCATCAAGTTTCTTTCAGGGCTTCGGGAGCAAAGGACGTACAGAGCACTCAGTTTTCACTCCTAGCAGGATCTTAAGTCTTGGGTGAACCAGCATTATTGATACCGCATGACTATGCTTTGACTTCTGAAAGCCCAGAGTAAGGTTTTGCCAATCCTCCCCTGCCAGACACCCTGTTTTTCTCGATGAAAGACTTTCTATTGGTTGCTGATCTTCTACAACTGCAACTGTTGTTACTGATGTAGGCTAGCAACAGCCCTCTGGGCAATAGCAGAGATTACCGGGAAGGCAGAGGAAGGTGGCCAGTAGCAACGCCAGCTACTGTCAGGATTATCACTCTGACGAACCAGTGCGCGCCGCTTTAAGGGGGTCGTCCCGGCGAAAATGGTCAAAATGATCAATTTTCTGTTTTTCGCTCAAAAAGTGTCTTCAGGTATGGGGGCCTTACGTCCCAAATTTTTAGGGGCTAGCGGCACTAGAACCCCACCAAAATGGGGGGGGGGGAAATGGGTCCACAGGGGGTCCAAATTTGCTTTTTTTTGCTGCAAAATCAACAGTTTACCAAAGGCTATTGCCTAACTACCAAATTTCTAGGGGGCTAGCGAATGAAAAAATGAAACATGCCAAGGGCATTTTCTTTGGAAATACTGCATTTTATAACAAAAAACCCCTAAAATTGCCTCTATTGAAAAATCAACATTTTCACACCAAAAAAGAATAGAACTGCCTCAGTTTTTATGCTAGAATAAAAACAAAGACAGTTTTGGACTCCTTGAAAGATACTCTACAACAATTACGTTTCCTTTAAATTTTTTTCTTTTTCGTTTTCTATTGACGTGAGATTTTAGATAGGTGACTGAACTCTTTCAGTCACCCATCTAAAATCTCACATCAAAAGAAAACGAAAAAATTTAAAGAAAACGTAATTGTTGTAGGGAATTTTTCAAGGATTCCAAAACTGTTTATTCTAACATAAAAACTGAGGCAGTTATATTCTTTTACAATATATACATATATATATTATATATACATATATATAAAAAACTAAGGCCTAAACGGAAAAAGTTACACAAATAAAAAGCGTTTTGTTTTCAATTTCACATATTATGTGAAAATTTCAGTAAAATCGGACCACTAATAAAGAAAATTCCAAAATTTCGGGACGACCCCCTAAACTATTCTCAACTATCTTTTCAAAAGAAGGGGTGGTGCATGTTTAGGGCAGTATTGTATCTCTGGACCAGACCCTATCAGCTGGTCCTGACCACTCCCTGAGAGCGAGACCCATGAGCAAACACTCCTCAGGGGGCCAGCTGTCGTGTTCTCATGTAAGACGAATCTATATTATCAGTCAGGATAATCTCGTCCTCTCTTTCTCGCTCTCTGTGAACAAGGATCCCCTATCCACAGGACTCGACGAGGATAAAGTACAGGAAGGCATCAGCCTTAGTCAAGGTATCAACATGTTTCCATAACTGAGCTGAAAAGAGTCTGGAACGATTCTCCCTTCCAGGACCCTGGTTCCTGAACCACGCCGAAGAGGGGGAAAACTACTAGCTCTATTTATGCTCATTATACCAAATCCGTCTGTCCTCTCAGCCTACTTCAAGACAAAACAGAGCTTGTTAGAGTGGAGCTCCCTGCAGGGAAACTCCCTGCAGCTCCTTCCTGCCCTAAACATTGTTTAATCATCTGGGAAGTTGACCACTTCCCCAGAGGTACCCTCAGCTAGCCAGTGGTAATCTCAAGAAATTTTCTAGTGGCGCATCTCCTTTGCCTGGGCTTATGACAAACCAGGGTCCCCTCACAGCGCTAGACTAACCCATAGACGAACCTGCGTTCAGGGCTTAGCTATCTGCCTCAGTCCAGCATACTGACCGAGGTTTCATCGTAGATCCGCATTTGTTTCCTGTTGCGGACCTGAGATCCTTTTCCTTCCCACAGGGAAGGGGTCATTCCTAAATGCACCCGAAGGAAGGAAAAACTCTTACTGTTGCCCTCCAGATAGCCTGTTTCTCTTATAAAACTGCAAAAGTTTCATCAATAGTTAATATTAACTGGAGGAATCTTTTCAGGAAGATCCGTTGGAGTTGCAGTACTCATTATACCCACCTATTCTCGAGTTTGTGGCCAAGTTTAACCAATAGGCAGAGCCTGAAAGAAGTTTCCCTGCAGGGAGCTCATAAACAGGACTGACTACTCAGCACCTCTGGGGTCAAAAACGTCCGGCGCCGTACTCCTGGGCTAAAGATATGTCCGTCGAAGGACTCCTGCGGGGAAGTCCCTATCTGGCCTTGCTACTCGAGAAGAAAGCCAGATTAGACGCTAGCCTCGCGTCCGATCTTCGGGTCCCCACCAAGATATAAAATTATAAAATCTGAACACAGACCAGTCTCTGAATATACTGTCCCTGTACTAGTCTTCCGCCATGTGAAATGGATAGGTAAATATTTTTGATTTTATAAGATATCCGAATATATTTGTCCTCATATATAGACTTGTACGAAGTAACTACAATACCATTTTATGCTTAGATATGCTTTTTTTCGGATTCAGTACCATGATGTGAACTATGCTTAGTCCTACAGATCTGGTCAGCTTTGAGTGTTTTTTTTTTCTCTCTCTCTGCTTATAGAGCTGTGCTGTCATACATACTGTATATGCATATTTATTTCCGTCATTCGTGAATTATTTTATTATTTTGATCGTCATCCTTTTTTTCTTTTTTCAATGCGTTTCACTATATATGCACTGCTATTCTGTAATACCCACTTTGTTTCTCCACTCCTCGCAAAACTCACTATCATACAGCCATGCTCTCAGGGCTCTTATTTCGACTTGAAAATTATATAGATATAGAGAGATATCTATATCACTTAAAAAACAATATCCCCTCTAAATAGACAAGCATGACTTAAAACATCCTGAATCTCCATGCGATACATAACAAGAATCTCATTTCCTATGAGATTGTGTCAAGCTCTACATTAAAAATCGATAATGATAAGAATTTTAAAAATATAAATCTAACCACAATGTAGTCGCTGAATATGCTGAACCATTTTCTGCTTTGTTACTTGGATCGATAATTTCCCTTGGCTGAGTGCATTCTTTCCATGATTAAGTGTGCTGTCATATACTGCTTATACACATTTATGTCCTTTCTTGACTTATACACAAAAACTTTCGAGTATGTTCCTTCTTATGCGTTTCAATGTATAGGCAATACTATTTGTGCTCCCTATACATTTCGGTATAGTTTTGAATCAAATGTATTTCCCTACACTAATTATTTCTTCTATTGTTCTATTGATGAATGAACTGTAGCTGTTGCCTTTTTCTTAATTAGGTACTTTGAACAGTGTACACGTCTCATTGTTGCAACATAATTTGTGTGATAAAGGATATAAAATGATTATTATTGTGTTAACTCAGCTAACTTATAAAATACTAAATTTCATTATTCTGTAGCAGTAATGTTAATCAGTAGCTTTTATACGCCGTGCACGTGGCTTCACAATATCAAGGTCCATCCTCTAGAGATATAAAATACACGTTCTTGCGATATAAAATACAGGTTCTACTTTACATAAAATAACTTATTACCTATGCTCGTTTGTTGCTCTGCAAACCAGTAGGCACGTTTTCTCTGGAAGCTGGGGCAATAGCTGCAGGGACGGCACTAGCGATAGGGCATCATTGATGCCCCGGCCCGAGTACATACCCGGTATTACGTGTTAGTATAGCTATCCATTTCCCCTTTTATTCCTCTTTCTTTTTTT
>LQNS02278170.1:38930802-38945728 GCA_001587735.2 Parhyale hawaiensis
TGAAGACGAATTGCAGCACCATTTGCAGAGACTCCATGCCACGCGACACTCTTAAAGGCCCAGACTTACTATACAGACTATACCAATTTAGGAAGAAAAAGCAAGCCCATCGAACTTGGCCAGCGCGTGTTTGCCAAGCTCGACAAACACACTAGCCTTACAAAGTTAGATTTACCAACTAGCGGACCGTTTACCGTCACCGGGAAGAAAGGCAAGGCTTGGAGATTAACAGAAGCCGTAACCAAAAAGACCTTTTTAGTACACCCTGACTTATCATACGCGGTCCCTTTACCCGAAACAATGCTATCGAAACAACTTCCGTAGAAAAAACAGTGTCCGAATCGCAGGATTATGACTCTGACACAAGCGAGGCATCGAATACTGCGGCCCAGCAGGGCACACAAGCTCAGTCGGCAGATTCCCAACCAGACCAGTTGGCTAGCCAAGGTCAACAAGCAGCAGTTCCAACTCGAATCCAGCCATCGAGACAATGCAAGGCGAAGGTGACGTGTGCAGCTGGCACGCATTGACCTCTCTGACCTCTGCACAGCTGGCACCCCGGAAAAAGGGACGCTGCAGCACAACAGAGTGGCGCCAGGCGCCAATCTTTACCGCTCTACCGAGTAGCGCCGCTTGTGTCTTCGTTTCCCAGTATTTCCGTGTTTCATGTAATGGTTAAATCTTTGTTCTGTATAACCGCTATACCCATGTGGGTCAACTTAGAATGTACCAGGTACGTAGGAACGTAAGTTAAGAAACTTGTATCGTACCTTGTAAGAATCAACTAACATAACCCTTGTATGTTGCAGTGCGAGCCCATGTTCTGCTCGTAGTCGCCCTGACCACCCTAGTGGGCCCGATAGCTGCTATTCCTGTCCGCTGGATATCGAATGATAGCATCACTGTACGCAATGCTACAACAGCGAGTGCAATCCACTGGACAGGACATACACTGATCTCAGGTGCGTTTCTAATTTCACGTGTAAACCTAACCGTCATTTTTCAGAACTGCGACAAATTCCGTGATCACTTAGTCACGGCCGAGAAAGTCCTTGGGATATTGGTTGATGCCCGAGCCCAGGGAGCCACTCCTAATCAACTTACGAGGTATGCCTATGTGTTATTGAAACTCGAACTAGAGACTAGATAAACTTCACTATACATTGAGTCAATATTCTTCTGTCCTGATCGAGATTATGAACTTTGGGATAATTATAACAGGTTCACCTCTAGGGCAAACAGGGTCTGGCCTCTTATTAGTCCAGACAAACCCAAGCCCAGAAGTACAGCCCTCCGAACTCCTGTTCCCGACGCAGCTAATACAACGGCTGCGAATAAACAGTATGTGACTGACACGGGCAGCATCCGCGGAGAAGCATTCCCATTGGTAACTCTCCAGGAGCAAGCCAGACCTAGTCCCACTAGGAAGCCCAAAAGCCTTTTGTTGGCCGGGTTAGGTTTTGGTTTGTTAGGCGGATACTTATTAAATACGTTTTTCGGCGAAAACGATAATAAGGACGAAATTAGTCAACCCAATGCTCAAATCCAAAAAAATAATAAATACTTAAGGCTAACGAATGAGAGAATCGATATACTATCCAAGAATGTGGCAAATTCTTTGGACACGATCACGACAGTCGTCGACAGTATTATTAAAGCCAAGTAACAGCAGGATCGGCACTTTGCCATCCGGTGGAACTTAGAACAACTATTGTCAAAATAACTTAAAACTTTCACGTAGCGATCCTTATAAGCGCCCTCCAGTAAGAAGCTGTGTTCTTTCCGCGCCATCGTTCTCGACGAGCAGAGGACCCACCTGCAGCCAAAGTCTTACCACTCCCCCATAATACGTTGAAACAACTTTTCCATTATATTTTGCGCCAGTTCTCTCTAAGTTTTACAAGCCCGAACTTATAACCCTTGTAAACGTTCGAATCCACGCAACAACTTATTGTCAATTTGCTTTGTATTCCTAAGTAAAGCCAGAAAACCAACAAGTGTTCTTACCCTTTTTAAAGCCTTAGCAACGCTTTATAGACCTCAATGATCGCTTGCGAAACAACGGTCAAAAGCTCAAGCATATAGCTTGAAGAACGACCTTAACTCAGCAGTTCTTTCCGAATTTTATAGTCAGCATTTGGAATAGACTCCCTACCGAATTGCTAGAACTGAATCAGTCAATGAGTTTAAAAATCGTCTTGACATACATTGGGAGAGACATCCCCACAGCTAAGGATTCCTCCTCCAAGAATCGCACACTCTTAACGGCCAAACCCTCCGAGGCTTCTCTAATCCGTCTCCTCTCTCTGCCGCTCCAACTACGCTGTCTGACATCTCAACTCCACATATCAGCGGCTATTGATCGTGATTGCATGCATTCATGACCGTCAATTTTGCCGAGATTCTTCTCCCTCCTATGTTTTCTTCTCCTCTTTTCCCCAGTCTTTCATAGCCTACTAACATAATGGCAATAGCTCATAGAGGACTGGGCCGTAAGTTTCGGTGTCTCTTTGAGAAAGGGCCTGTTGGTTCGTCTGCTACCGCCTATATAATCTAATCTAAAACCCGTGTCAGGGGTTCAACCCGTTTCTTATCAACGGGGCAACTCTTGTTCCGACCTGGAGCTTCCTTCTAGACACCAAAACTGTGTCCCTCCAAGGAAGCAGATCATGAATCAACAACCATCTGTGGTTGTTATCTCGGAGTTTTTACTAAAGGATAAGCCAGAGAGCGCCTGCTGAGTGCTGTTCTTAGCCCTTCATATGGAGGGCTCCCATCTCGGCTAAGAAAAGAATTCTCTGTTCTAGTAAGGCTTCAAGGGCCCCCTTAAGTAAGGTCTAAGTGTAGGACACGCTGAACCGATATGCAACGCTGGGCCTTCCTGAAGGAGTCCAGTAGAACGGTTTAATTCACCCTTATTTCAAGGAAACTAAGAACTGGAGGAATTTACCGACTGTTTCGATTCCAGCCATGGGCCCGCTGCGGCTACGCTGATCTAATTGCTGAACTAAATCAGGGACTTTGGCTTCGACTGTCTTAGGCGTACCGTCTTTCTATATCTCAGGGTGAAGTCTTACCAAGACTAAACCCCCCAGATCTAGGAGAGCAGACTACAGTAATTTGGAAGGCTAGGTTATTTAACAGGGGCCAGTCCGCCTCTGAACTCTGGTATCCAACATATGGTATATCGTCTCGCTAACCGCCGTAGCAGGGGCAATGAATAGCCTAAGTAAAAACGACAACTCATTCTTGTCTTTAACTGAATGTTTCCCTCAGGAGTTGAGGGTCAGCAGCTCACACGCATCTCGCGATGAGGTTCCGAAAGTTCGGAGAATTCTAGATATAACTAGCAAAGGAGCTTGAACAAAATTATCCGTCTACCAATCTTATCTAAGAGCTCAAGAGACTAAGAGCCAAAGTCTCTTCCGCTGCCTCTGAAAATTTATCGTGAAGTTTGCCCGTGAAGATTCCTAGGAGACCTGAGCTACAATCTCCTAGCAGAAACTGCTCTAAGGAAAAACTATTATTGGATCTCCTTAGGGAATTTGCACGCATGAGTCTGTGGTGGATTAAGTCAATGCTCGGGCCTCCTGAACTGTTTATATCTCACTCGACTGTAGCCAGTCGAAGCTATATCATCTGTCGGTTGATAATCGTTCGTTTATCTGTGCACCACTGAAATATAGCCTCATGCGGCTGAATCCAGCAGGACCACACAACAAGGTCTAAACCTCCAAAGGTAGCTTTTTGCTAGAACAAAGTCCATAATCATAACTGCAGGGCTTCTGCAGAGTTTCTACCTCTTTGTTTGACGGGATTATGACCCGTCGGTTTCTTAGGGGGATATACTCAGTCCCAAAGGAAGACCACTCCCTATGGGACTAAGTTCAAAAACAGCTCACTACATATCTGCCCCAGCCTGCAGTGGAAGTCGCAATACCTGATACAAGGACAGAGATGTTTCCTTACAGCATTCTGATAAGTCCCCCTGTAGGGGTAGGGAATATTAACTTTCGACCATTTGTAATTGTGTTGAAGTCACATTAACTTAAAGATTTTGGACTTTGTCACAAGTGGTCACTATTGTACTCCCATAGGGGAGCAAGAGTGCACCTCACCTCGGCAGCCCACAAAGCCCAGGCCGGCGCAGAGCACGACAGCCAAGCTAGGTAGGCAAGCACGGACCCGCGCGCCGGCACCAGTATGAGAACGCACACGCAGGCGCCGGCCGTGAGGAAGCTACCTACCTACCAACAAACAATACATAGGTAGGTACTCACAAGGATGTGTGTGCGACAGGGGCAACACCGCCATGGCAGCGGTCCAAGCACAACCAGCACAGCAGCTCCCAACACAACAGAACACCCAAAAACCTCATTACAATAGCAAGACCAGCCACATTGAAGCGACATGCAGCATCAGGTAAGCACCTCCACTGCTGAGAGCCAAGCATAATTACATCCGCCAAGGAGGTTATGTTTTCTGCGTGTTTGTCTGTGTCTCTTTGTTTGTCTGGCTGTCTGTCACCAAGATAACTCAAAAAAGTTCTGAACCGATTTGGACGAAATATACAGGGAATATTAGATATGTTAGGAGGAACAAATGATTAACTTTTGGTGAAGATATGTCCATCGGTTTATTTGTCTGCCTCATTATTATCAAAGCCATAACTCACAAAGTTATGGATGGATTTTGATGAAATTAGCACGAGTTGTTAGGTAGCTATATAACAAAAAGTAGATGACCGAATTTTGATAATGATCAGTTTGTTCGTGTTTTTAATATTATGCTTGTTAGCACAATAACTCAAAAAATAATGAATGGATCTTTATGAAACTTACAGGGGTTGTTAATAACATTAAAACGTAAATTATTAAATTTTGGTGCAGATAGGTTTGTTTGTTTGTATGTTTGACTGATGTTTGTCAAAACGTTTGTTAGCAGTACAACTGAAAAAACTCATGAACGGATCTTCAAGAAAAATTGCACAAGTTGTTATTACTATCAAATGCACAAATGATTAGATTTTGGAGTTTATATAAAGAAAATTATGATTTCAGAGCAATTTGAATATTTTGCTACCGTTGCCTCGCTTGGCGGAGGTGGTCGCTATCAGAGTGCTCTAGTTACTATTACAATTCACTTGCTTGTAGCTTTTGTTTCATTTACCCTGAGCAGATGAAATTTCAACACAATTTAGCTATGACATGGTGATCCACTTGTGTAAATTTACACTTCAATACATTCAATAATATTGAAGTATTTAAAGATTTTCTGATGAATTTTTAGGCGTACGAACCATTATGACCGCTACTGCATAGTATGTCGATCGAAAAACGGAGATCCCATGCACGAAGGGGTTCATACACAGGATCAACGCGAATGGGAACAGGAAGTCAAAGAAGAGGAAGAACTGACAACAGTAAGATCAGTAGGAGTACGAAAGTGGAAGGAAGCAAAGTGGGCACGAAAGGCCTAGCTAATGGCGAACGTAACCTACACAAAACCCCTGGAGGCGCTACTCCCAATAACATAGGATGAGCGAACCTAACCCTATGGCCTAGACTTCATTTCTTCTGCTTCCAGATTGACCATTGAGGATGGAGTCCGTGGAGAAACGAACATGGTCTTTAGCGTAAAAACCACTTGTAGACTTTACGTAGACAGAAAACGCGATTTTCTAATGGACATTTGCCAATTTGGAAAGACAAACGAGAGAATAAGCATGATGATTCTCTAGAAGCCATCTCAAAGCGGTCTTGCACAAAGTTCAAAGAACAGACATCAAATCAAAATCATTCATATCTCCCCATAAGAAGCTTTCCATCAGTTGAAATTATTACAGTAAAAAACTAGGGCTACTTTGATGTATATTAATAATAAGGCAATAGGTCAAGTTACATTGTAATAGCGCTTTCATACCGTTATACAAAATCATTATAACAGCATTAGGTTCATACAGAAGCCTATCGTGAATTTAGTCGACACGCTTACAGCAATAGGTTCCCAGATAGGCTATGCCTGCTATTAATGTGTTAAAGCATCACATAACTCAAAGAATATAGAAGTAACATTAAGTTCCTCACAACATAATCTGCATTTCTTTCAATGTTGCATAGAGCGGTAAAAGGGAATTCTGTTAACAAATTTAAAATTAGCTAACGCATCGTCATGTTAATTCAAAAATAATACATACTGTTCTACACAATCTATGTAGCTACATTCTATACAATGCTGCATATGGCGGGAGGGGAGAATTATTCTTAAAACATAAGATATTTCAAATCAGCACGCAGTTTCACATAACATTAAGATTTTTTCTTCAAAGTTTTAAAATTTTGCTTTTGATCATTAGTGATTTTAAGCTAAATAAAAAGTAACGTTTTGGCCGTCAGCTGCGGCCATCTTCAGGCAAAACTAAAATCTGAAACAATAAAGAAAACATATACACACGCTTATAGATCAAAAATACAAGAATTATCAATATTACTACGCATGTATGCTTCAACGGTGATGGATCAACCAATACGCGGTTAACTTTACATGAGCAAAGGACAACTGTAGTTATGAACAATGCTATGGAAGAACTGGAGGAGTTACGGCTGTGGCAAGATCATATATTGGTCGACAGTGAGGGGCGTGGCCATCTTAGTGGAAGAGCTTGAGGTAATTGGACAAATCATTGTACTTGACGTTTAGGCTGCCATGTCCCGTCTGATTGTTAAGGCTTCAGCTATTTTCAGTGATGCGGTGTCCGAGTACGAATAGAGAACAGAGAAACAGCTGGAAAAAATTGCGATCGGTGGCGGTTTAGTTTGATGCTCATCTCGGAAATGTATATGCTGCTAGAGGAATATCGGTGCTGCTTGCATCTTTTCTCGAGCGCGCAGGTGTATCCTACATACTGGGAGGCGTGACAGCCTTCCTCCGGATAAGTGAATCGGTAGACCACACCGGCGCGCTGAAGATCCGATGGATTAGGGCGACAGTTGATGAAAAAGGAAAATTTTTAGGGTTTAAAAAATGGGCGTAGGCTCATCTTCTGTTGTGGATCGGCTGGCTTAATGTGTTCAACAGAGAATCTACTTGTGCAGTATTCAAATACCTCATATTGGGTAGGCGTGGTGGCCACGTGCGCTACTAGGGGCAGGGAAACAAGGCGCAAAGTATAGTAGGAGACACTCAAGTGCTCGGCCCCTTTTGTTTCCTTCCACACGAGAGACTAAAGATGTCCCGCGTACCAGGTCGGCTATCTCGATCGACACCCCACCTCACGGAACAGAAAGAGGAAAGTAGAAAACCTACCCAACTTTACAATACTAACCTCATCAGTAGGAACTGCGGCCAGATGCAACATCCCCTGCGGAGAAGGCACTCGGGACCCTTGGGTGCGTGATGCCCGAACATATGTGGCAGGGATAGGGCCCGCCACAATATGCCCCTGAGGGCACGTAGAGATCTATGGTTTGTTGGTTGCAATAGTTACGCTCGTTGTGCTTATCCAGGACTGTTTTCACTATTTTATCCAGAGTTGCCAGGGGAAAGCCGTTGTTTGTGAGAATTTTTTTATTCTAGCGATGACAGCTGTCCAGTCAGCTGTGCAGGTGTTCCATGAAGAGCAGTATTTCAAAGCGCGGTGGATCAGAGTTTTTGCTATGGATTTTTTATAAGCCATCGGTACGCTTGATGCCAAATTCGTGCACATTCCAGCATCTGTTGGTTTTATGAAACAGCTGGAAGTGGTTGTCTGTTAGCTGCTATTTGATGTCGAGAAAATGAAATTTGTTGCCGGTCATTTCTTCATGGGTGAATGTCAAAACAGAATGATTATGAAGCCTGCGGTTGAACCAGTTCAGTTGCTGAGAGTTGGAGAATATGGCCAGAATGTCGTCACCATAGCGCCTGTAGTACTTAAGGTTTGATGTTTTAGCATAGCATTGTTCATAACTACAGTTGTTTTTTGCTCATGTAAAGTTAACCGCATATTCGTTGATCCATTACCGTTGAAGCATACATTCGTAGTAATATTGATAATTCTTGTATTTTTCATCTATGAGCGTGCGTATATGTTTTCTTTATTGTTTCAGATTTTAGTTTTGCCTGAAGATGGCCGCAGCAGACGGCCGAAACGTTGCCTTTTATTTAGCTTGTTTTTATTTCTATTCGAGAATCGTTCTTAATAAAATCACTAATGATCAAAAGCAAAATATTAGAACTTTAGAGAAAACATCTAAATATTATGTACTCCTAAAACAGAAAACAGGAGAATCAATAGTCTCCCAGCACTCATTTTGTTTAAACCCATCAGAGAGCATTGGATATAGGTACTGCAATATCTCTCGTCAGAAGACGACACATACAATCAAAAACATTGAAACTAACCGCAGAGTTTAAAGAAATGAGTACAAGCTTGAAAAGAATGCATGAATAAAAGATACAATATAGCAATGTGCATATTTACTGACAGTAGTGCTAAACTCAAAGGAAGAAAATAGATCATAGAAGTGAAGGGAAAATGTACTGCGAATGTGTTGTGAATCATAATGGGAAAATTAATAGAAAATAGGTAATACTAGGATCTACACTCAATGGAAAGAACAAAAGACACGGCGAAAAAGTCGCAAAGGGAAATTGAGGTAAATGTGAGTTAATTTGAGGGTATTGTCAACAGCCTCAAACTTAAAGTAAAAGCTGCCTTTCCTTGTCTGTCATTTTCACTCCAGATGCATTCTCTGGTCTGTTCCTGCTCTTCAGGTCATCACAAGAAACGTGAATCAGTCTGGCACTATTGTCACTAAATTTGCACACTTTCATATTGTATCAATCATTCTTGCAATCATTTAGAATTTGTGCTCATTTTTTCAAACTTTCCGAGTCTGCGTATAGCTTGAATATTTTAGTTTATATGTGTCATCTTCTGATGGTAAAGTCCGCAGTATATCCAATGATTTCGGACGATTTCAGACATGAGTGTTGCTTTTTTGATCTTTGTGTAGAACCTGACCAGGTGGGCCTCATGAGATTCATCATATTTCTTATTATGTTCTTCCTGGATGGCAAATCCGTATTATCGGTGTATGTTTGTACGCAAGTTCTCCGAGAGGTTTTTGAACTAATGATTATGTTTGTTTTTCGACAGATTCCATCCTCAATGGTCAATCTGTAAGTAGAAGAAATGAAGCCGCGTGAAATCATGACACTAGTCACGAGAAAGGGCAATACGCGTTTGAAATATACCACAAAACTGGCATGTAAAATGGTATACAAGAGAAAAATATTGATAAGCTCAAGTCAAAACGCACCAATAATTACAAATTTGAACACCCCAAAAAACATATGTCTCGACATATTACAAGACTATACTCTATGTTCCATTGACGAGGTTCGTAAAATAAGCCTTTTTTGACCGCCATCTAGAACATTCGCTATCTTTGAATTCTGTCCTCACAGGTTTTATATTACTGTCAGTTCAGTCTTTACATGATGCAAAAACGACAAAAACGATGGAAAAATAAAATAAAAACAATTTTCATAGCTTTCTGATCAATATTACGCTCCATTCGGGGATACCGATTATAACCAATAACTTCAGAGGGAGCGTAGAAAGGGGTTAAGGGGGTCAAGTTTCAAAAACTCTTTTTATACCTCAAATATCCCATGATGGTATATATTTTAAGCTGGGAGTTTTTCAGAAGTGAATTTTCAGAGGTGGGATTAAGGAACCTCCCCCCCCCCTCCTACTCGAAGGCTGAAAGCTTAGCTAACACCAAGGTACCTTAGGGGGCTTCTAGACTGAACGCGGCCCTTCCGCTCCGTCCGAGCGGCGCGTTGGCGCGTCTTTGCCGCGTCCGTCGGCGCAAGCGGCACGTCTGTTTTGCCTATAGACCGAGAGCGAATATTCGCAAGCCTCAATTATGAGAAATCAGCGCTTTGATGGCAACTACTGTATTCAGCTATTGCTATTGGGCCCTGACGGAGTTATCGCTTCCGTGCAAGTTGTGTTCGATATGTGTTTGATCTTCTTTTGAGCCGAGTTGCGATATAGTGAGCTAGAACAGCTCGTGGCGTGAGACCATCACCAGCAGGCAACGGAGGCGTAGAGCTAGCGAATAATATAATAGGTAGCTCATCAGTCATAACATAGGAAAATAATAGAACGCTTCGTGGCTAAAGACGATCTGCCGCGGCGGAGGCAAATTCGCTGCGGTGGAGAAAATTCAACGCCGTCATTTTTTATGGCCAGCTAGGCTTAGTTTTTTGGCATGGGGTCACATCTAGGTCAACCCACCAAACTCCCTACAAAAATTATGAAGATTGCTTAACTCCTTCGACCACTTATTGGGTGGACAGACATATATATACAAATATATAGCTATATATAGGTACTGGAATCTTCAACGAAAACATCACCTCTCTCACTTCGTTCGTGGGTGATAATCACCAAATTATCGGTTGTAATGCCAAAAATGTGTTTCAGTGCCAAATTCCACTGTTTTCAATGTCAAATGCCAAACTAGAACTTTTCATTTCCAAATTGATTTTTACTGCCAAATATAACCAAATTTGGCAGTGAAATATGACAGCTGACAACCCTGGCACAGCACACAAACAAAATATAATCTCAAGAATCGGATTAACGCGTGGAAATGAAGCGTCCAAATATTGCATTTCAAACCTCTGCCGGACGCGTCGGACAAACGAATCGGAGCTAACGGACGCTCGCGTCGTGTATAGATACAAGTGCGTGTTTTACATAGCATTGCATAATATAGAATTTTTCGGACGTTCGCGCCAAATGGATGATAACGCGCCGCCGCGTTCAATGTAGAGAAGCCCTTACAGGGTCCCCTTACATGAATTCAACTTTGCCAAATATCACTGTTGCAACACTAAAATAAAAGGCAAAATGGTGACAGAGAATGCTGCACGTCTGGTCCGGTGCTCAAGAAGTATGTATTAGGCTGTGTCTTGCATAACAACGGTTTTCAAAGCTGGACAAGTAGGCAGCGTGGACTCCTAAGACAGGTACAGTATTATTCTGCATTGTAGCCTCGTCTCTGGTCTTAAGGGGATCAACCCAGCGATTTTGATCAGATTATTCAATTTTTTGTTTGTTGCTGAAAAAGAGTCCTTAGGTAGTGGGAAAATATGCCTTGAAATTTTATGGGACTAGAGGCACTCGAAACCCCTGGGGGTCAAAATGATCAGTAGTGGACCGATTGTTCTACAACTCGCACACTATATGTATTTTTGAAAAAGAAACCCATTTTACTTCAACAACTTTTGTGATTAAGGCCTTAGTTTTTTAGGTAACGGGAAATATGTGTATATATATATATATATATATATATACACAAGTTTTATTGAAGGCGACAAAGAACTCAGTGTTAATAATACATTTATTAACCCTTCCAGGTCTCGAAAACATCTTACACAATCATCATTGCCGATGCCGAGCAGTAGCTCTCCAATGTTGGCCTCAACGTTTCGACTACCTCTGAAGTGATCTTCAGGAGAAGATGGTAAAGTCAACTTAGACCACACCCTCCCTCACCTGGGAAACCCACATGCACTGGTTTGTGCTGCGGTTATAGGCCCACTGGCCCCAGACGAGCAAGTGTAGTCGCAATCGCCCTCGGGTTACNATGGCGCCAATTTGACGGAAGGAACAAATAACCCGAGACCCCCCACCCCCCTCATCTCTGAGGAAAGCAGTTACGCCACGGTGCCGAGCATGCACACACAACTGCCGAGTCAGCACACCAAGACCTGCGAAGAGCTCGTGTGCCTCACGGGGAATCGAACGAGCGACACAAGGTGTTAGAGCTGAGAACGGAAGCATGCAGCTACCGTGGCGGTAGTGCTGTTGGAGGTGGTGCGGTACTTTCCATGTTTGAGGTAGAGAGCTCATGATGATACTGCTGGCTGTGTTTACGAAGGTCTTCTTGTCACCTCGGTGCGCGGTGAGTGCAATAAGCGTGGTCTCTGATTGGTCGAGACGTGAGACCAGGCGGCCAAGCACCGCTAGATATTGGCCGTCTGTAGTTCCGTATCTCGTTGAGGATGATGGTCTCCAAGAAGTTGCACCGTTCTACTGTGGAGGGCTCCGCCGTGGTTCTTGCTTCCTATGTTTTGTGTCACTGATCTTGTTTACTCATGTTTCATGCATTGTCTTGTTCTTTTGCATGTTTACAGAAAGGTTTATTTAATCGACCAGTGTTAATACGTTTCTAGTTATCCACTTTGGTGCTTGTTTTTGCACTACACCTGATACATTGAGCATCTAGTTGTCCATCCTGCTTTTTTTCAAAAGCTTGTTTATTCTTGAGCTATGGCCTACCTTCTGCCTCGGAGTTCTGGTTGCTTTGGCCATGCATGAACATGTCACCTCTGCCTTCGGTTTCATACCAGTAGCTGTAACTAAGAGGTGAGTTCAACTCCATGCTTTACTCATCTTTTCTGGGTGCCAGCTATCCCATTAACTTAAGGGGACTGTCGGGGTAATTTGGGTTAAAGTATTCAATTTGAATACTTTAACCTAAAATAATTTAGACATATGTAAGATATCATAGTTGTTAAGCAAAAGTGACACATCGCATCTAAACGGGGAAGGGAGACCCAGAGAGATGTGCGCGGAGGGTGAAAATGCTGCGTGACAACATAATATAATATATATAATATTATAATATTATAAATATATAATAATAATATGGGCGCTATAAGAAGGGGAACTTCTGAGGCTCATATACTCCCATAACAGGGGGCCACGGCTAGATGGCGCTTTTCTTTGTGATTCTAGTTTCCACACATTGTAGGGTTTGGTAGCTCACAGCTTCATTCAGACCTTCAGTGTCTTTTCAGCTTTGGCGAAGTGAGGGTGCGTCAGTGTTTTTTGTCATTTCCGCCGGCCTGTTCTTACGTCGCTATTACTTCTATACAGTGCTTTTTATATAAGTGTAGTGATTGTGTAAATAATCATGGGTAGAGTTTCAAAGAAAAAAAGACCCATGGAAGCAAAATTCAAAAGGCAAACGCTGCCAGACGAGCCAAAATGGTTTCTTCCTCTCAACCGCATAGTGTCATTCAATCTTCGTCGCCTGCCTCAGTTTGCCCATCGTCTCCTCCTGCCTTTATTTCTGAAACGAGGGAAGGCATCAGAGAAGGCATCAGTTTGACCCCGAGTACGAGCCCGGTGGACACTGACGTTTTAGCGGTTGTTCGCTCATGATAACTCATTGTAGCAAACAGAGTGTGCGCGTATAGGGTCCCTTCCCTGAAATCGCATTTCTACCATTTCAAGATTTTTACCATAATTGTGATATATCTCTGCAACCATTCACCCGATTTTCATCCGGTTTGTTTTATTATGCACAGCAATGAATTGTCTCAATTTGCAAGAGGATTTTTGCCAATTTTCATATTGTTTATATGAAAATTTATTATGATAGTAGAAGAAAATGTGGTAATATGTATATATATTCATAAATTGAAAAGTTCTAATTTTTTTGCAAAAATACGTCATCCAAACCTTTATATGTGTAAGTTTTATTAGCCTGCAAGAAAATGCAATAAAATAAATAAAAAAATGGCTAAGATATATCAATATGTACATTTATATATTTTTTTTACAAAAATTCAATTATCTTTAAAAGTTATACACCGAATCAACTAAAATTTGTTATGCGAGTTATTCTAAAAGCAATACATTTGATTCTAAAATTTCGTTGGATTCTGTTTCATAGTTTTTGAATTAGTTATTTACCCCGACGGTCCCCTTAACTGTATTACTCATGAGTTTGAGCTTTATTTGCTTTATGGCATATTTAGCAATTGGTTTTTATCATTGGTTATTTCATATTTTTGAATTGACATGGGCCTGACGCCAGTTGTGTGCTATGTCTTGCTTTCCTTTTTCCATTTTTGCTGTTGCTAGCCTTGTTTTTTCTTTACTCTTTCTTGATTTACGTGTTCCTGTCCTCTTTCTCAGACCTGTTGCTCCTGCTCACTACCCTACCTTGCCTGCAAACCCCGCCAGCTTGTTAATCGAATATTTGTTGTTCCAAATGGTTAGTTACCAATTCATTAAATGTTTATTCGTGGGACACTATATTGCGTGACTTGGCTGTGTATCTGTTTAGGTGCAGAGATGCTTTACTATATTGTGCACCCATCAGGACATTTAATATACTGGCTGTTAAAATGCAGTCTTTTGAATAGAATTCAATGGGCCAATACATATGGTACATTTTTGATAATCATTGTCAGTTGCACTAAGGGCAGTTAATACCATATACCAACTAGAGACTTATATTATTGGATACTTCAGCTATTAAACCTTGCTGTTCCTTGTACAGTATAGCTAAAGGTTTAATTTCATTTGAGCATCTATCTAATTAGTTTGCTCTTGTTCGCTTCTGTAAATTCAAAAGTTCATTGTGAATATGTTCAGTTCTTTTGCATGTTCCTGTGTTTGTGTTACTCTTGTATGGTGGAGTTACACAGTTTGTCATGTTTGTAATCAGTATAGAGATTTTACTGAGTTTTCTTTTCAATCAAATTGAATTGCATAGTGTTCAGTTAAGTTGAGATACTGTTTCAATTAGCTACTTCCTGTAATATGATTACATTTGCGTGTTTCCTATTTCCATAGGAGCAACAAATCTTGGGTCATCAATTGACTTCAGTCTAACGGGACCAGCCTTCACCCAAAAATTCAACTGACGCTTGGACTACCACCCAAGACCAGCTTACTCTTCCATCTAATCTAATACTAAGAATAACCTTCGTGTGTTTATAAATATATATATATAAATATATATATATATATATATTTATATGTTTGGTGTCACGCTCTTAACGAAATAGATAGGCGGAAATTAGCCCAGGTTGGAGGCTCTGGTGCTCCTCTCAAGCTCCATTGAAAGTG
>LQNS02278170.1:38946086-38958346 GCA_001587735.2 Parhyale hawaiensis
AATGAAGAACAGAAGAAAAATAAGAAGCAAATAAGAGAAGAGGAGATTCCGCACCGGCCTAGAGGCATTACGCAAACGTATAGGTTATTGCGTGAATTCTTCACGCACGGGTCCACTAGTCATTTAGAATAGGCCATTTAGACATATGATTTAGCTAATAGTTTTAGTGGCCTGAAATGGCATGCCTCATTGTTCGTGATTTGTATTTCTTATTGACTTCATAATGTGCCTTACTTTTGACAGCTGAGGCAAAATTAGATATCCTTACCCAGACCCACTAACTTACTAACTAACCTTCACCCTGTCCTTAACTTTGTTTTGTCTACTTTTGTTTTGTCTTTATGGGGAATAGTTTTAAGATTACTTTGTCCCATGACATTAGGTGCTCTTGTGAGACAGGTCAAAAGTTGTTGACACTATGTCAAAGAACCAATGATTCTTGATTAAACTCCCACTGTAGCCAATAGTTTCATATCCATTTTGATCACTTTAGTGTGCTGGGGGTTTTGCACGGTTTCCTCTTTCAGCTTCTACTTGCTTCTGCTTGCTTGTACTTCGGTGCATCTGTCTTCACTGATTGGGGTAAGTTGCTCTCCCATTTTTTGTTTATTCATTTGCATATTTGTGGTTGCTACTCTAAGGAGTTACCAAGATAACCTTGGCTACACAGTGGCAACCACCCTGTAACCCCAACACTACAGATACTGGTGAACTGGGAGTTTATGAATGGCTGGTTTAGTCAGATGAGAATTGCTTCCTCGATTGGCAGCAGGTGATCATCACTATTTTTTACGGAGAATTTCAATGTTTTTCACGAGAGTTTCCCTTATGATCGGTCGATTGTGAACGTTTCTGGGGTGATTAGCAGGACCTCCTGATTGCATATGCATCGTTAGTCTCCGGGATAGTGTCGTGGTGGTCAGTCCGATATAAGATTTAGGGTACAGTTCACAGTCTCAAACGTTGCACGTAAATTCGTATATGACATTTGTCTGCTGTAATTCTAGAGGCAGTGGTGGACTATTTTTCATTGGAAGCTGGGAGGTTTTCTTGTTCTTGTAGATGAGTTCAATTTCGTCATCGGGATTCCTGCATGTAACGTTATTACGGATGATGGATCTGAGGACACGTTCATCTGTTTTGTAGAACGGTGACATTTGGTTCTTGTAGTATAATTCGATGGCACTACGATTTTCTGTTGTCTCCGGTGGTTCCTTTCTTTGTAGGTACCTGTTCAGCATGTCGTCAAAAAATGAGTTACTGTAGCCGTTGTTGTCGAGTATTTGAGCTGCATATTTGATGAGTGAAATGCTTCGCAGGTTAAGCAAATCTTGAATGCTCTATGGATGAGTGATCTGACTGTACCTGTTTTATATCGCTCCTGGCACTCATTGGTTGCATAATGGTAGTTTTCTGCATTTGTTGGCTTTTTCTAGACTGTAGTGAAGTATTTGTTCCCGCTGCCGTCGACTTTAACGTTCAAAAAGTTGATTTTGTTATTGCTGCCCAACTCATACGTGAATTGCTGCAGATGTTCCTCGTTTCGCACCACCACATAGCAATCATCAACATACCGACAATAGATGCTGGTCGAAGTGCATTGTCTTGTAGAATTGTATTCCCATATATATATACCAATATATTTTGATGTGACCTATTAGAAGCCCAACAATACGGAAAAGCAGCCTATTAGAAGGCTTTCTGGTTCGATAGAGGTACCAAAATCCCGGCCACCTAAGGGCCCGTTACATTCAAAAAGTGAAAAAAGTATTATAAACACCACAGATTTATGCAAATTTGGTCTCATTTTGAAGGAAAATAAATGTACGTTCGAATGCACGCCTACTTCTCAATAGTGAAACGACAAAAAAAAATTTTGTGCTGCCATCATCCACCCCAATACCAGCCCCCTTACAAGGAGCTTTTACCCAGCAAACCTTGTAGGTTAAATAGCCAAGGACTGGTTCCCATAGTGAAATATGAAGTTTAGAACGCAGTAAACCCGTATAAAGACCTATTTTTGATATAGGACATTAGCCGAACCAGTAATGGCACTTTTCCGTCAAGCTGCCAATTCGACGTATATATGTATATATAGGAGCACTAAAGAGGGGTCCTAATGGGGTACCAATGGAGGGGGTAAAAAATCATGAAATGATGTAAGTATATAATTTGTAGATGCTAATAGAACATGAATAAAGCATTCAAATTTCATTTATAGTGCAAAACAGTGCATTATATGACATTTCTCCACAATATTTCATGTTTTTTGTCTATCCTGTAAAATGTAATTTTCCACATAAAAAAGAATAGAAGTCAAGCAGTTTGCATGCTAGGAAAAAACAAAGACACATTTGGAACCGTCGAAACATTTCTAACATAACTAGAGAGCCGGATTTTCCATTTTGTCTCTGATATTTTTTAACACAGCTCAAAACCGAAAGCTTGTTTTTTTTTACTATATTTCAGTAAGCAATCGAAAATTGCATAGAAAAAAAATAGAAAATAAAAAATCCGGCTGTGTAATTTTGTTAGAAATATTTCCAGGATCCTAAAACTGTCATTGGGTTTTTCCTAGAATGAAAACTTGTTGACTTCTATTCTTTTGAAATTTGAAGAAAAAAGTCTATGCATATATACATACGCATTTCCTCTTATCTCAAAAACTAAGGTCTAAATCAAAAAGTTGTATGAGAAAAATGTGTTTCTTTTTCAAAATTACATATATTGTGCAAGTTTTAGAACAATCGAATCACAAATGAGATAGTTTCGAAAAATCTGTGTTCATCCCCCAAGATGAGATCTACTTACGTCTTCGTACTGTGGAGACGGTTACAACATGCACTAGTTCCTGAAGAGTCGTTTGGGGACTAGATAAACTTTTCTGATAACCTAACACCGTGCACAATGCACGCAGCATCTTTTGGGTACTGTAATTGACTAGTGTAGCCTGGCAGCAAAAATGCCAAGATATTTCAATGAGAATCCAGTACGATTCGTGCACGTACGTAGCTACTTACTCTTCTGCTATAAACGCATTGCACCTGGCCAATTGCTTTCTGCTAAAATTCCTAGCGTCCCCAAGAAAAGGCACTTCAAACGGTGTTTTCCTATTAGAAACTGAAGTTTTTGTTGGTACTCAGGGAGACAGAAAGCAGATTTGACCATGATCAATTCTACGCAGGCAAATCATTACCACCTTTCTCCAGCTGTTACCAAAAGGTGAGAGACCAATTTTCCGGGTTAGAAAAAAAAGGGCTCTCAACTCCTTTTCAAAGATCGCCACAAACGCAAAAAAGAACCAATCTGCCGCTTTGCAAGAGTGTTGTAAAGAGTTGCCATCCTGTGTATCATATCATAAATGCTATCTCTCGTTGCTCATGCTATTAATTCGCACACGTGTAGTCCTGAGGCTCAACTCTGAAGAACAACACATGACAAAGTATAAAAAAGCCAATCTATGCTGCTATGAAATCCTCCTCAAGGTGACTTCCTCATCAGTCTCTAGGGTCAATGCCTCACCGAGAGAGTAGGAGACAGAGGTATCTACTAATCGCCATTTCAGCACAAAATATCACAATAGCTAGATTGAATATTCAGATAAACACATTACCAGTGGCAAGCAAAGGCAGAGCAAACCCCGTGTCATCACAAAATAGGCAACATTCAGAGAAGCCAACAATGTAATGTAGCCATAGGAGATTTCTATGGAAATTGGCACGAGGTTGTTGCAAGCAGACAGTGAACAAGATTGGATAACTTATGTAGATGTCTGTTTTCTGTAAACCTTATAAAATGAAAAATAATAACTTCAACTTTCTCCACTCCAAACGTGGTAGATTTGTACATAGGCCCATGTAATAATTCTGCACGTTTTTACTGGGAATTTGCAAAACTAATAGGCTTCCTAAATGGCAAATGTCAACAACAGCAAGTCTAAAATGAAATGACACACAGACAACAGTAAAAATATTAGTCAGCTGCCCAACCGCTGCTGCTTACCTTCGTCCGTCTGAGGGCAACAATTTCAGGTGATCCATTGTTTGGTAATGGTACGACCTTGGCAACAGTGGCTACCTCTGGTGAATGCTCCTGTGAACAGATGTACGTTAAAGCAGACCTAACTGCATATAACAGCCATAGAGCATTTGCAACAGAGTGGACCTCACACGACAGCAACATACAGCTGCAGTAGTTCGGTCTGGTGAGTGCTCCTGTGAACAGATGTACGTTAAAGCAGACCTAACTGCACATAACAGCCATAGAGCATTTGCAGCAGAGTAGACCTCACACGACGGCAACATACAGCTGTGTTGCATGATAAAAACAAACTCATTCCTACTGAACACAAATCAAACTTATATACAGTACTGGCAGGTAACAAAGGGGAATTACACCCTAAATTAGGCAAAGTGACACTGTTTACTAATTAGTGACAGTGCGTGCACTGCATTACATATTTACCTTCAACAAGTCTGAATGCATCAGTTTTACCATACAATCTCCCATAACTCCCAAGTAAGGATTACGGGCTTGGATTGTGCCCAGCTAATGCCAGGAGTTTTACTAGAGTGTAGGCTTTTTATTCACCAGATACTCTTCCTGCCAAGAACCAGACATGTATGTACTCCCAGTGGTAATTATTTCTTTTCGTCTCCCAACCTCACCACACACATCCCAAAAACACACAGCTCACAACCAACATACCACCAACCAATGCAAAAACCTATACAGTATATACAGTATAAACACTTTCGCACTTTATTTTATTCTTTCCAGCTATCACTCATTTTTTGTAGTTGCTTGCTCTGGCAGAGTACCTCTGCTTGGTAGCACTACGATCTCACGCTGTCGGCATTCGCCGGATCGTCTCCGCTCAGGATGACAGTTGTTAGTCGTCACACTATCTGTAATGGCAGATTAGTACTCTCCATCTTACATTCCATCCATTATAGAGGCATTCACTCACTGTAAATTTGTTGGTTTAAATTAGTTGTCTCATACAGTTTCCATCTTCTAGTAGTTAGATACTATTCTGATTCATTCCAAGTCCCGGTTTCCGGGAGACTGTGATGACATGGCAACCTCCTATGGGGGTCGCCAGGAATACAGTGCACTGTATATATGCGGCTGTTTATGGTGTTGTGTGATTTAAATGGAGAGGATACAGTGTTTAGCTCCGATGTGCCGGTTTTCTTATGTCTGACTTGGACTAGGGTTGATGTAAGGCTAATCCAGGCGGGGCAAGAAAGTCCGATGAATGGAGCAATATTTTACGTTTTCTGTGCTACGGAGTGAGATTCCTCTATGATAGTCCCTCTTCATGGAATTTAGCCATTATTTTCGAGTTGTGGAAGATCTGGGACAAATCCAAGATAGCGCCCGGAGCCCGGCAGGTCTGGAACTCCCGGACGTAAGAGATTTCTATGTTTTTGTTTGAACATAGACTCTGTTTTAGATAACAGTTTATTGACTTGTAGTCCCGGTGTAGACTTTAAAATTAAAGTCAGATATTTACGAAGAGACTTCAATTTTAAATGCAGATGCTATTTTTGGAGTTTCTAGAAATTTTTTATGTGATCCATTGAGACTTAGACTCTGGCTTAGATACTAGTTTTTGGCTTTTATGTCCCTGTGTGGGAGTTTAATCTTAAATTCAAATATGAAGGAGAGGCTCAAGTGAAAACCGTCCATAAATTAAATTTTTTTTATGTTTTCATTCTAAAACCCTTTAAAAAGCACGAAAGAGTAAAAAAGATCATTATATTGAATAAAATCGCCCTTATGAGGGCTTTGAACATCCCTGCCCGTCTTGCATGCATGATGCCTTCCAACCTTTGACTGCGCATATGTCAAAACCAGTTTTTCTAATTAAACGGTATGTAGAGAACACATTTTTTTACCCAAACTATTTCAAATTTTGCATGGATACTATGAGTAGTAGCTATAAAGTTAGGATTAACTTTTTTGCTAAAATAAAATTGACTGATTTTTACAGCAAAATTATATGAGTTCTATATACATATATATACGTGTGAGCTGGGTAAACACCAGATAAAGAGCAATATTCCATACTAAGTAGGAGGATTTTCATAAAAAGCAAAACCATAAGTTTGTTTGAAATATGTTCGAGTACAACCACATCAAATTTCATGTCTATCACAAATATTGACGTCATGGTGACGTTATAATATTACTATATATATATTAAAATTTGGCGGATCATTGTTTTATTCATGCAGAATCATATTAGTAATATATCATGACAATTTCAAGTCAAAAGCACGAATGTTGTATTTTCCTATTAATTTTTCCAAGTTTTAACAGTGGAGGAAATCAAGTACCTCGCGTTGGTTCCTGCAGGCCTAAAAGTAGGCAGTTGAGATTTCACTGAGTATAAGCCATATCTCATCCGGGCTTTGCTTGAGGGAGTAAGCCCGAAAGTGTTATGGCATCCGAAACGAAGTGACGCTGGTAACTAATCTTACAGGACAAGTAAGCGAGCAGTAGGTGACAAAGTCTACGGCCGGAGTAAGGAACTAATCTCCAGAAGTAGCAATGCCTATAATACCACACCGGTACAGACTCAAGAATACTGTCAGGCTGGGACAATTATTAGGAGTCTACTCTTACACAGTAATAGATAGAACTCCTCAAATTACTCAGCTCCTCCACAGCGAGACGGAGCTCAGGGCTACGAGGTAAGCATTGGTCCCTTAATTGTATATGATAAAGGGTGTTGTCTCAGAACCCGGACAGGCCTTCGTTCATCACTCAGACAATGGGACTTAATGAACAGGAACCCGGCACATGCAACGAAGGAGAATACAATCGAATTTGGCGAGTCGCCTGCGGGCGGGACAAGCGAAGTTAAACTTACGTCGACGGGCAACTGCTAGCGAATCGGTCGACAAACTACTGGAGGGGGCTGTCTTGCAATCTACCCCTGGGTTATCTCGGGTATGCCCTCCCCCCTCTCCGAATTACACATGTAAGGAGGAATATAGTTGGAATTATGTTCCAGGGATTGGTTCCCGTTGCGGCTCGGAGCGATCCGGACAGCGTTGGCTCAAGTGAGTCCCCACGGGGAAAATCCTTGGCGAGCTATGTCTAGGAGACTGAGTTTAATCCCAGAGCGGGACAAGTGAGTTCCCAAAGGGAAACACCATCGTTCTCAAACGAGGGAACTATGGGAGGGTTCCCGCAGCAGGACAGCTGCGCAGAGGATACCTCTTAAGAAATCAGAGAAGCAGAGACTTTTAGTTATCTTAGACTCAACACCAGACAATTGTTGGGCGGACTCAGAAGCCCGGTAGCGCTCGAGTGAACGGAGTCGGAGCTGATTCAACCGAGTGAGAACAGTAGTATCCTAGAAACTAGTTGATTAAATAACTTTTACGGTCCAAGTTGTAGCGGGGCGGCGGAAATGGCCAAGCACGTGACCGTACTTATCTATGTTGCCAAGGGTGGAAGACAATACTCCGTAGATAGATAAGTTAGAATAGTTTATTGCACCGGGTGAATTTACGTGAACAAAGGTGGAATGCAAATAGCCATGAGTGAACTATCGCACATGTATCAGCTGATGATAATAAGATCGATTCCTCGCAAACCGGACCAGCCATGAGCGAACTATCGTACGTGTATCAGCTGATGATAATAAAATCGACTCCTCGCAAACCGGACCGAAGCACAAACAGACACCGGTCGGCCTCAACAGTTCGATACAAATTTGTCAGCGCGGAAAATCTTTGGTAAACCATGTTACACAAGCTACAACTAAATGCACACACTCAGGTTGGCAAATCCATTACGAAATAATCAAATGGTTAACCTCAATCTTTCGACTGGTCTTCTACCCGAAACAGCTCGACTAGTCAGGAAGGACAGCCAGGTCGAATATAAGACCGTTCCGAGGCCCCAACCGACTTCGCCTCTAACGTTTTAAAGGGGAAGAACAAGAAAAACGTTAATCGAATACCTTAGAATCTACCACGTAGACTTTGAGAATAGAAAATCGCGTCGGACGTAGTTCCGTAAGTCCGAGAGGTTCGTTGAGGGAATTTTTCGGCAGTCCTTGAGGTAGGACGGCGTGCTATGAAGTTTCTTCTAATTAACCGGGACTGTAAGGGGTCCAAGATGGACCAAATTTAAGGACGAAGCTACGTGCGAAGGGGCTGAGTGTAGTTGGACGCATATAGGTTTAAGACTGGGTTTAGTCTTGGCATGGAGGGTCTTTCAAGAACAGCGACCTGGAATATTAATCCAACCAGTTTCCAACGCATATTTCTTGGGGAACCTTGCCCCAGAGAAAGAGTTAAATGAAGCTTAATACTACAGCGGACAAATTTTTCTACCCAATTGGAAGGTTAACGTCAGACAGGGGAATAAGCTACACCTTAGATCAACCGACCTGCCCACGAATTTCCCCTAAGTTGAGAGGCGGGTTTTGCCATCGACAGGCTGAACTCCCTGGTTCGAGGATAAGTTTCAACTACATCTACTACCTCCGAGGGTGGCGGACGATAGCGGGACGTCTGACTATCAGTGCGAGGGTTAGGGTCAGACGCAGATGGCCCCCGACGACACCGAGTGTATCTATCTTCCACGAATTTTCACAGCCAAAGCCACGTTTCTTGAACTCGCTTGTTGTGTAGAGGAGCGATATGGAAAAGTTTAGTCATGCGGGCATTCGGTCAGACAATATAGCCACAGGGGCTTTACCAGTCTCGGAAATAACATCTACGCAAGTTGGCTGGAACATGATTACGAATCTGGAGCAATGTAAAAGTTGGGATCCGAGCAGACCCCAGATAACGTCCATACATGACGGTTGCGAAGATACATCTCAGGAGACTGAGAAGTTTCCTTCGGTACCCTGGAAGTTCGAACAGTACGAAGCTTTTAAGCGCAAGTGGAGGCTCGTGACATATCGAAGGTAGCTGGCAGTGGGCTAACAGCTACTAAAGTTATATGCCCAAGTTTAAGTGTAGAGTGACCGATCCTTCCTAGAGAAGAGGATCAGAGCTAGCGTGATAACAGAAGAACTAGAATAAGAAACTGCTCATTAGCCCAGCCCATCCTCGGTACAGATAGTGTAAGCAAGAGAGGAAGTGGACTTTAGTCGGTCCTTTTCGCCGCCAAGTTCAGACCGCAGTTACAGATTCAACAGAGAAGGAAGGTTTACTTTGAGTTATCACTCCGTAATAAAATATATAATAAAAGAAAAACAAAGTCTTCATAGAGCGATCAAAAAAGGCCAACTGTTATCAACGGTGATTATGCTCAACGGCGTCTAAAATTCGACTTAGGCAGAAGACCCCTATGGTCTTGTTTCTCAGGAATGTTCATTGTTTGACTCGTAAGTCTTAGCCAAGAATGACGTCAAACAGAAGAAGTAGCATTACTCGCGGAGTGACTAGAGGGCTTGGGCTAGCCAAGCTTCGAAGAAGACTATGGTTCAGTCTAAGTTGTCTGATCGGCCAATTTTGGGTGTACGGCCTCAGTTAGAGGCGTGCGGGGGCCTCTAGCCTACTTGCAGCCGTTATAAAGAGAAGCCAACCAGTCTTGATAGGCTGGGAGTCCGAAACTGTCCCGCAATGACCGCTTGGCCCTCAACAGCTACACTGGAATTACGAGATACTTAGCTACAACTAGCAAAGCAAAGGTAACAGCCTCACAGACAGGTAATGCTTACCTTCCTAGTACCACTATGGAATAATTGTTAGCAGTAACGTGGGCCTTTTTGATCGAAGCATAGTACCTGGACTAAGAGATATTCTTCTGCACTCTCCGCCTCAGGAGAGGAACCATGAAACCCCTCCCTGCTCCATGAGCCGGAAGTACGCAGGGACGACTTACTTCGCCTCTGGTAAGTCGTGCTACTGAGCAGAGGTACTCTGCCAGAGCGAACCACTACAAATAGGAGGAATGTTCCAATGACTTTTGTAGTGGTATGTAAAGGCAGAGTACTTCTGCAAGACAAACGTACTCCCAAAACCCATTGATTCGTGGCTTTCTAGAGGAGGCGCTCGCAGTCTAAAAGAACTGAGGAATCAAGCTAAGTGTGCAGATGGTGTGGCCAATCCAAGATGGCGGCCCCTATAGAAGGTTGCTATGTCATCATCAGGATGTGTGCATGGAACATCCAACACGCAATATCATCCAACATCGAAAACCATCTACCCTCCCAAAGAAAAAATCGGAGGTCTCCCGGAGACCGGGAATTTCGAATGAATCGCAACAGCATCTAACTACAAGAAGATGGAAACTGTATGAGACTACTAATTAAAACCAACAAATTAACAGCGAGTGAATGACTATTATGGATGGAAAGTAAGATGAAGGAGAGTACTAAAAAGATAGCGTGACGACTAACAACTGTCCTCCTGAGCGTAGACGATCCAGCGAATGCCGACAGTGTGAGGTCGTAGTGCTACCGAGCAGAGGTACTCTGCCTTCACTTACCACTACAAAAGAGTAATTGGAACATTCCCCTATTTTTATTGCGTAACATGTACACACTGTACTGCTGTTGTTCTTACTCATATTAGAAAAATTCTCAAAAAAACTTGAATCAAAATTAGACCTAAATTTCCTGACCTGCTGCAAAGCCTACCACGTCACCCCAAAATTTCTCCACTTACGTTGGTACTAACAATCCCTTCAGAACAGCCAACTCTACAAATCTTGGCAATTGAAACTCTTAGACCTAGAAATTCAAACTCAACATAGCAACATTACCAACCATGAAAAATCTCCAAACCACTACTTATCTCAGATCAAAAAATTATTTTCATTTTTCGACTACCTCAGTTAAGTTCACTTTGTGCAATCCAATAATAAGAAATTCATAGAGCCTAACTCGTGCCGCCTGCGGAGCGCACCCTTTCACTTTGGAGGCTTTCAGATGTTGAACTAATCCATTCTGTCGGTGCTTTGTGCCCTGATCGGCTAAAATTTGGAATTTGTTGTCGGCATCGGCTTTTGGTCGTATTGGCCTGAAGGCGTTTAAATCAGCTGTTAATGGTTTTTGCTGTATTTCCTTTAGCAGCGTTTTGGGCTTCCCGGTGTTGCAAGATGCTTCATTTGGGTTGTATTACCTGTCCGTGGGAGCTCAAGCGTGAAGTTTTAATAATAATAATAATAATTTGTCCATAACAGAAAGTTGAAAGTGTTAGGAGCATCCCCAACCTAACCTCCTGTGATCAAGACAAGGTAATTTTTAACTACTCAAATGTAACCCTTCAACCACACCCCAAATTTTTAGTGTCATTCGGCTTACACATATTCAAACGGGATTATTACAAACATTTCATAGGTTTGACAACTTAGCTAACAGACTGAAATCTCAACCACTGTGCCATTTCTCATTTACCGAAGTAAACAACAAAATAAAAGAAACTTGTAATAGCATTTACATCTCGTAAAACAAAGTGTTTCTCTAAAATACTGTAAGTCCAATATATGTATCTTTATTATCTGAATTCCACAAAGAAAATTCCGTGGTGTGCAGACCCAACAAGTGATAGGTGTTGCCATTCTAGACAAAAATCAGAACCATCAAAAAATGAACGCAATCCTGGCCGATACAACAATGTTTACAATTTATGACTCGCATACCGACGCTTTCAAACTTACACTCAAATTCACTGACAAAATACACAGATTTCTGAAAAAATTGTTCGACCAAGGCATCATCACAGATTCGATTTACCATTCACTTTACAATTCAGGAGCTTCCCCTGGTGTCTTGTACGGCCTTAGAAAGGTCCACAGAGCTCGTTCCAGTTACGACAAATTCTAGCTGCATATAAAACACCATCCTATCCTATTGCAAAATTTCTCGTTGAATCATTGAACCTTCAACAACCAATCAGAATACTTTGTGCAATTCGTAGTGTATTCCGGGGCGGAGATGGCGAAAAATTTTGAATTCATCCTAACTTAAAAACTTACGGTACAATTTTACTGCAACGTCACATAAATACATACCTAAAGTGCACCTACCTGCCCTATAGAAATGAACATTATATCTTGTAAAGTTTGGTACTCGCATGCAAAAAACAAAGATTTTCAACCCCCCCGCGAATTGGGGTGGAAATGGCGAACAGAAAGGGCGGAAATGGCGAACCACCAAAAAGCAAGAAATAAGGCATGGACAAAGCTGAGCTATATACCATATGGAAGCCTATAATGTAGTCAAATAACCAACTAAGTTTCAAAACTGTAGCATGTTTATAAGTATTTTAAGAAATATT
>LQNS02278170.1:38966438-38980791 GCA_001587735.2 Parhyale hawaiensis
GAGAGGATCGCGATGGGACGCCACGACAGTGAAATGGTCGGCATAAGATGTTACAGAGGGGTAGCAGAGCTGGTCCCGAGAGGTGGGAAAGTCAGAGACGCAGAGATTGAACAGGGAGGGCGAGACGACCGAGCCCTGAGGAAACCCCGCCTTGACAGCCCGGAACTGGGATCGGGATCAGGCTGCTCGTCCCCTGAGGTAAGGAGAGGAGGCCCCTAGTAGGAACGGTGTCGAACGCTTTGCTGAAGTCAATCAGCAAGGCCACCGTGCGGTCATGGGGTTTGGGTTTATTCATACCACGGGTTGCTCGGAAGGCCAAAGGACCGGTACACCTGCCTGTATTCGTCGATCGTGGCGGAACATGCTCATGTCGGTACTCTACACCACAGGTCTAAACGATAGTGCTCGGTTAGCCTATCAATTGATCCTCCCGGCAGGTACTCGTATCGTGAAGGGCCCTTATTCCCGTCGGTCTTCCCTTGTTGGTAGTCTTTGAACGTGAAGAGCCCTTATTCACGTCGTTATTCCCTAGACCAGAGATCAGACGATAGTACTCGATTAGCATACCACCTGATCCCTCGGCCGAAGGTGCCGAGACATCACTCACATCGGAAAAATTTTCCTCTGCTGGAGGACAGAGATTAAGCTCGTTAACCAATCAACTGATCTCCCCAGCTGACACTCATCAATAGTGGCGTAGCTCAAGTCGGTATTGCTCATCGAACGTGGCGAACTCCTACAGTCGGGAGTGACGACATCGCTGACTTCGGCATTCCTGTTCGCTAGAACAGAATCAGCTGATCCCCCAGCCGGTAGGTAGCCTACTCCTCGAATGTGGTGAACTCCTGCAGTCCGGAGTAACGACAGCTGATTAGGCTCGGTAATTACAGAACCAGGAGATATTTAAACCAGGAGCCCCCGGTCCTCCACCGTTAAGAACTCCTGTGCCTAAAAGTTTCAGCATTGCATATCTCTCTTCAGTCACCGAGATATACATGTAGACAAAAGCCAGAAGCTGATTAGGCTCGGCAATTCCAGAACCAAGAGATATTTAAACGAGGCACCCCCTGGTCTTCCACCGTTCTGATTTGCTGTGCCTAAAAAAAAAACGTTCAGCTTCAGTGACTTCTAGACTAAGCCAGCTCCTCTCCAAGTGCCGTCAATACTGCAAAAGAATTACCACTGCATACGTAAAGCTATCTTTGATTGATAGCACTGATGCTTTTTAAAATAGATTGCAATCGTCAGTTCAGTTTCGCAAGAAAAGGGGGGAGTTCTATCTTCTGATCAAATAATTTAAAACTATTAAAGTCTTCATAAATTGGAGAGAAAATTTCTAATCTTTCAGAATTTTCAGAACAAGTCAACAGTTTTTCATGGATGGGAATCCTTCAGAGATTAATGATTAATGAACTTCCTAAATTTCCAAAACGGATTTTAATATTTTTAAAACTTTATAAGTTCAGTGTATTTTTGCGAAGTTTGGATTTTCACCAAAAATGAATTGAAGCTAAAGAACAACCCTAACTATTGTTACTAGAACGTTTGCCCACAATATGGATGAAAGTTTAGTATCAAGATCATTGCTGCAGGAGTTCAGGAACTTCTGGGCTAACGGCCGCGGCTCACCAGACTACAAAACTTTCAACCCATATCGAAAGCTATAATTTACTTCAATAAACGTATAACAATATAATTTTAATTCAAGATGAAGGCTAATAGTCATTAGGCTGGAAGTGATACTAGGTTTTAAAACTTCACAACTTGTAAAAGCCTTCGAAGGAAGTAAGTGATCTCAGATGTAGCCAAAGCCCATACAAGGATATAGGTGTACGCGCGCTCTATTAGCTTGGGCACGGTAATTAGCAGATAATGATTGTATACACGGTCCTGGGTTCTGTACCGGATGAACGTACGTTGATAAGGGGTAAGAAGACACAAAGTGGATAACAGGAGATGTATTGTGATTTTCAGATAGTGAACACAAGTTTACGCGGCCTCTAGTTAGTGGGTTAGAACGTCACACACAACTTCAAGGATAGTACGGGCGTCACGGAGCTGTAGTTACTCAGTCCTACTCCCATTAAAAGCCTACCGGCCCTGGGCGTGCCTTGGCACTTCCGCAAGGTCACAAGTGCGCACAATGCAGTGACTTATGCTGGCACATATCCCCCGGGTAACTTGAAAGAGAATACCTTCTCTTTCAACGGAGGGATAAGCATCCAAAGTTGTCAGGAGTTAGGACCTGAATTGCTCAAGACTGAATGAGCTTATTTACTTTAGGGTTTTGGGGTAAGTCTCTCCATTGTATCATTTAATTGTCAAATACATTTCAAGTTCTATCCAGTTATCCTTTTATTTTTCCTGCAATACGACAGTCTACAATGGCGGTGAAATTAAGCTCGACGTACTATATCGACTAGAAAGTAAGACAATGTTCATCATTGGTTTACATCGCAAACGTGAATGCATTTTTTTTTTCTTTTCAACATAACCACCTACTTGACTGCAATTTCTTCTCGAAACTAAGTAACTTTTGTTGATAGAACACAATAACTTCAACAATGAATTAGCATCGGCTAATTCAACTTGAGGTAGAGCACGAACATGACAAGAAAACACTACAAAACTACAGCAGCGGGCAAAATAAGAGAACGATTTTCATCTTTTGAAAATAAAGTTTAACCATGTAGAGTAGGTTAATGAATCTTTTGATGGGGCCCTAAGGAATGTATTTAACATATTTCTACAAAATATCAGGACAAACATAACTGTATCTAATACAGTAAAGCAATCTAACAAACGATAAAAATTGAATAGGGCAAAATAAGAGAAAAATCGTCTCTAAATACAATTTTACAAACAAATAACATGGAACAATGGCCAATTTTAGATCTAAAACAATTAGTATGGAGTACTAAAACCTTTATTATCAATAACTTTAGCACAGCGACGATAAAACGACTTAAGTTTCTTAAAAACTCTGGAGTTATTTTTTTCCATTCCTCTTCAATTTTAGTCCACAGACCCTTTACTGTTGATGGTTGTCGTTCTCTTACATTGTCACCTATAATTTTCCATAAATTTTCAATAGGATTAAGGTCCTGGCTTTAAGCAGGCTACTTCATGACTTCGATATTCTCTTCCGCAAAATATTCCTTCACTTTCTTTGCAGTATGGCACGGGGCATTGTCCTGCATAAAAATTGCTGGCTGGTTTGGTGATGATCGTAGAGATGGGATAACATATTGTTGTACACGATTGAAATCCACATTAGCACTGACCGTTTCTTCAATGGCCACCAACGGTCTAACTCCTTCAGATGAAAACACGGCCCATACCATGACGCTACCTCCCCCATGCTTTACAGATGTTTTGACACATTTCGGGTTCAGATTGTCACCTGTTGCACGTCTAAGATGCCGTCTGCCATCAGATCCAACGAAATTAAATTTACTTTCGTCGCTGAAATGCACTCTTTCCCAATCTTCATTTCTCCAAACGATGTGCCTTTCCGCATATTCAAGTCTTGCTTTCTAATTCTTCTCACTGATAAGTGGTTTAGTGGCAGGACTGCGTGCCTTTAAGCCACACGCATTGAGGCGACGAGAAACTGTATAGCGAGATACTTCTATACTGTTATTGACCTTCAGCTTTCTGAAAATTCCCGCTGCAGTTTCGAAAAGATCCTTCTGGGCACAGCGTTTCATACTCCTATCAACTCGTACGGTGGTTTTTCGAAGCGGGGCTGCAGATACTGGTGATTCCAGCTGTTTCTTTTCATCATAGAGTTGCAAAGCACGAGAAACAACGCTCTTGAATCGGTTTACCTCTCTTGATATGGCCGAAAGAGTCATTCCTGAGGACCTGAGCCTAACAATTTCTTCCCGCAGCTCAGGAGTAACTTTCACGTGAGGTGCCATGATTTTAGAATGGTGTAATCGTAAGAGTGGCAGTTCTAGAAGTCATGTACACGAAATTGAATGTTGCCAGATGACCGGGGTAATGTGAAATGTTTTAGAGACGATCGTTCTCTTATTTTGCACTGTTCAATTTTTGTTATTGTTTGTTGGATTGCTCTAATGTATTATATATAGTTATGTTTGTCCTGATATTTTGTATAAATATGTTAATTACATTTCTTAACGCCCCATCAAAAGATTCATTAACCTGCTCTACATGGTTAAACTTTATTTTCAAATACTGTAATGAAAATCGTTCTCTTATTTTGCCCGCTAGTGTACAGTTGTACGCTTCGTGTAACAAGTGTAAATTACACCAAGTGAATCGGTCAATCGTGCTGGCGTGTCACAAGCTAGCGAATCTATCTATCTATGTGCGTTAATGTGACATTTGTGTGATTTATGTGTTGCCCATCTTAAGTAATTAACTGTTTTCAGCACTAGGGTTTCCTCGCCTGACCTGATCCAGGCGTTGGCTGGCCTCTCTTTTCTGGTCCCAACATTGAAAGACATACCAGCGAAAATGGGGTTTGTTCAAAACGTAACAAACCTAACGTAGCTTCCGGAGTTTTTCGTGGCGGTGCTGGATAGTTAACTTGAGCCATTTATTTTCTTCGGTTAATTCCGCTATTTTTCTCAACCTGGATACACTATCACAAGGGACCAAAAGGGGACTATTTGTCGGCAATGCGATGACAGGCGGAATCGGTCGTACGATTCAAACTGTCGGCACTGCTTGAATGGGTTGTACAGTGGATACTGTCGATCTAGCCTGAATTGTTACAGGCACTGGGATGGCAATTCTTGGCTGAGGCTGCACGTTATTGTTTACATTAGCGGCTTCACACGAATTTGTTTCTGTGGGGGCGTCTCACGGGCGCCAACATGGTAGTGACATGATGGTAGTTACAGCTATGGTTACACAAGATACAAAAGCAAAAATATGCAACAAAAGTTGACACACAACATATAGGATACGGCTCAGTCTGCCTAAAATTCACTCTACGGGAGTGAAGTGCCTCATTCAACAACTTCTTCTCCTCTATGGTTGTCAAGTTCAACTAGTGTAATGTTTCTGGCGGTTTTCTCGTCGAGCCTGGAGATAGGGCTTAATTTCTACATCAGTAGATACACAGAAGAACAGCAATAACGAGAAAAGCAAGAAAACCTGATAGTACCACCACAAGTTGTTTGGTCTCGATCCTTTGTACCTTTTCAGCTACCATACTTGACAACTGGTACGTTCGGTGGTGAAAATCAAGCATACTAAGGTCTACATTCATGACTTCGCTACCTTGGTTTATACTGCGCTGGTAGCCGCCTTAGTAACCGGTCCAGTATGGTTATTAGGGTTTCTAGTCGGATAACCCAATGTGTTGTTCATAAAATGTCGCCGAAGGAGGGATTCCTCGCCGCGAAACTTCTTCCTAAAATAACTTAGTTCACGTCCTTGGTACCAGACAATTATGGTTAAGGCTAATACCAGCAATGATTTTATGATAATGAGAACATCAGAGCAACGGTCAGGAACTAGGTCTATCTCTTGTGGCGCGTTCTGGGATAGCTAATCCACAGTTTTCTCCAGTGCATAATTACGCGTTTCCTTTAGCGCAGCCACGAGGTTTTGAACGGTGATAATGGAGTTCTTCTGACCCATTTCTAAATTTACAGCAACTTCTGGTACAAAGTCGTTCTTATTTAATACACAATATGGAAATGAAATGGTAACGATGAAAATGACACATAAAGTTATATATAAGTTGATGGTTAGCTTAGTGCACTTCCACCGCGTGTTGTTTACCATCAGCGATTTGTGTTCTGATCTTCACACTTGCAGTCTTTTCAACTTATTTTTATTACCGTCCAACACATCTATCGATCACTAATCACTGTAAACTGTGGCAATGGCAGTCGTGAATGACTGCGGCTGTTGTACTGCAGGGATGACTTCCACAAGAACACACGGGAACAGCAGTGGCGGCAGTTGTCGTACTCGTCCTCGAGTCCAGATCAATAGCTTGGTACACCAGCTTGCTAGCAGTGAGTACTATTATTAGGGACAGTAGCATTAATAATGGCAATTGATAGGCACACAATCACAGTAATAGGAGTACACGATCGTCTTTGCACTGGGTATCGACGCTACTGGCGGTCTGGTGCTACTGCGCATACAGCTACCTCTATCAAGCACAACACAGGGTGCGGCATATCACGTGACATGTGCTTCCGCTCGAGCACTGCACCATTGCGCCTGGTAACCAGGTTTCCTGTAGGTACTAGGTAAAAAATGGGTTAGATAAGGTATCCAGTACCGGATCTACTTAACTTTGCCTCCTTTTATGGTCTTGGAATCTTCTGTTGAGTCGTAGCTCGTGAACTCTCCTTTCGCGTCTTGGGTATGGAGTTCGCCTGTTGCTAAGCGGCTCTCAGGCTGTAGGAGTATCACGTCTCACTTCCGCTCCAAGATGGCGATCGCACTCCGGTGCTGACTGCGACGTCGTTGCTGAATTACGTGATAATTCGTTTCCTCACGTCAATCACTGCTGCTGATAATTATTACAGCACTTTCGATCGCTGAATGGTAGCTAGACCGAGGATTAAACTGTAGAAACATCTGCACAATCACTGCTACCGTTCGTAATACACTGCTACAATTATCTCACAGGATTATGGTGGAGATAGTCACTCCTGCACTCCCTGCACTGTTCTCGTTCTCTCCCCCTGCAACAGAACAAGCAACGATTGTCCAAACTGATGGTACCACACCTGGCCACCATAAATACATGTACGCGTGCTCAATTAGCTTGGACATGGTAATTAGCAGATAATGGTTGTATACACGGTCCTTGGGTTGGTTCTGTACCGGATGTACGTACGTTGATAAGGGGTAAGAAGACACAGAGTGGATAACAGGAGATGGACTGTGATTCTCAGATACTGAACACAGGTTTACGCAGCCTCTAGCTAGTGGGTTAGCACGTCACACACAACTTCACGGATAGTACGGGCGGCACTGGGCTGTAGTTACTTAGTCCTATTTCCATTTATAGCCTACCGGCCCTGGGCGTGCCTTGCACTTCTGCAAGATCACAAGTGCTCACAATGCAGTGACTTATACTGGCACATAGGCTAAGTGTCAATAGTGTTACTTGAATCTGAGAATAAGTCCCTTAGGTGGGATGAGAAAATTTTTCTAAGTTACATAGACAGTAGAAAAATCTGAGTTAGAGTCCCCCAAGTAGGAATTGAAAAAATTTTCCAAGTTATCCAGGCACTAAAAACTGGAAAACTGATCAGAAAATCACTAAGTGATAATCTCATCAAGTATCTGAGACCAAGTCAATACCGGACCAGAAAATATGAAACACTCCCAGGGTATAAGGCTGTTCTAAGGCTAAGTCCCAAAACGCCTATCCCAAAATATTTCTAAATATCAAGAGCACTTCACCGAACAGAAACTAAGTCCCAAAGGGGACAGTTGAAAATTTTTCTGAGTCCAAAAGGATCAACTAGAAAAAAAATTCTCAGTGCCAAAATTATCTGAACACACTGAGACTAAGTCCACAAGGGACCAATCACTGCACTGTTTTCCAAGTTTCTAAGGCACAAGACGAGAGGAGCTGGAAATGTTGATTGCAGCGCAAGTTGTACTGGAATGAGGCTCAGGGGATCGGGTGCCTAGCTATATACCAGTGGGTCTAAGAGAGGGCGGAGCCAAAAAGCAGAAAAAATAGAAAAAAGCAGGAAAAGGCAGAAAAAAAACGGAAAAAGCGGAAAAAAGCAGAAAAAATCAAAAGAAAGCAGAGATTAACGATTAACATCAAAATTTGACTAATGCTACTATGCTGCACATGAGTAAGTCATATTTTGAGAGTAGCTACATAGAAGTTCGGATTATTACTTACAAACAGACAAATACGGCAAGATTACTTACCTGTTAAGAACAAAGTGTGACGACTCACCTGTCCTGATCTGCAGAAACTCACAAAAACGCGGGTCGTGGTGCTATCCCACAAAGGTACTCTGCCGGAAGCGATCCACTGCAAAATCTTTCTTTGACATCATGAACTCTTTGACATAACGACTGACCAAATGACTTCAAACCGATCCACAATATTTGCTACATAGATGACACCTTGCTCATATTGAACAATATAACGGATTTCTGCAATGTTTAAAAAGCAAACATCCAAACATCAGGTTCACTGCTGAAAACCAATCGAATAATTCTTTAGCCTTTCTAACTGTTCTAGTAATTAACCAAGATTCCACATTGACCGCTGGAATTTACAGAAAATCGACATTGCAAGGCCTCGGGACTAGTTTCTTCAGTCACTGCTATGATCACTGTAATAGTAGAAGTTTTTACTAGCGCTTCAGTGGCACACTGCCTATATCGCGCCGAACTATTCCTGCGTTTAACCACAGGCTCGTGTGACAACTAGGGCGCGTTTTAAATTGTCAATGATTTTTGTCTCGGCTGTGCTGCCGGTAGGTCTCAGAGTGGTCAGTGCGCTACTGACAGGAAAAAGGCGCAAGTTGAGCATCTCCAACCAACGGGCGCGGCTGAACGCTGTCGCTCAGTTACGCCGTACAGGGGAAGGAAACGAAATACAAGAAAGTAGAAGTCTAGCGGAAATAGGTCAGCCACCTCGATCGGCAGCCCACCTCCCAAAGCAGAAGGGGAAGTAGGTATTGTTTGAGAGCCTACCTAACTTTACAAAATTAACCTCGGCCCCGCGGAGAAGGCACTCGGGACCCTTGGGTGCGTGATGCCCAAACCTAATGTGGCAGGGAAAGGCTCGCCACAATATGCCCCTGAGGGCTCACTGCTATGATCAATTTAAAATCAATGCAATAAAAACCTTACTATTGCGAGCATACCGTTTGTCTACCTCCTACCTTGCAATTTCTAACGAAGTTGACTTTCTCCTAACATTCTTCAAAAATAACGGCTATCTGCACCCCCTCCTGGATCACTACTGCAAATCGTTCCTAGACAAACTGTTCGATCCCAGCATTAACAAACCCTCGGGTCAATAAATTGGTCTTCTTTCACTCGCTTCCGTACAACAACAAAACCTCCGTGAGTGTAGTAAACTTTCAAATTTAAAGACAAAACACCTACACCACTTCTTCCCACTGTTATCTACCATTACCAGTGCCAGGCATGCAGTGCCTCGTACATTGGTAGCACTGGACAACACTTCAAAGCCAACATTGACCAACATTTAGATGTATCCAGTCAAACCGGTTTACCACTTGTAAAACCCTCACATTCAGCTCCCTGCCTACAAGCTGAGCAAAACAACGATCCCATCAGTAAAAATGACATCTCCATCATACTTTTCTAACCCAATCGAGCTCACAACACTAAAGTCACTACACATCCACAGAACAAGACCCAGCCTCAACATTATGACCTCAGCTGTACCACTTCACATGGTTCACAATTAGCTCAACATGCACTGACTGTACAGGCACCAACGTCTGGCCCCTCCAGATGGCTTTGTTTATTCACATTTTAGACTCCCTCTAATAGGACCTACGCCCTCGATCATTTCCCCTTCATCATTGAAGGAGAGAAGGAAATTATTCTTTTTTATTTATAGCTGATAGGTTAAATTTAGTGCCTCTGATGATGGGAAGTACCGTATTTCAAAACGTTAGCTCTTATTCTTGATAGTCAACAGATTTATTTCAAACTAGTGGACTCGTGTGTGAAAAAATTCACGCGAGAACCTATACGGTTGCCTAATGCCTCTAGGCAGGGGCGAAATCTCCTCTTCTCTTATTTGCTACTTGATTTTCTTCTTTTCTTCATTGATCCTTTGTCGTGATGTCATCCTTAAGTCTTCTATATAGACAGGCAGAAGTAACATCTTGAGTATAACACTGCAACAAACCTAAACAAAATAGCAGCTTATACACAATGTGTTCGTTTCGTAGCAAAGATACCGTTGATACCGTCTTTGCACCTCAAATATCTATTTCATTTGAGGTGCTCAAATTTTGACCTATTAAGAGAAAACTGCTTGGTCAGAGGAAAACAGTAAGCTAGAAGAAATAATTGTCTACTGCACGTGAAAACTTATGTTTCGTCGGTTTCGTTGACAATTGCATCAAAGTGGGAAGAATAGCTTATGCAACGAAAACATCTGTGGGAAGAAACTACGAATCAAGAAGCATGAGAGTGCCAACGGAAGCTTCAGATTATCTTCAGTGCTACGATTTCAACTTCGACATTGCAAGAAGTGCATTCGGACATAAGGTCGCCCTATACGTTGCTGTAGATTCGATGTATGGAGAAGCTAATACTCGTACAAATCAGACTAAGCCTGCAATGTCTTCACTGTTGGAATTTCAACTGGCCCTGCTTAAGATACGTTTGCCATCTTCAGCAACCCGGCCTATTTTCTGCCTATCACTTTCAATGGAGCTTGAGAGGACAACCAGAGCCTCCAAACTGGGCTAAATTCCGCCTATCTATTTCGTTAAGAGCGTGACACCGAACATATAAATATATATATTTATAAACACACGACGGTCATTATTGGTATTAGATTTGTCTAGATTTAATATTTCTATAGTTATTTGTCTGGTCTTCATGAAGTTGAATTATTTTACCCTCAAACACACTTGTATAATTTCAGAACACTCGACACTATACCTCTACACAATTTTGTATTTTTCAAAATCAGTTGCAACAGTAGTATCAGAAAAACATCTACATGTTTACATATAATAACACTAAACACTATGTTAGAAGTGAGTAGTTAATAAAAGCCATTCTCACGCAGCTTTATCATGTCCACTCTGAAATTCGACCTCGCTTTTCATCATTTTCCAACACCCAACCCCTTACGTTGTACAAGCACAGACCCCTCTAGCTGTAAACTTACTCACTTAACCCATCCAATCGCATACCCACCAACCTAATCGCATACCCACCAACCCTATATTTCTGAGAAATCTGGAAATTTCTGTTTTTATGTGTTGCAATTTATTTAGATCCATAGAAATTTTTACATTTACATTTTTTATTGGATTTTTCTGATTTTGTGAGATTATTCATGATTTTGGGAATTTTGAGATTTTATGTATTTTTATGATTTGGGGAATTTTTACAATTAGGGTTTTTAATGAATTTTATGATTTGTGGGATTTTTTATGATTTTTCTATTTTCAATTTTTTTAAGATTTTTGGATTTTTATGATTATGGGGGTTTTATGATTTTTGAAAGTTTTGAGATATTTTCGGATTTTTGGGCTAATGGGAATTTTTGGGATTTCTTATTATTGGAATTGCTAGGTCTTTTGGTTTGGGGATTTTTGTGACCTTTGCGATTTTTTTCAATTCTGGGATTCTTAGGCATTTTTCATATACTGTAGTTTCAGGATTTTTAGGTTTTAGGATTTTCATGATATTAGGGATATCTGAGATTTGTATGATTTTTTGGGAATTTCGGGAGGTGCCACACCTCCTAACCAGTCAAGGAATACCCTATGTAACAGCCATAAAACTAAAGTTAACGTTTAAAAAAACTGAATTAACAAAGCCAATGCCCCTCTACTTGCAGTCCTGGAGCAGTCAAGGCAGCAATGCAGTGGGTTTGACTTCAACGGACACTTGAGATATCTCCTAACATCGTGTGGTGACGGTATGTACAGCCTGAATCCTCCAATGTTGCACATTACTGTAAAAAGTTCTATCTACGAGAATCGAACATGCCGGATGTACATACCTTAGATGTATACTGAATATACAAACATATTCATAAAAATAATACCTCACGTTGTACATATTAACCCAATATTGCTACACTTACTGTGTTTCCGTATAACTAATGAAACTGGCGGAACAAACGTCCGTGTCTACAGGATTTACTACCTAACTTCGCTCGGTAACAAAATGTATGGAATAAATCTAATACGTGTTGCTTTGCCTTGCCCTGGAAATAAGTCCCTTCTGTGAGAATAGAACACACGGGATGATCTATAGGTCAAGACCGTGTGATTTTACACCTATTAATGAGCAAAAAAACACCAGTTAGTAACTGCCATGAAAGTAAAATTGCAGTTTGTCAAACACAATTAGAGTTTGTGAAAAAAAACGTCCCTCGCTGCAGTTCCGACAAGTTTACCCAATAAGTTTGACATGGCGCGACACTGGATTCATATCCCAACATCAAACATAAATCACAACGACGTGTGTTTGTTTATATATCTACTAGTGGACCCGTGCGTGAAAAAATTCACGTAATTATCTAATTCAGTAATTATCTATATATTTGCTTAATAAAGGTCAGTGCGAATTTTTGCTTTTCTGACTTGCTTTTTCATTTTCTTCATTGATAATTTGATGTACTCTCATCCTATGGTTTTTCCTTTTCTAATTCTTTCACATGCTTCTTCCATATTGACAGGTAGAAGTAAAATCTTGAGTAAAACACTGCCATGAACTTGAATGCACATCCTGTCAGCTTGTATGCAATGTGAGTGAACCGTAGCCATGATGCTACATTGAAGTGCTGAAATTTTGGCCAATGAAGAGATAACTGCTCCGTCAAGGAAAAACAGTGAGCTAGAAGAAATAACGGTCTACTGCCCATGAAAATCACCCCTTCGTGAGTGCTGCGTTGATGATTTACTGAAAGTAAACGTCACCTAAGAGAAAAAAGTTATAAAATCATACTTCAGAAGCTGCAAATATCTTTGCTTCGATTTCATGAAGTGCTTCAAGCAAGAAGTGCCTTCAGATAAAGGGAAGAAGATCCGAGTTCCAAATCTTCAGCAGCCTTGTCATCAATCTTAACGAAAACGCGACTTACTTACAAAATCTGCAACCTGGCCTATTTTCCGCCTATTTCCTTATGAGCGGTCACAAAATAAATAAATACACCAAGTGTTTTATTATATTAGGATTTGAAATTTATACTTATAGGCTTCCTATTTTTGCCTTTTACATCAACACAAAGTAAACTTGAAAAAAACGCTAAGGTAACTTACATTACAGCATATTATTTCCTAGACGCAAATATTTTTTTACATTTTCTACATGGTAACTTTGTAAGGGGGAAATTCAAGCAAAATTTCCAGGTCGTTGAGTGAGCAAGTGGCTGATTATCTCATTAAATCTTTTACAGGTTACCCAATAACTATAGTAGGCATCAAACTAAATTTATATAAATTACCACAAATTTCTTTGTTTGTGTTCAAAACTAAGAATGACGAATGAAAACTTCGAGAAATTTATCTTTAACTTTCAACACTTTACAGTGGTTTGCTCCCGGTATAGCACCTCTGTCGGTAGCACCAAGACCCGCAATTCGAGGTAAAGGTAAAGTCAACTTAGACCACACCCTCACTTGGGAAACCCACATGCACTGGTTTGTGCTGCTGGTATAGGCCCATTGGCCCCAGACGAGCAAGTGTAGTCGCAGTCGCCCTCGGGTTACGAACTATGGCGCCAATTTGACGGAAGGAACAAATAACCCGAGACCCAGATCAGGAGGACAAGTAGGGTCGTCACACTATTTAATGGCAGGTAAGCACGCCGCAAAAAAAATTGGACTTTCCAAATTTGTGAAGTATTGTTCTAATGTAAGTGTGAGCATAGACTTCTCAGTAGTTGTCTTATAATTTGACTTTAGTAGGCCGTGTGTTGACAGGCATGTAGTATTGTAGACAGTCAAATTTTTGGTGATGTACGTCGTACATGTTAGAGAAGTAGGGTTAAAATCTGCTTGTTTGTTGTGCAGGAATCATAATTGGCCAAATTCAGATTTTTTCGAGGACCCTGCACCCCTTCAGCCCCTGATAAATACCAGGCTCAGGACCCCAGGAGTCACTCCACTACGACTCGTGTCAGGGTCAACATCTCTCAGCTCCAGCTCTCCTCTATTTGACTGCCCATGGAACTTAGATATGTTTAAGATGCCAGCCTTGGAACTTGCATTTATTCTTGTAGTCCCCTATTGAAACTAACTCAGAATCAATACAATGCTTTAAACTTAAATTTTTTTCTTTTCGGGGTTCCACTTTTGGGACTTGGAAAATATAGAATAGAAGACGAATAGAATAGAAGACGAACGTTTCTCGGTCACTGTCACTACATAAATAGCTCTTTAACGCGCAAGAGGTCTTTTATGTAGCTGTACAGTGACCGAGAAACGTTCTATAAGGATACACAGGACACTGCGCAGCGCAGGTTCGAGCACAGTAGGCAGGAGGCTGGTTGAGTGCAGGAGAGCAAGTAAAAATGCAAACCTGTTTTGAACGCTGCCTGATTGGTAAAGAAAATCCATTATAATTGAAGGAATTCAGCACTGTCATGCTGGGAGGTCAAGGATCGGTCGCTATTAAGAGTAGTAAAACAACGCATAGGTCTA
>LQNS02278170.1:38992252-39004282 GCA_001587735.2 Parhyale hawaiensis
GGACTAGGTACGCTATCTCGATCGACAGCCCACCTCGCGGAACAGAAAAGGAAATAGAGAACCTACCTAACTTTACAAAAATAACCTCGTCAGCAGGAACTGCGGCCAGATGCTACATCCCCTGCGGAGAATGCACTCGGGACCCTTGGGTGAGTGATGCCCAAACATATTGTGGCAGTGATTTGTTTGAAAACATGATAGCTACACTGAGAGAAACGATGAGTTGCAATCGAAATAGAGGAGATACCTATATTCGAAGCCAAACAATACACACGCACTTTCTGGTTGCATTACCCACGTACGACATTCCCTGATCTGGTTACCGAGCCAGGAGAAGAGGCGAGTACAAATATCACCAGGCCATACTATACCGGGATTCTTACAGCAATCGCAATCAAAGACGAAGTTATTTTCCGTGTGACGATCACATACTACAACGCAACTTCCTAGAGCAATGTGTGAATCTACTGAAATTCAATTGCCACGGAATCGCATTTTGACAATTGTCGTTACTTTCGCCCTGCAAGATATTAACAAAAACGTCCGGCAATTAAATATTTTCGTGGGAGCACGTTTTAAAGCACAAGTGCGGGTATTTTAAAAACAACACCCATCTAGAATTTTATATCTATTTAGTGTTCAACCAGTACGTGGCGTGCCAGAACGTGCCAACAGTACGTGGCGACAAGCAGCAAACAGTGCAGTGGCAACAAGAAACTGCGGGCAAGCTGCCGTGCCCGTGCCACATACTTGATCTTTAACCCGAGCCAATGCTAGACACAACCAGCTACCCTGACGCCACTCCTCGGTATCGCGAACTGTCACCAAAACCGCCATCGGCGCCGCCAAAATAACCCAGACCTATACCAGTGTTTTTTGTCAAAGTTGACAGAGGTATAACTTCCTGCAAGTGTCAACCAGCACCTTGAAGACTGCATTTACTAAGCTAAGAAATCGTACTGTGTATAGTTTGTAAGCTTCTCAGGTTTGTCGGTGCCAGTAGCCATTATTGTAACACAGGGCAAACATTCGACTGTGGTATTGTCAGGTGCGAGATGAGTGACTAACTGCATTAACAGCTCCGGCTACCCAGAGTCCAGTCATTATTTAGCAGCACCTGCTGCAGTGCGGATGCGTTGTTGCTGCATTCCCTTGCTAACCTTCATTTAGCCGTCGCATTTGTTTTAAAGCTGAACGATAAGGCTTTCTGTTCTGTTCATAAGTCTCAAGTGCCGGGGAGACTTTTTTTTTTGGCTGACACGCTTTTTCTACATTAATTGCTGAAGATTTAAATTGATTAATCCCCAATTGCGTCTGCAAGCTACAAGAACATCACAATATTCCGTTACCTTGAGCCCTTTGGGTGCTTTTCATGAATAGGACGTGCATAGCAGTTGCAATAATTCCACGAATAAATTCAGTGTCAGAATAGTAAGAATGTTCCAATGAACACTTTTGCAGTGGTGAGCGGTAGCCAGAGTACCTCTGTCGTTTGCACCACAACTCGCATGCCTTGAGCATTCTCCAGTCAGGAGGATCATTCCGAGTTGATCAGACTCATGTTAGTGACAGAATTAGGTACTCCATTTATATTTTTACTTCGCCGAAATTGTGATGCTTCAGTCATATGTAGGCATATGTGGGTCCATGTGGGTCTCCGTATTATAGCGTATTGACTATGCAGTAGGAATGAAGTAAAGACCGAATAAGGTACTGTATGCAGTATAATCTTTCTCAGTCTATTGGTGACATGCTACAAAGCGATATCAGTACAGGTTTGAAAATAAGATATATTCCTGAAGTATGTTGCGAGGCAAAGATCAGCTGTACAATTGCTACACGACAGATCACTGGATAGATGTCACACCAGCGAGCTATATCTATAAGTGCTGCTTGCCGTGAGGCGGCAAGGCTATTTATAATCTTCCACCGGCTTCAGAACGTGTGAAGTGCACAGTACCTCTGTCGTTTGCACGACATACCTACAGCTTTAGCAGCGGAGGGGTTTTTCGGCTCTTGTACTGGAGGTTGGTGCTATTTAGAATTCTTACTTCTTATAAATGTTATTCGTAACTGAATTTCCATTTGGCTCGCTCTTGTGCTGGTCTCTGTGTATTGCTTTTCTTGACGCCTTAGTCTTTCGTTGGTTCCCTAGTTCGGTGTTAGAGTTATGGGAGACCAATAGGAATCCTACGGGACTCTTGTGTTCTCCTGTAATTTGAAATTTAAGCTATGTCTTGTTCCTTGGTCATAGATTGATTGGATTAGGAACCTATGTAAACAGTAAGTACTGCATCGTATTTTTTGGATGTCCCTACCTACCAGTTATAGCCTACAGGTAGGCTGATCCGTATTGAGCATTCTCATTTCTGATCACCACTACTCACATTATCATTATCTATTATCTTGTCTACAAAAATTGTGAGCCTGGTCTTTGTCTGGGGTCATTGATGTCGTTTGTTTTCTTTCTCTGGCTTATTTGTTTGTACGTGTCTGTGCAGAAGCTTAGACAGGTTTCCTGTAGCTTCAGTACTCTGTCTCCCTTGAAAACAGGATGCAAACTTCAGTTTGTATTGATTTTGTTTTGGATATCTTTTTAGTTTTAGACCAAAAGTGAAGCTCTGCTCCGTAATTAGTATAAGCTCAGGACTTATTCGATTTGGAGTCTTGAGCCCCTGTCGGTAATGGTCTGAAGTCCTTCGAAATCATATACCACCCTTATGGCGGCAGCCAATCTTAAATAATTCTCTCAAGTGTAGCTCAATAGAGAGAATTACTTCCTGATCAGAAAAACTTAAAACTATTACGGTCTTCACGATTAGGTGAGGGAATCTCAATTTCTAGAGATTTCAGGCCCCGTTAACAGTCTTCTTGAATGGGAATCGGGTAAAATTAATACAGAACTTTCCACTTCCCCAAAAAGGAATATTTTTAAACTTTAATTTCCGAAAATTTCAAAGAGTTCTGCATAGTTTGGCCTTCCATCCAAAAGTCATTTCAAGTTAAAGAAAAGACGACCATGTTTTTCATACTAACTTTAACCAGCGCTTCTGAGGAAATTTTAGACTTCAGATCCCTGTTGCAGCAGTTCAGGAACTTGCAGTGACGGCTCTTTGCTGAACTGAGATTAAAGCTCAAACAGGAGCAGTTGAGAATTCTTGAAGTCATAAAGGCAGTACTTAGAGAGACTATCAAGTGCCAAAGGTTACGTAGTCGGATATGGGGCCGTTTCCTGAAGCCTCTTATTAACCTTCATCTGCTGTGTTAAATCCCCAAACTCGAATTACGGCAGCGGATTTATCTTCCAGCAGACACCGCACTTCGATCTTGCCAAGTCTCGCACCATTTCTGGCCATAAGTCGATCTGGGATATCACCAAGACTGTCGAAAGTTGAGACGTTATGACCAAGAACTTCTCGTTAGTCGCTGATTCTCGTCTTCGTTATGCGGCGAGAGCTTTAACCACCACCGAAGCTCTGTTATTCCTTAGAAGTTATGCTGAGCTACCCTAGACGTATCAAGTTACTCTTTCTTCTTAGGAATTTGTCTTCTCGTATTAATCTAAGGTAATTACTTGCTAATATTACCTTGGGTTTCTGGACTGTAGTTCCTATATATCTTCCCGTGTGAGTCGTAAACCTCCACGACAATTTCCGTCGGAGACTCGCTCCTATCAGAATTTAGACTCGGTACTATGGAATAAAACTTAATTTTGAACCCATCGTTGGTCCCAAACTTCAGATGAGGTCCAGTTGGCGTAAAGCACGCTACCCCTCTTGTGCAGAGGAGGTGCTGTAGTCCATGACAGGAGGGAGTCATTCCCTCGGTTTACGTACCCGCTTATCCCCAATTTAGTCGGCCTTCTCAGTAAGTATGCGTCTCGGTGAATCAGAAGTTGCCCGTTACAATTACGGTCTGATAGTACTGGCCTGGATTCATCCGTAGACGTTGCCATTAATATCTACTACAAGCTTTATAGTTACCAGCATTATATGCTCGTATAGCTCTCGAACTCCTTGAAAGGAGAACTTGAAACTGTGCCAGTTTTTAGGGCAAGGTAAAACCTGTATGTCCCGGACTTGGTAGTGCTATCGTTGTTATAACCTCGAGGCGCTTCCAAGTCTCCCAACACCTGCTGCTGGCTTGTCCTAAGAGTTACGACCGTAGTGCCATAGTACTACGTCATGAAACTGAAAACTATGATGCTTTTATTGGAGTGTCTAGGAGGCGTCACGGGAGTTTGGGCACTGAAACTCCCGGCACGGCGATGCATCTTGTTTCGCCGTCATGATTCTAGTACTAATGTGTCTGCCGTTTCTCTGCTCTCGACCTATGTGTTTTCGCTTAGGTCACCATTGAATTCGAAAGACATCAAGGCGAAATTTACGCCTTCTTACTGATAAACGTAGGGTTAGTACCTTTGTTCCGGACTTGATACGCCTAATCTGGATAGACTCAAGACCTGTACCAATTCGCGTCAGCAATGTCTAAATGGTGCTGCTGTCGACTCTTTTTAGGGGGATTAAGGAAATAGGCTAGGTCTCTAGCCTGTTCCTAAGTTGGTGACAAAGTTCGCAACTGCATGAAACTTCTACTCTCAAAGAATTAAGAATCTCCTATCCCCGAGTCAACCTTGGAAACAGAAACTTGTTAGAGAGAAGAGCGTTTAGTTCTCCCTAGTGGAGCTCTGGAAACAGCAGCAAGCTAAACCTCCCTTCGTGAGATGCCTCGCTCTGTGGCTGAAAAATTACGCCGTACGTGGCGGACTTCGCCTGCAGGCGGCATCGCAAGCTCTATGACGGTATGGTTGCCACCTATCTAGTGGGGACTCCACTATACGGTGAGTTTGCCTTCTATCCCGAAGAAGGCCCCACTATGTCAGTATAGAATACTGTATTGCTAATTGAAGGAGACCTCGCCTACAGCGGCTGAATTCCCGTTGTTACCAGGAGACGATAGAAGGATTTGACTTGAGAAGTGGTATCACATAAAGAAGCAACTCCGCCCTACTGCTGTAGAAGTACTCCTTTAGGGTAAGGGTAGCTATCGGGACGCATGCCTCTATTAGTAAAAGGAACGGGGAGCGGCCTACCATACCCCCAAAAGTGGTGTGGCTTTCGTTTCCAACAGTGAGTTACTAAACCTTTTGATGTGTGTAACCCTGTAGCCCCATGGCTTCTTAGGTAGTCAGAAGTGGCCAATTCAGTGTCTTTCTGAGCTCTGTCGCTGCAGCCTGTATATATGGATAACTCTGTTGTGTCATACCTTCCGTCTCCAGTGGCTACGTTATTGTTCATCAGCCATGTTTGCACTCAGACGCCACCAAAGAGAGACCTTTCTTTTGGAGTACCAGCAATATTAACTGAATCATACATCTCTTGTGCATCCCAACAAGATAGTTGAAAAAGAACTTACCTCCCGATGTGGAAGGAACCTAAATGCCGCTTTCCCTGCCATCTAGGGAACGCCTCAGTGGCCGATTTAATTGAAAAATAGACCCTCTTAAGCGCAAGTTTCAATGATACTGCACGTAGCTTATGACCACTTGCCCTAACCGTCTGTAACGAGACCAGAGTGTTACGAGCAATTCTTCCCGAACTGTATCGAAGTATGTATTAGCAAGGGGATTCCCTTAGCCACGTAGAGAAGCGACATCCTCGTTGATTCTCGACGAGAGCAAAACATTGTATCGTCAAGACTAGCCGAAATAAGCCCACTGATGCTGCCAGGAGGGGTACTGTACCCCATAGTCAATTATTTCATTTTATTAAAATATGCATGCCGCATACTCACAAAGGTCCCAGGGAGACCTTGGACATGCTGTTACGATCCCCTTTGTCTTACGTAAGAGGCTACAATATAGATGCGGGGCATCTCACAGTGGTCAGAAAATTTCGAAGAAAATCGTACTGTAAACTGCTAGACCACCTACCTCCTAACAACATTGTTACCTTGCAATATCTGCTCTTCCGGCTACTGTGGGTAAGTTCACTCACGCTTTGCGTTTTATTTTGCTCCGGCGAGCATTGACAAAAATCTCTCTTCCTATTAGTTTGACGCCTCCAGCCAACCGGCCTATCTTCTAGACGGGGAAATCCTTGACCCTACCGGATAGTGTGCAGGATTGCTGAAGCGGTTACCCAGCAGCGTCCACTGTATCTACTTCCCAGTAGCTCAAGTTCTTCGTCTTAAGACATTACGCAAGACTGGCCGGCCTGGCCCTTACGTTCCATGTCCCGAATTAGGAAAGGGACGGCTGTTGAAGGCCCCCTCGCAGACACTTTATTTCAGGAAACATAGTTCCTATGCCCTTTGTCTAGCTAAATATATACATACAGTATATGTATAAGGTAACATGTCTAGTACCCGTCCGCGATGCTAGCAGCCGTTCACTAGGCACTATGAAACTTCCTGGGTGAAAACTAATAGTGTTAGAAAGCCATACATAGGCTTGAACAGTAGGGTAAGTAGTGCCGCACCATCCCTGAAAATGACGGCTGAAATAAATTAAAACAAGAAAAAAAAATTGTGGTTTTCACCTTTTTTCATGTTTTTAGTAATAAATGGGAAGACCACCATTTTCTCTTTTTTTTTTTGCCCATCATTTTCAGGGATGGTGCGGCACTACTTAGCCTACAGTTTAAACCTGTGTATGGCTTTCTAGCACTGCTGGTTTAGACACAGGAAGTTTTTTAGTGGCAAGTGAACGGCTACTAGCATGGTGGACGGGTACTAGACAAGTTACTCTACATATACATTATTTCTTGTTATTATCCAAGGGATTTCACAACCAACATTGGATCGGCTGAGCCTCATTTTTTCTCTATGCTCTAGCGCCAGGTCCCATCCCACAACCAAAGGCTGAGAGCACCTTGCAAATGATTTATGATATCTCAAGCAGAGCACTTTTCAGGAGGGTTCTTCGCTGGAGATGCGAGCACATCCGCTCTCGCAGGGCAGTCTTGCTATTTTTGGACATTGCAGAGCTCTGATGACCACTGGAACGACGTTCAGTTTCAGATTATTTTGTTATATACATATCCCATCTATATACATGTATATATATATATATTAGGAGATAGAGCACCGGCTAACCACGTACTCAATGTAAATGAGCCCCGCTCTTTAATGCAGAGAGCTAGTAGCTGGAGTTTGCTGTGGCGAGGCAATTGCCACTATTCTGGCAACTCACTGAAAGTTGCCCCTATTACTTCGCCCCTCAGTGAAAGCCTCTCGCCTCGAGGGTCTGAGCCCCTGGGGTAGCCTATCGAATTGGGGCTAAACATCCGTCAAGTTCCGGAAGAAATATATATATGTATATTTATACGAGACGTGCGTCCCTTCTGCAGATGTACATCTGTTCTAGATCCTTGAAACACTCTGACAACTTGTACCTTAAGCTATGCCTCTGTATGGTTTTGAGGAGCGCCTCAGCCCTTGAAGGACCTTCCCTGTGGGTACCTCCACTCTCTTAGGCTATCGTCTGTGTGTTATGGCCCACTCAGAACCCTGAGGTAAACCCAACCAAGATGATTGCCCGTCCCAATTGAATCTGCCGTTCTGGTTGGGCGTGAGGTACTTCAATTGTAGTTGAGCGCGGTCTCGAGCCTGAGAAACCTTGCTCGTGAAATATATCAGTGCTATATAATACATTGTGTTTTCATGTATAAATATATTTATATCTTTCCTGTTAAGCTCTACGGAAATAAGATAGGAAAAATTTCAAGAGATGAAGACAGTATCTTCGATGTGGGGGTCGGGCTCAATAGCTCCAGTTGAGGAAGGTACCTGAGCTCACTTGCCTAACCGTGTTTGGACAGGTTCATTGTTCAAAGGTGCCACAGGAGATGACACTTGACAGCACCATATAATACAGTAGGTATGTTACCTTTGATTACGGATATATACAATTTTTTTACTTATTTTTCAAGATAAATGTCAAAAATTTAAAATGTTAATAGTAAGTTAGTGCACAGGTATGTTGTAACTATAAAAACAATTAGAGAAAAATAAAACGGAACTATTTCCCACGTTTTGGCAACATTTGCTTATCACATGGGGTTCTGCTGTTATGCCAGATTATGCAACATCACTCTCAAGTCAACATGGGAAAGAAAAGTGGTCTAATCAGTGAAGAAAAGATCAAAGTGACCTCATTATTGGCTTCTGGGAAGACAACACTCAAAGTTTCCAATGAATTACAGCATGATCACCAAACAAGGCTTATGCAATTAAAGGCAAGGTCAACCGGAAAATTCCGGATAGAGCCTCTACAAAGAAATTGACAGCTCGATATGGGACATCTGAAGGTTTCTACAGTTTGAAAACAACTTTTACAAGTAAGGCTATATTTGACGCCGCACGAGCCCCAATACTAAGCAGAAAGACGAGATGTGAAGTTCTGTAGAAGAAAGGGAAAGTGAAAAAGGCATTTCAATGACCACTTCTAACAAAAACTCATAAAGGAAATAGGGTCAAATGGGCTGAAGAGAAAATGAAAACTGATTTCTCCAATGTCACAAATACTGATAAATGCAGAGCCACTCTTGATGGTCCAGATGGATGGGCATCTGGATGGGTCCTCCAAGACCTCTATGAATGTGGTCGGCAGCTTGCGAGCAAAGTAAGCATCTGGAATGCAGTAAAACAGCTGCAGATTCCATTCCACCATCTGAAGTATTAAACCTGACAAAGTCTCTTGATAATTGCCTTATAAAAATCATGAAAAATGGTGGTTGCCATGTTCAAAATTAACTTATGTTTACCACTACTGAACAGTACTGTATAAGACCAGACTAACACTTTGTGCATGTTAGTATAAGAACTACAAAATCTGCTAAGTCTGAATCTGTTCCTTTTCCAGGTGACAAAGTTACTCCATCTCAGTTTTTTTTTTTTTGTGTAGGTATAAGCCCTGCCCCCCTCTACCCTCCCCTTCAGCCTGCAGCTATATAGGTAGACACATGACCCCCTGAGCCACATTACGGACGACGAGCGAACATCTCGCTACTATAGAGCCCAGAACTACGGGCTTTGGGATAGGTTTGACCTCCAGAGGTACTCTGCTTTTCGCTTACCACTGCAAAATTGTTTATTGGAACACTAAACCTATTTGCAGTGGCTCGCTTCCGGCAGAGTACCTCTGTTGGATATCACCGGCTTATCAACAGCGTAGCCTGCGGAGCAGTGAGGGGTTCTGTGGCGTCTCCTGATGTGGAGGGTGCCGTCGATGATCATCGATCTTACCCTGATCTGTTGTCTATTATCCTCGACTGAGGAAGTCTTCTAATTGACCTATCACAGGAGTTTGTTTCCGAACTGTGTCTTTATTGATCTTCGTTCTTTTGTATGAACAACAGAACTCCAATTGTTGGTATCTTACACTCATTCCTGAGAGTGCTACCATGAGGGACCTGTTTGCTTTGTCCTAATTGCGTCACTATCTGAGGGTAGTGACCTTACTCTATAGATCAGGGTAAGTCTATGTGTAGAGGATGTCCTTCCTTAAGAACTCAAAGATGACTCATCTTCAATTTTTGATTCATTTTTAGAGGGTAATTTCTCAACTCTTGAGTCATTTGTGCAGCAATTTCGGATGCTGCTAGAAAAAGCCCCTTTCTAATTTAACCTGTTGGAAGCTTTGAAGACTTCTAATTACAATTTAGCCTATGTAGCGTCTGACCGGGTGAATCGGACCGAATGGACCGCACGGGTGGATCGGTCCAGTAATTAGTATTGGAAAATGAATAAATATTGAATCATCATATTTTCTCTGTACATAGGCTCATTACTCCCCTATATAGGCAACATGTAACAGCAGCTCTAAATATCTGAACATTTTTGTGGTAGACGAAAAATGAACTTGAGAAAAAAATTACCTTGTTTCAACTTTACACCTCAAAAACGAATATGTTTTTCAACTTTCGTTGCAGATATGAAGGAGTTGAAGCAGCTTCACGAAACTTGGGTCATAGAGGTAACGAGACTTGTTCTTTACAGTGGAACTAAGAATTTTTTTGTACCATGTACACTTTGGTCACTATGCTACTTTAATGATCGGTCCGATTCACCTGGCGGAAAAAATCTCGGGTGAATCGGATCAGTAAATAAGAGGGTTTACCAAAGAAATGTACAGACATTTAGAGGTTCTGTTACATGTTGCCTATGAAGGGGAGAAGTGGGCCTATATACAGACATATGAAGATTCAGTGTTCATTCATTTTCCAATACTATTAACCAAACTGAATCTTTCGCGATGGCCGGTCCGAATCACCCGAAATTTCTTTTTCCACTGGACCGATCCTTTGGATTCTCTACCACAAAAATGTTCAGACATTGAGAGCCTCTGTTATATGTTGCCTATGTAGGGGGCTAGTATGTCAATTTACAGAGAAAATATGAGGATTCAGTATTTATTCTTTTTCCAATACTAATAACAAAACCGAATCACCCGACCGTGCCGGTCCGATTCACCCGGATTAGCGGGATGCACTCAGACCGCGTATTTTCATCTGTGCCACTGCAAGTACCCACATATTTACCGGTTTATGTATAGTAGCTAGTGCACACAGAAGGTAAGTGTATGCATGTGTATTTGTAGCTCCTAACTCTGAGAGGTGCCTCAGCAGCAACAAAGTTTCCAGATTGACGGTCCGATTCACCCGGTCAGACTCTACCACTGAATATAAGTGCCTGGAAACTTTGGGTTCACGTCCGAAGGCGGAATTAAGTATCTCCTGTTCTAGAAGCACCCTAACTCCCCTTCAGGATTGCGGCTACGTGTAGACAGGTTACGGTAGCCATTCTGTCGCTAAGTGTCAACGAGGCCTTTGGTTGAGGATAAAATGAGTAGACCTTCCCTTCAGTGGTCAATTTTAAAAAGCATTTTTTTTCTGCGACTATTCTTCTAATACTGAGATTGAGTCGAAAAGGCTGATTGAGAAAATTCTTCCTTTAAGATGGAAGAAAATTTCTCTAAGTTAGAAAAGGAAAGAAGTTCTAGTTAGCTTGGGTTAAAATCTCACCGATGGAGCCAAACTTAGGATTAATGTAATGGGTGTTGAAGTCTTAGAGGCTTAGTCTTAACGGTTTTCCCTGAAAGATGGAAAACCCTCTGTTGGTAATGGCTTGAAGTATTCCAAAATCCCACACAACACTATGGCAGGAGAAGGGCTTAGAAATTTCTCCACCGTGATAGCTCAATATCGCAGGAAACGGAAATAATTAATTCCCAATCAGAAAAACAAATTTATTACGGTCTTCATAGCTAGGTAATGAAATCTTGTTAGCGCCACTCTACGCGTTGAGCTGTAGACTTGTAGACTCTACTGGTGTTAGGTGGTATCGGCGGATGCAGGTTCTACCAAAGTCAGACGTTTAGTGCAGAGAAGGATAAGAAGACCATCAGTGTTACTGATTCCCTGTACTGGAGTGGAGCTCTCTGTTACAGGTGGGACGTCGCACCGTTATATAGTGCTAGGTACGGAGATACGCCAGACTATGATGTCGGAAGTCTAGATACGTATGAGCTGGCGTTGGGTGGGGCGCAGCGCTTATATACTGGCGCTCCCTAAGGTATGGCTCAGTGGCCGTGCATCCGGTTGGTACACTGAGGCCGTAACAATCTCAATCTTTCGTAAATTTCAGAACCAATTAATAATTTTTCTTGAATGAGAATCCATCAGGTAAAATTTGTTTAAAGAAACTTTCCCAACTTCCCAAAAGGGAGTTTCTTCAAAAAATTATTAAAACCTTCGACAACTTCAAGAGTTCTGCAAAGTTTTGGCATTCCATCCAAAAGGAATTTCCAAGTTAAAGAAAACGACTTCAACTTTTATTACTAACCTTAAACAAGGATTCTGAAGAAATTATCGAATTTGGGTCATTACTGCCAGAGTTCAAGGGCTTTCGATGAAAGCCTAAAATCTAAATTTTTCCAACTATAAAGGCCCTTGAGAGAAGCAGACGAACTCAGATGTGGCCTAAGTCCCTATTAGGAATTAGGCTAAGTGTCAATCGTGTAGTTTTTTT
>LQNS02278170.1:39016686-39028150 GCA_001587735.2 Parhyale hawaiensis
ACTCTAGCATGATATGTCAAAATTTTACTACAGCTACAAGCACATACATGGACTTAAAAAGTATTTTAGACACCCTAATGTACACTTAAGACATTGCAGAGTACTTACCTGTCAATTAACAATAGTGTGACGACTAGACATGTCCTCCCGATGCGGAGAAACTCGCGATGACGAGAGTCAGGTGCTATCCGACAGAGGTACTCTGCCTTTCGCTTAACACTGCAAATTTGTTCTGTGGAACATTCAGACTATTTTTGCTCATCACCCCCTTAATCTGAAAAATGAGAAGCGCCTTGTACGAATTAGAGGTATTTGTACGGGCTTCGTACTTTACCCTATTAATCTGAAAAATGCTCATTTGTTCAGACTGCATTTCGAATTATAATAAGATGTACGGATTAGGGAGGGGTTCGGATTATTGAGGTGCAGATTAGAGGGGTTTTACTGTACTATTAAAATTATAAAATATAAAACTTTAAAAGCATCATCTTATATACCATTACCAAGTAAATTTCAAAATTCGAAGTTTAGCTTATCAACATAAAAAATGATCAGGAATGCTTCAAATGGTGTTTAGCACGTTCCTGTTGTTTAGATGAATCAAATCATAGAATATCAAAAGCTGTAAAATCAGCGGTATTAAAGTTTGATTGGTCTGGTTTAGAATTTCCAATGTCAATAAAATCGATTGATAAATTTGAAAATCAAAACAGTACATCAGTGAATGTATATGCATTTGATGATAATTTAATATTGTATCCGTTAAGAATTACAACTGTGAAAAAAGAAAAACATGTAGTAGACCTGCTCTTAAGATCTGATGCTGTAAACAAACACTATGTATTAATGAAAACCTAAAGCTCGTTTGTGAATGCATCAACTCGTGAAAAAACATGTTTGTCCCTATTGTCTACACGGTTTTTGTAAAGAAGTAAATCTGAGTGTTCGATTCATACTCCAGTTAGAATGGAATTAAGTTAAGATCCAGTGAAATTTCAGAATTATCAAAAGCAAATTCGACATCGGTTTGTAATATATGCTGATTTTGAAAGTACATTAAAGAAAATTGATGATGTGCAACCAAATCCTGATGGATCCAATACGATAAATTTAAATAAACATATTCCAAACAGTTTCTGTGCATATACAAAATGTGAAATTGACAAACATTGAAAACTTGAAGCTTATATAGGAAAAGATACTCCAGAAAAGTTTGTAAAATATATCGCAAATGAAACTATTATGATATTATGAAGGTGATAAAACCGATGTGGTCATCACCAGTACAATGGAAAACTTATAATATGGCTACAAAATGTTACGTTTGGATGGATCGTTTACCAAAGAAAATAATAAAGTGAGAGATCACAATCATTTAACTGGTGAATTTAGAGGAGTAGCACATTGGAAATGCAATATAAAAATATGTAACTCCTCATTTATTCCAGTTTTTATTCACAATCTTTCAAATTATAATGCACATTTATTCATAAAAGAATTAGGTAAACTAAAAGGTAAATTAAATATACCACAAACTATTGAAACATATGTTTTAGTCATTATATTGCAGTGGATAAATATAAAAATAAATTGGATGAATTCAGACTATTAACTCGAGAGTTAAGATTTTTAGACAGCTTTAGATTTATGTCTACATCAATTGATAAACTCGGTTCGAATTTGAAAGATGAAAACTTGAAAAATTTATTAAAATACTATCCAGATAAATCAAAGATCGCTTTACTAAAACGTAAGGGGGTATATCCATATGAATGGATGAATGATTCATGTAAATTCAATGAAACCCAATTACCATCACAATCATCGTTTTACAGTAGCTAAATTGAAGAATGAAGGAATTTCAAAAGATGATTATCTACATGCATTGAGAGTGTGGAATACATTTGAATGTAAAACGTTTAAAGATTATCATTTACTATATTTAAAATTGGATGTACTCCTTTTAGCAGATATTTTTGAAAACTTTGGAGAAACTTGCTTAAATATTTATAATTTAGATCCTGTGCAGTATTATACAGCTCCAGGATTATCTTGGGACGCTTTTTTAAAATATACAAAAATCGAATTAGATTCAATTCAAGATTCTGATTCATTATTATTTGTTGAAAAGGGAATTCGCAGAGTAATTAACACTATATCGCAACACTATAACGCAGAAGCAAATAATCTGTATATTCAAGAAACATATGACCCTGAAAAGCCAACTAGTTATATAACATATTTAGATGCAAATAATCTCTAAGGTTGGGGAATGAGTCAAAAACTACCAACCGGGAAATTTAAATTGGTAACAAAAAAACAGATTGAAAAAATATTTTTTTACAATCCACCAGTTAGAAAAGGTTTTTGATGTATCCAAAAGAACTACACAATTATCATAATAATTATCCACTAGCAGCAGAAAATATAACGATTGATAAAGTTTCTAAATTGACACCGAATCTATACAATAAAAATAAGTATGTAATATATTATAAAAACCTGAAGCAGTGTTCAGCCTTGGGGTTAGAATTAACTAAAATTCACAGAGTATTGGAATTTAAAGAAAAAACTTGGATGAAAGCTTATATTGATTTAAATACCAATAAGTGAAAATTTGCTCATAACAAATTTGAGAAAGCATTTTTCAAGCTGATTAACAGTGTAAAATGATGGAAAACATTAGAAATCGAGTAGATGTGAAATTTGTGAAAACTGAACTAGAAGCTATGAAACTTTTTAATAAACCGAATTTTGAATCCTTTAAAATATTTGATTCGAATCTGATAGCTTGTCATATGAAAAGAACCAAGTTGCTATGTAATAAACTCATATATATAGGAATGGTTATACTAGATGTCAGTAAAACGTTAATGTATGATTTTCATTTTAATGTAATTCAAAATAAGTATAAAGACAAAGCAAGACTGCTGTTCACAGATACTGATTCAGTATATTATCTTATAAAAACGAAAGACTTTTACAAAGATATGAAAGAATATAAAGAATTATTCGATACATCTAATTATCCTTTACATCATGAATTATATTCAGAAGCTAATAAAAAAGTCATTGGTTAAATGAAAGATGAAACAAGTGGTATTCCAATAACAGAATTTGTAAGGTCAAGATCAAAATTATGTGCATATAAAACGAGAAATAATAATGTTCAAAAGAAAGCTAAAGGTGTTAAAAAAGCATTATTCCAAAAGCAAGTTATTTATCGTAAAATGAATATCATTCAAAGCAAGAATAAAATAGTATTATGTGGGCAAGACGATAAAAGAGTCATATTAAAAGATAAAATTCATACATTAGCCCTGGGACACTATAAATTGCTAAATATATTCGTGGTTGATGAATTTTTTTGCTAAGCAAAGCAACGGTAGCAAAAAATTCAAATTAGCTCTGAAACCATAATTTTCTTTGTATAAACTCCAAAATCTAATCATTTGTACCTTTTGATAGTAATAACAGCTTGTGCAAATTTCTTGAAGATCTGCTGATAACTTTTTTGAGTAATACTACTAAAAACGTTATAATGTACATGAATCAAACATAAAAACGATTGCCCCCAAAATTTAATCATTTATGTTTTTTAACATTAATAACATGTATAAATTTCACTCAAAACTTTTTGAGTTATTGCGTAACAAACATGAAATCAATCACAGCAACAAACATACTAATGAATCAACCAATCTCCTCCAAAATTTAACCATTTTTACCTTTTAAAAATTACTAACAGTCCATATGAATTTCATGAAGATTCTTTATTTTTTGAATTATTGCGTAACAAACATAAAATCAAACAGCAACAAACATAGAAATGAATCAACCGATCTGCACTAAAATTTAATCATTTGTTTTTTAACATTGCTAACAATTCCTGTTTCATAAAGATTCACTCAAAACTTTTTGAGTCATGGTGCAACAAATATAAAATCAAACACAGCAACAAACATACGAACAAACAAACAGATCATCTAAAAAATTTAACCATTTTTACCTTTAACATTACTAACAATCCATATGGATTTCATCAAAATCCATAATTTTTTGAATTATGGCATTGAGAAAAATATGGCAGATAAACAAACCGATGGACATATCTTCACCAAAAATTGATCATCTGTTCCTCCTGACAATCCCTGTAAATTTCATCCAAATCGGTTCATAACTTGTTGAGTTATCTTGGTGACACAGTATTTTGAAGAAAATAAAAACCCCTTCCGCATCTCCTTCACACTTCACGTGGACGTGTTGGAGCATCTGCAATCGGACTTACTTAGCTGTCTTCAACCTTAGGTAGTCCAGTTTTTCGAATGAGCCCCAGGCTGTGAAATTTTCTGTCGGTAAGAAAGCAGTGGATAGAGTTGTCCCCTTCAGATCAGTTTATGTTTTAGTACATAGACCTATGCGCACTCGGTTTATGTACAGCCCGAGACAAACTTCTCGTCAGGAACCATGTGGTTAGGTATTAACAAATTCCGTCACAGACTTTTTAGCAATGTTGCAGCTAGTCAGTCTCGGGAATCGAACCCGGGTCCTCTGGACTTGAGTAAAAGTCTCTGCACGTGAGGTACCCGGGCACCAGTAGCAGCTAGTTCTGAAAGTGTATTTCAACAACCCAGGCACTGATACCGTGGTGTACTGCAGAACAAGCATTGGTACAGCAATTGGCACTGTGGTATACTGTAGAACAGGCATTGGTACAGCAATTGGCACCGTGGTATACTGTAGAACAGGCATTGATACAGCAATTGACACCGTGGTATACTGAAAGACACGCACTGTACAGTGTTTCACTGCAAGACATGCACTGTTACCGTATGAATTTCTTGAAATATACGTTGACACCCAGGTATATTCATTCTAGGAGAGTTTTCAAAAGTCTTCTGGGTTTTATGTTTAATATACCCCAAGCTTTCGAACTACTAAACGTAGCCCGTCTTCAAGGGAACGAAACTTCAAATTTATCAGTTTGGCTACGTTTAGTAGTTTGAAAGCTTGGGGTATATTAAACATAAAACCCAGAAGACTTGAAAACTCTCCTGTTACTGTAGTACACTGTAGGACAGGTAAATAAAGCAGCACCATGCGGAGAAAGATAAAATTCATACATTAGCTCTGTTACAGTAAGAGCATACTAGATAGGTATATTCATATTTAAAACAAATATCCAGTATTGTGTGCTCAGTATTACTGAAAGAAATCTTCAGCCGTTCGCGGAATCGAACCCAGCTCCCCGAGACATTGAAGCCGAGACACAACTTCGAGCTGTCAAGCGTCTATCAGACACGCTGATCTGGAAGCGTTTGTAAACAACTGTACTGTACTTCCCATCGATATAGTCAGCTGAACTTTGCTACGAAGGCTTACTATTAGTCTATGGTTTGCTTATTGTTAGGGCACTNCATTGAAGCCGAGACAAAACTTCGAGCTGTCAAGCGTCTATCAGACACGCTGATCTGGAAGCGTTTGTAAACAACTGTACTGTACTTCCCATCGATATAGTCAGCTGAACTTTGCTACGAAGGCTTACTATTAGTCTATGGTTGGCTTATTGTTAGGGCACTAGCGCATACCAACTAAGATGTGAATCACTATGATTGACGGTTTTTCAATGCCGTCAAGCCTAACCAACCAAAAGATAATATGCATACTTGGTGGACTTGTTAGGACACTAAGGCCTACCAACCGAGTGAAGATATACATGCCTGGTGGCCTTTCGTAATCGTCCAGCCTAACCAAGCACATATAATTATACAGTAGTTATATGCTTGGCGGAATTGTTGGGGCACTACGACCTACCGACCAAGACTTAAGGCAACCATATATTTGGTGGAATTCTTGGGGCACAAGTGCCTACTCCTTGAATGTATCACTGTGCGCTGTGCTAGATGGCTAGATGGAATTGTTATGGCGACAAAGGCCTACCATCCTGTCTTTGATGTTATGTTGACAAGTGGCATAGAAAGGCCGTAAGGGCCACCACCGCAAGGGAAGCAAAAATCCTAGGGTAGTATACTTCATGGAATTGTTAGGACCATTAGGTCCCTACCACGAAGTATTTAAGCAAACAATATCCTTGTTGGATTTTTTTGTGGCAAAAGTGCCTACCACCACTAAGTATTTATTTGTCTATTCCGAGGAAAAATAATTTACATTAATTTTAATTCAAAAGCACAAAGCATCATCACTGTCACTGGTCTTCATAAACAAACAGCTGCTGCAGCTCTGTGAACACAAAGAGGCATGGGTTAAGGATCAAAGACGGCGGCACCCTAGGCCGATCACTCACCAAACACAGTCTCCAAAACGTATTACTAAAAACGGTAAAAACACATTTCCACACAGGAAAAACCGTATTAGAGCACTAATGAACTATAAGGGAAGCATTTTCCAAGCTCTAAAATCGATAGGTAAACACAGAGCAGTAACTAGCTGAGACCAGAGCATAGATGGAGATGTTAACAGTAGCGTGAGTAGTAACAGAATGAGGAGCGCTGCTGCTGGGCTCCTGAGGTACCAGGTGGGCGGGGCCTAAAAAAAAATAGAACACCAAAAGCTGTCTACAATGAGGGTTACACCTCGAAACAGTCTAAACTACCATTTAGACACCCCCAAAGTTGGGCGCTGTCGCGGGTTTGGTGCTACTGACAGAGGTGTCCTGTCGGAGCGAGCCACTGAGAAAAATTCTTTTTGACTATTATCTCGAGCCCCTGTGTATATTAAGCTATAGGTATTTGTAATTATGAGTAGTCCTTTTCTCCCCACTGCTTTTACTGGTTGAACTCACCCCATTCAATGTTGCAGGTTGTGTGGGCTGTTGTGTGTGAGATCCTGCTGTAGATGCTCATGGAACTAGGCCTAATGCCAATAGTTCAGACGTTTGCATGGAATGCTAGTTAGAGTTGCCAAATATTTTTGTTAGTATAGGTACCTATCCATAATTTTGCTGAAACATTTTCTTTTCTGTGCAGAAAGTAGGCCTTGTGTCAGCACGGACACTGCACAGCAGTCAACTTTAGTTTATGTGACAGGCTGCCATGGCAGTTGCCAACAAGAGAATATCTCCTGATGATGAGCTCATAGAGTATGTTGGGCTGTATGTCCCCAGACCTCTTATGCTCCATGGTTATATTCTTCCTTTTGTTTTTTTCTATGCAGGTAAGTAAATTAGGTAATTTTGTGTGCAAACCAACTGCCATCCAGTTAGCTATTAGGCTAATTTAGCAAGGTTCTTATTGCTATTACATGCAGTGTCATAATGCTTCCTGTTTTATAGCTCATTGTTTTCCACCATCTACACTAGGTAGATAGCTATTAGCTTAGCAGTTACAAACTAGCCTATAATATAAAACCAATGTATGAGTAGCACTAGCTCAGGCTACTGCATGGTTTTTTTTCTGGCCCTTTGTTGCGGCCAGTGCCTGTTTGCTTGGTTAACCTTTGCATTTCAAATGGTAGGTAGATTAGGGTAACATGTCTAGTACCCGTCCACCAGGCTAGTATCCATCCACTTGGCACTAAAAACTTCCTGTGTGAAAACTAGCAGTGCTAGAAAGCCATACATAGACTTAAACTGTAGGCTAAGTAGTGCCGCACCATCCCTGAAAATGACGGGCAAAAAAATGTGGTTTTTACATTTTTTCATGTTTTTAATGAAAAAAATGTGAAAATCACCATTTTTGCATTAGATACCGCTGTCGGATAGCACCACGGCCCGCGTTTTCGTGAGTTACTCCATATCAGGAGGACAGGTGAGTCGTCACATTTTGTTGTTAACAGGTAAGTACTCTTGCCGTTTTTTTTTTGACTCAGCCAAATTTGTGAGGTCTTGGCTCTTGTCTAAGTATAAGAGCAAACTCCCCAGTAGTTCTCTTATAATCTGTCTTAGCATATTTGTGTAGACTGTAGTATACTCTTAAGACAATTTATGCTAACATGTTACTTCTGCATGTTAGTTTAAGAACTTCTGATAAGATCTGCTAACGCTGCTCTTGTTCCCTCTGCAGGTTATTATTTGTTTTTATTTTTTTAGGCCCCCTCTCAGACCCACTGGTATTTTCTTAGGTAGGCACCTGACCCCCTGAGCCTCATTCCAGTATGACTCGCGGTGCGATCAACATCTCCAGCTCCAGCTCTTCTCCTCTTGTGCCTCAGAAACTTGAAAAAAATTCAGTGATTGGTCCCTTTCGGACTCAGTGTCAGTGCAGTGATATACCTTTGGCACTTGAAAAAATTTTTCTTGTTGGTCCTTTTGGACTTAGAAAACTTTTCGACTCCTTTTGGATTTAGTTTTTGAGCAGTGAAGAGCCTTTGATACTTCGAAATATTTTGGGATAGGCGTTTTGGGACTTCGCCTCACAGCCTTATTCCCTGAGACTGTTTGAAATTTTCTGATCCGGTTTGAACTTAGTCTCAGTTACTTTGTGGTAACTAACACTTGGGGAAATTTGCAAGTCTTGGTCCTACTCTTAGAATTTAATGGTCAGTTCTCCAGTTTTTTCAGTGCCTGAATAACTTAAGTCTTAATTTGAGCACCCACTTGGGGACTCAGATGCTTCTAGTGCCCTGAAGACTTAGAAAAATTTTCTCATACATCCGTATGAACTTAAAAAATTTTTCTCCACCGACCTAAGGGACTTTGTCTTTGAATGGAAAGGACCGATTGATGCTTGGATTCAGAGTCACCTGAAATCACGTAATACCCTTGAAAGTTCTTAAAACTATGGAGTTTTTTTGAATTCAGTCCTTCGTTTGGACTTAGTCTCAGCCCATCCTGGCCTAAAGACAAGTTGCCTTCATCATGTTATGAACTTTAACGCTAATATGTTATTAAAGTAGATGATAGCCTACAATATAGGATGAAAGTTTGGATTCCGGTGAACCGCGGCCTTTGGCCCAGAAGTTCTGAAACTACTGCAGCAATGATCAATCTGAAAACTTTTAGCATGGGGTTATTGTACGGTATATTTTAAATTGGAATCTGAAATTTAAAAGTAAAATAGAACTTTAATTAACAGATCAGAAACTAGATTTCTCTCAGAATTGCACTGGTAATTCAAGCCTCTTAGACTTTTGGCACGAGGAGAGGAGCTGGTGGAGAGAAGAGATGGCGGAAGCCGAATATTTTAGGCACAGCAATTCAGAACAGTCGAGGACCGGGGGTTGCCAGGTTTAAATATCTCCTAGTTCTGTAATTGCCGAGTCTAATCAGCTACTGACATCTAAATCGGCACAATCGATGAGTACCGGCAGGTGGGATAAGTGATATGCTGACCAAGCACTATCATCTGATCTTTGGCCTCGGGAATACCGACGTGTTCGATGTGTTCCGTCACGATTGACGAGTACCGGCAGGTGGGATCGGGCGATATGCTGACCAAGCGCAATCACCTGGTCTCGGGCCTCGGGAATACTGACGTATGATTAGTTCCGGCATGATCGACGAGTACCGGCAGGTGGAATCAGTGATAGGTATGCTGACGAAGCACTATCATCTGATCTCTGGCCTTGGGAATAGGTACCGACGTGTGCGAGGTTTTCCATCTGATCGACGAGTACTGACAGATGGGATTGGGTGATATGCTGACCAAGCACTATCATCTGATCTCTGGCCTCAGAGCCGACGTATACGATGAGTTCCGGCACAATCGACTAGTACCGGCAGGTGGGATCAGTAATATGCAAACCAAGCACTATCACCTGATCTCTGGCCTCGGGAATACTGACGTGTGCGATGAGTTCCGTCACGATCAACGAGTACCGGCAGGTGGGATCAGTGATAATGCTGATCAAGCACTATTATCTGATCTCGGGAAGACCAACAAGTATAACGATTCCAGCCAGTACCGTCATAACCGATGAGTGATATGCAGATTGAGGTGTCGATGAAATTCTGGCTATGACCGGTGAGCAGCAACATGAGCCTTGCCAGTGTTTTGACTGCCCCTTTCCAGCACTACCATACAATTCCGGCGTAACCTGGGAAGACCAACGTGTCCGATGAATTTCGGCCTAAACCGATGGGCAGCAACCATGGCCTACTATAAATATGGCCGTGCATGTTACATTTGCCTCTTAAAATTAAGAGTCCTGAACTGCCTGCTGGCCGTTCCGTGTCATGAATGGTGTTCCGTATCCTGGATATGGCTGGTGTCAGTATAGGCCATAATTTGAGTTTTCTTTGCAATGCAAACTGAAATTCACTCATTACCTCCGCCAAGGTGGTCATGTTTTCGTCGTGTTTGTTTGTCTATTTGTTTGTCTGTCACCAAGATAACTCAGAAAGTTATGAACCGATTTGGACGAAATTCTCTGGGGCTGCTAGGTATATTAGGAGGAACAGATGATTAACTTTTGGTGAAGAATGATTGAATTTTGGTGTAGATCGGTTTGTTCATTTGTATGTTTGACTCATGTTTGTCATAAGGTTTGTTAGCAGCATAACTCAAAAAGTTATGAACGGATCTTCAAGAAAATTGTACATGGTGTTATTACTATCAAATGCATAAATGATTAGAATTTGGAGTTTAGGCTAAGAAATTTGTGATTTCAGAGCCAATTTGAATATTTTGCTCACGTTGCCTTGCATGGCGGAGGTATGCGCTCTCAGAGTGCTCTTGATTCTATAAGAGTTATTGAAAATTATATCGCATTATCTTTCTGCTATATTATTCATATTCGGAGGAATGAAACTGATTAAACTTGTTTTATTAGAATGTATTTATATTGTAGAAACTACAATAGATAAAAAGCAAGCAGTAACTTAGATAAAAATCCAAAAACAATACTATCAAATAAAAATCAGATCTAGTAAAGACAATGAATAATATTGTGAGCGACAACATTTACGATATGTACATATTTATTCCTGCATAATATAGTTTCACTTCCTTATCCAGATAAATAAACAGGTAAATACAATTACATCACCCATTTCACCAACAGTTAAATGCATAAACGAGGGCTCAAAGCTTTTCAGTAAAATTATACTCAAAATAGCCCACACGAAGAGCCCTATTCTTTAGTTCGTTGCCTTCTCTTGAATGCCTTCACCTCCTCTTCTCATACAGTGCTAGTTGCCTAGTGCTGCTTGTTGTTATAGATGGTGTTGATAATAACTTTGAAAGCCAACTTTCTGTTTCTCTTGTGATGAGTTACACATCCAATAAGTACAGTAAATCGCCTATTACTAAAGAAGTAAAAAATTTGACAATTTTATACTTTTTTGAATATATTTCGCTTTATTAAGCTCAAAACTCTCAAATTAAGTTACAATAAACATAAAGACATAAATTTGCTTTTATTAGGTAAGTTCTTCCTTTTTATGCTCCTAATATTATATTATATTATATTATATTATATTATATTATATTATATTATATTATATTATATTATATTATATTATATTATATTATATTATATTATATTATATTATATTATATTATATTAT
>LQNS02278170.1:39062902-39074158 GCA_001587735.2 Parhyale hawaiensis
TTTAATGTCGACAAATGCTCAGTAATGCAAGTAGGGCTGGTGAACTCTTCCACCCAATTGAAAATGAATGGGATGGAATTGGCTACTGTCACCCAACAACGTGACTTAGGAATCACTATTAAAAACAAACTACAACACAGTCAGCAAGTCGACAAGAGTGTGAAAATGGCAAGCAGAGTACTCGGATTCATCACCAAAAACTTCGAATACTAGTCCAAGGACATCATCGTCCCATTGTACAAGGCATTAGTGAGGCCACACTTAGAATTTGCTGTTCAATTCTGGTCGCCGCATCTCTGTAAAGATATTGATAACATGGAGAGAGTCCAACGCAGAGCAACGAAGTTGATACCCCAGCTGAGAAACAAGTCGTAGGAACGTCGCCTAAAAGAACTGGGTCTGTTCTCTCTCGAGCTAAGACGACTCAGGGGGCAACTAACAGAAACATTCAAGTACTTTCTTTGAAGTACGGGACTCTTTGAAAGAGACCTTAATGATCGCTTGCGAAACAACGGTCAAAAACTCAAGCATAATGCTCGAAGAACAACCTTAAGTCAGCAGTTCTTTCCCTATTTCATAGTCAGCATTTGGAAAGACTACCTTCCGATGTTGTTTCTGCGGAGTCGGTCAACTCATTTAAAAATTGTCTTGACATACACTAGGAGAGATATCCTCCTCAGCTAAGAACTCCTCCTCCACAAGTCGCAAACACTTAACGCCCAAAGCTTCCCAGGCCATTTTATGCTGACTTCTTCTCACTTCCACTCCATCTATATATTTATGCTCCGTATATCAGCGGCAATCGATCATGTTTGGGGGCATTCATGGCGGAGATTATTCTCCCCCTCTGTTTTCTTATTTTTATTTTTTTTTCTTTCTCTTTTTTCTCTTTCGTCTTTCGTTTTTTCTCCTCTCGTTTCCCCAATCCTCTATATCCTACTAACATTATGGCAATAGCTCAAAGAGGCCGGGGTGTTAGTCCCGATTTCTCTTTGGGAATGGGCCTCTTGGTTCGTCTACTGCCGCCTATCTAATCTAATCTAAAGTAAGCTTTTTATTAGTCATTTTGCTCTTAGTGTAGCTTTTCACTGTTTTCACTGCAGAAGTCAGCAAGTAAGTTACATTAGTTACAGAAAGTTCACAGCACTGAGAAACGTTTGTTTGAGGCCGCGTTTGAAAACCTAACCAAACACAGTTGAAAGTTGAAACTGATTTACCTCACAGTCGCAGTGCATTATAAATTTTGAAGAAATTTGCTTCTCAACTTATAACGAAAAAGTTTCCATGGCTCTTTATTCAACATTCAATTGTACCTATTCATATTCATAACAATATGTAATCTTTTGAAGACAGAAAATCCTACTGTTATTTTTTATCATTTTTTTTAATTTGCACAACTGCAGAAAATGTTCTTTTTGTTTCATCTTTAAGTAAAGTGCCGTTTAGATACCCGTGCAAGCACTCTTTATTTTTTTCTCTCTTTTTTTTGTACCGTACTCTTTCACATGTCTAAACAACTTTCGTTCCCTTCTTTCGTTTTAGATCGTTAGCTTATGGTGTATCTTCAGCTAGCACTGAAGATATCTTCTGACAAGTACTTTTTATTGTAATAAAGGATGAATAAAAAAAAAAATGAGATGTAGCTAACTAGTCAAAAACCGTCAAAAAGACTTGTAAGCGAGACGCCCAAGCATTGGCATACACTGGCAACTGTAGTAAATGCAAGGAGGTTTACTAGTCTATTAGGGTAACATGTCTAGTACCCGTCTACCATGCTAGTAGCCGTCCACTTGGCTTTAAAAACTTCCTGTGTGAAAACTAGCAGTGCTAGAAAGCCGTACATAGGCTTAAACTGTTGGCTAAGTAGTACCCTACAGTTTTAAACTATGTACGACTCTCTAGTACTGCTAGTTTTCACAGAGGAACTTTTTAATGCCAAGTGGACGGCTACTAGCATGGTGAACGGGTAGCTACTAGACATGTTACCCTAAACCTCCTTGCCCGAAAACACTCTGAGTTCTGCCCTTATCGCCCCTGCGGCTCGCTGCGATGCGCAATAATACCCGTAGCTTTCTCACAGCGATGCTTAGGCAGAGGTAAGTGATGCCTATTTGATGTATAAAAATGCAATAATATGCATTTTCTGCGTTATAAGCTAAATGTACTAATTAACCATCATAAAAAGTGTTGGCTTATGAAATGTATCTTTCCTATCCTGCAGAGTTGGCACTGCCTATCTTGCCTACCCAGACGGCACGTGTCTGGTACATACCGCCATTGTGTACAAAGGCCCAGAACGTCGACCTTGTGAATCTGTTGAGAGATTTTTTTTGAGAGCAGGGAGGTTATAGTCATGGGTGACTTTTATTTACCCTCACTCAAGTGGCATTGGAATTCTCTGTTCTTCAGTACGTTTCGTCAGCTGATAGATTGTTCCTTGATGCCTTTACAGAGATAGGTCTGATGCAGTGGGTGGAAGAGACATTTGTTTCATCTGTTAATATGATTGACCTCTTCCTGACTTCCGAGCAGGAGAGAGTTTTCTCTGTTATGGTGTTTGCCCTTAGCCCAGGTGTACCCACTTTCCAGTTATTGTTGACTAGCTACCTTGTTCAGATTCCTGCAAAGAAGCGAGTGGCGTGCTTGAATCGAGGCCAGCACAGCTTTAGATCCATAAAGGTGTGTGCAAAAACCAGGTCGTGCCTTTTATAGGATCATAATGCATCCTGATCCTCGGCATTCAACACTTCCTTCAAAATTTTGAGATATTTACCAGAAATTAGAGTCCATCTTTGTTAGCAGTGTCAGGTAGTTTCTATTTAGCACTAACGTCTGGTATGCTTTTTTACATTTTGAAGTAGATTTGTAAATTTCATTTTCCACTCAAAGTTGAAAATATATATTTTTAAACTCTCTGTGCAGATCCCCTAGTGTGGATGAGACTTTAAAATACTATTGGGTATTGCTTTTGTATGCTGAGACTTACGATATTTTATCTATCCTGTTAATTAGACTACTAAATTTTTATAGAGTTCAAATATGAAACCGCATGAAGCCGTTACGCCTTGGCTGCGACCAGATGATGTTTTACGAGCTCGAAGAAAGAGACCTCAAAAGGCTGCAGTTCAGATTCAGAAGGTTTCCATTACTAGGAAATCCAGAAACTCCGGTTCTTCAAATGATTCACGTGACCTACAGCCACGCAGAAATTGCTTCAGGTAATTTTTTATGCTGTAAGCTAAATGTTTTGCTACTCATTTATCCCATCTAGTACTAGCGGTATCATATGGTAACTTTTTACTTGAGTTTGCGTCAGTGCTGTCCAGTGTTATTTGTATGACCCTGCATCCCTTGTCAATTTAAAAAAAAGTCATTTGGAAGTGAGTTAAGATTAGCTTGTCTACTTTAGCTATACCTACCTGTTGCTTAAGTCTAAGTTAATTTTTATAGTGATGAAGAAATACTACGAATTGGATTAATCCTTTCTAGACTACAAAATTGTTGTGAGCAATTTTAGATAAAATATTTTCAAGTTAAGCCTATGGATAATATACATTATGTTTCAGAACTGAAGTAAGCTACTATAGATCCATTTCATATTAAAGTGCCAGTCCCTTTCCATAGCTTGTTTTAATTTTTCTTTAGCTGTGAGGTGTTCATTAGCTTTCTCCGAAACTGCACTCTGTTGACTTGGGGACAGAGTCGGAGTCGGCATGGTTGGAGGATTTGAGGGAAAGTCGCAGTCAGTCGACCACTTGCTCTAAGAGTTGAAGTCGGAATTTTGAGACTGATTCTGTCTCTGGAATACGGTTTTATAAGATATCTCATATTTTTAAAATAAATTCCGAATTTTTGTTTTTAAATTGTAAAATAATAAAAGATTTTGAAGGTGTCGACCAATATTGTTTTGGCTCAATCTGTGTGTTTGCCATTATTATTATCATTAAGTCACATTAGAATGGCGATGTGGGAATGGAGAAACTCCATGAGGTTGACAAACCCCCGTGCAACCACCCCAGCGAGTGAAGAAAATAATGAAAAAAAGAAAGAAAAAATCTAAGATCACAGAGTAGCTCGGTTTACAGATCGTTTAAAGCTGCTAATATCCGCACCAGCAAAGACAGAGTCATCAAGATCATCCCAAATATCCACAAATGATAGAAAAAACGAATGAGAGTACTGGCCCGTACTGCATTGTAACTGTTCCAAGACAAACTCATGAAGAGCACCGGTACGCCGAGTATACCTCATCCGAACAAATGGCTCCAAAAGAAAATTAGACAATGGATGACTAGGGCAATTATATATATTTTATACAAAAATCAGACCCCACCAAGTCTCCGACAATGCGCCAGATCACAAGGCACAACACCATCTAGCATGGAAGCACATCGACGAACCACTTTGTGAATCAAAGACAAATGACAATCGGCAGCAGAACCCCAGACTACAGAGCAGTATTCCAGAAGAGGGAGGACATAGCAAATAAGCAGAGACGTGTCAATTCTACCGAGCCAAACACCCTCCAAGCACGCCTCATAAGACCAATTTTCTGTGATGCACGTGAGGCAACCGAACGAATGTGGGGCTCAAACGTCAAGTTTGGATCAAAATTGACACCCAAGATTACCAACTCATCAATCACTGAAAGTGACACATCGTCCAATATGATTGCAGGAAAAGGAGGTCCCACTGTACGCGACCTGGACACGAGCATGGTCTTAGTCTTGCCCGCATTTAGCCTCGTCCCCCACCTAAAGGGACCGGGAATCAAACACTTCCAAATTATGCTGAATGGATTCTGAAACCTCCAACCTATCACTAGGCTTATGACAAACAGCCATCAAAGTAACATCATCAGCGTAACCAACAAGTAAATTATAAACAAGATCAAACAAGTCTGCTGTATGTACAATGAATAACAAAGGGCCCAGATCACTACCCTGTTTGACACCAGAAACCACGTCCAAAAACTCACTTCTCATCAACAACTACACATTGACGTCTGTCAGATAAAAACTGACTAATTACCGCGAAAACTGAACCACCAATACCCATCCATCTCAGCTTATGGAGCAGCACAAGGTGATTCAAGCGATCAAAAGCAGCACTGAAGTCAAGCTGCACCAATCTTGCATCATGAGCCAGCTGCAATTCATGAGAAATATGAAGCAGAGCATCCTAGTTCCCAAGCCCTTACGAAAACCATACTGTGTTGGGGGAAGGACATCCTGCTTCTGAAGAAAACAACCCTACCTCGACATAACCAACCTCTCATAAACTTTTGACAAAACAGTGTGGTCAAGATGGGTCTATAGCCGGTGGTTCGGGATGAAACAGAGCCCTTTAAACAGGCGTCACATGGGTGACACGCCAGCACACCGGAAAAGAGCCCAGCCGTAGCACGGAACAGAACACTGAAGAAGCGGGGCTACGAGCACTCCAGCCACCCTCTGAAGAAAGAGAGGAAACATACCCGATGGATCAGTGCCCCCATATGGGTCCAGGTCAAGAAGAAGGCAGTGCACTTCAGAAGATCTGAAAATAAAACTTCAGCACCTCGGCTCAGAATCACACGCTAAAGGTATGCGCACCCGTTCCCTGCTCTGCTTCCCATCAAAGTAGTGCAACAAAAAGTGAAGAGCCTAGATAGTCTAAGCAGAGTCTTGCCTAATGTTAAGTGATCATAGCTATTTATATTTTATAAACCAACTTTATAAATTCAGTCTCAAATGGTGCAAATAAAGGATTCCCATTCTAAATATTAGTAAAATATATTCTGAAACTTGAGCTGGCGTGTATTTTTGGCATTCAGTATTTACCCTGTAGGGTAGAGGTAGACTAGGATCAAATAAATCGGCACTGTGTTAAGAATCGGCACTTTTGGAGGGCCTGGAATCAGCTTCGGTGTATGCCCTTTTTTTAGCTTTTGCCGATGCTGATTCTTTAGGCAAATTGACCTGCACTGGTCACCACCCATAACACAGTTCAAGGGGAGCATCTTGGGTTTTTCAAAACTTTATGTTTGTGGGCCGATTGTTCTGAAATTTGCAAAGTAACTACATGTATTTTTGAAAAAGAAACACATTTTGCTCACTCAATTTTTTTGGTTTAGGCATTAGTTTTAGAGATAATGGGGAATTTGTATCAATAAATATATTTATATTTTTGGAAATTTCAAAAGAATAGAACTCAATGACAATTCATGGAGAATAAACAATGACAGTTTTGGAATCCTTAGATATTTCTTACAAAATTATAGACCCGATTTTTTATTTCATTTTCTATTGATGTACGTTTTTTTACCTCTAACTGAAATATAGTAAAAAAAGCTAAACATTCGGTTTTGAAGGCAAAAATGAAAAACATGGCTTTATAGTTTTGTTAGGAATGTTTCACAAATTCTAAAACTGTCTTTGTTTTTTCCTTGCATGAAAACTCATTCACTTCTATTCATTTGTAGGTGGAAAAATCACATTTTAGACAATAAGCAAACAACATAAAAGTATTATGGTGAAATGTTATAAAATGCACTTTTTTTTGCAATATTACAAAGTTTGAATGTTCTAATAGCATCCGCAAATAATATACCCAGCTATATGCATGCGTAATTTCAAGATTATTGACCCCATCAGCCTCAAATCCCCCCCCCCCCATTAGGACCCCTCTTTGGGGTTCTAGTGCCCAAAACCCCACAAAATTCTAGGATAGCCACCATACAAATGAGATTTTTCTTTTTTTTTCCTTTGTAGATTGATTGTCCTGAAATTTCCTCAGAATAGCTAGCTATATGTTTTTTGAAAGAAAAAAGACATTTTGCTCCCACAATTTTTTATATAGGCCTGATTTATGAGATAGTGGGATAGCTGTATTATAAAATTTTGTAGAGTATGTTAACTTTGATAATGCAAATAGAATTTTTTAATTTATTGTTCAAGATAAGTGTCTAACTTTGAAATATCAATAGTAACTAAATGTATGGCTATGTTCCAGATTTACACAGCACTTATTAATGGATACAGTGTTGCAATGAATTTTTATCAGTGGCGAGTGAAGACAGAACATCTCTGTCGGTAGCACCAGACCCGCGACAGCGCCCAAATCTGGCGGCGTCTAAATGGTAGTTAAGACTTTCAAGGCATAACCCTCATTGTAGACAGCTTTCGGTATTCTATCTTTTTCTTATTTTCGAGCCCTGCCCACCTGGTACATCAGGAGCCCGGCACCACCACTTCTCACTTTTGCACGACGAGTGTACTAATACATCACTCTAGGCCATGGAACTGAAGAGGCTTTGGGTTTGGTTGATCCTCCAGAGGTGTTCTGTCGTAGCCCGCCACTGAGAAAAATTCGTTGCAACACTCTATACAATCTCAGTGGCTTGCTACGACAGAACACCTCTGTCGGTAGCACCTGGCATGCCCGCGGTGGAGCAGGGAGAGGTTTCATGGCCTCTCTGAGTTGCTGGGGCGAAGGATCTTGCTCTGAACTAATTTATTCTCTTTCTTCTTTGATGATTTTTCTTTCAGACAATCCAGGTGTTTCAACATTGGCCATACCCCTGACCCTTTATCAAAAGATAAACTATAAATAATTGCCTTTTCTGGATTGTCCCGGAATAAATCTATAGAGCAAAACCCTGTTACGACAGTACTGTTCTAACCCGGATTCTTGCTGCTTTCAACCCTTACCTGAAGGTTGTGGAGATATTATCTAGCAAATAAGATCGCTTGTAATTCAGACCTTCCTGGGCCCTTAGGGCTATCAGTACTGCTTTTTGCCTGGCTCCTTCTAGAATCGGAAGGCTTTCGAATCCTTTTAGCATCCCGTTTTGGATATATTCCAAAACCTGCCCATCTGTAGCAGTGGTCGATTTCCGAGAGCGCTGGTTATTTAGCTCGAGCTGAGAACCATCGCTCCACCTTCCTTACCTCTTTAACTAGTCTCTTGCCGAGACGACTATGTGTTGTAACACTCAGAATTACTCTGAGGTAGTTTTCCCCAGCTTTGTCTCTGCAGTTAGGTTGAGATTTTTCCCCTAAGGCTCATGGATCCTAGGTTCCTGATGGGGGAACCCATAGAGACTTAAAGCCACTATCCAGACTAACCAGCCTCCTGAACTGTCTGCTAGGTGGAGCAAATTAAGTTAAGTTATAATGCTTCCTAATTCCAGGAAGCTCACACTTCCATTCCAGGAACTTCCATAAGTACCATTTCTACTGGGACGACTGAGGAGGAAGTCACTTCCTAGGCTTGGGAACACTAGTCTCTGATGTCTGTTTGATGCTAGTTATGGGAAGGACCTTTCCCTTGTGGCAATTGAAGACACTTTCCTGCAACTCCGGTGCTTTCTACCATCGTAGAAGAGCAAACCTTGTACAGGACCCTCGGGTAGGTTCCTATACTGACCTCAATTACTCTATGGTTAATCAGACTTCCCCACATCAGACAAGGTTAAGAGGAACCTTCAAAGATGAATTTGTGAGTTGGAGAGAGAGAATGCAATTTTGCCTTCCTTCGGCCCTGGAGACCTGAGCTTATCCAAGGCTCTGGTCTTGGACCCAAAGGGATCTTGGTTAGCTCGTTTGCGAAAAGATCTTCTCAGATTTTTCCTTAACAGAGGCACCTACCACTCCAGGCTTTTATCAGCGTCATCTCCTCCTGGTGACAGAGCCAGTATCTAAGCCTGTTACAATTTCATTTTGGTATATATCTATAATGCAGCTTTCAGCTGTTACCCAGCTCGAGTCTGACTGGGTAGACGCCGACTATGCGACTCTGGATTAAGGTTATAGTCGCACCGTATCAGGAGGAGTAGAATGAATCTGCTTTTAGAGGGCTACGTCCCGAGCTGGAGGGAGGTCCTCGTCTGTACTAATTGGTTCTGATCGAAACCCAAGGGGGGCCCTGCCTTAATCTGCCGCACTTTGACGAGAGACATTTTCCTACCCTTGTAGGGGAACTCCTTAACATAAGCAGACACAACCTGAGTCCTAGCCGAGCCTGGCCCCTGCTGAATAGGTCGAATGCTCAGGTCTGTAGGACAGAGTATAAGCATGCCCAACCTGGGGAAACTCAGGTTTCCCTGTTACCTTTTAGCTAGGGGATAAACCTCCTGCTCGACCTAGTGTATCTTACACTAGTTTACCTTCCGTAGAAAACTACGCTTGGGGGAGAACTAGGGTTTCTTTTTGGTGAAACCCCATTGGGAACCCGGCGTATTGTAACGCAGTCTCCTGGAGGTTTGAGCTGTACTACTATAGGATACCTGCTAGTAGTTCCCCTTCCGGATCTTACGTTGATATTAGCTGAACATCTGCTTGTTGGGTGGACATAGCTCTGCCCAGCCAACTAGGTCTGCACAAATATTTCCTATGAACTTATAGTAGCTCCTAGATAGACTATGCCTATCCTTGGCAGTATCTTAAGAACTCTTCTCCTGAAGTCTCTGGAGTACCTGAACCTCTGGAATCTTTTGCGGCCTTGTGCTGACTATGGTTCAAGAGGCTTCAGAAATTAAGAAAAGTTGAACTTTTATAGCTCCCTGCCCTTTCCTCGGGGAAAAATTTTTCCTGCAGAGTGGATTCCTTCCCCGTGAGCGGACCAGAGAGAAAGCCGACCAAAATCTGAACTCCTGGAAGTTCTAAAATTCCAGCCTATATCTCCTGCAGAGCTAAGGGTAAGGGACAAAGCTCATTGCTAGGTCCAGTTGGGTTACGGTAGTTTCTAATCTACCATCTCAAGTCCTGTGACTTGAGATAGCTTTTCGCCCATCAAGTTTCTTTCCGGGCTTCGGAAGCAAGGGACGTACGGAGCACTCTGTTTTCATCCTTAGCAGGATCTTGAAGCCTTGGGTGAACCCAGTATTATTGAACTGCAAGACTATGCTTAAACCTCTCAAAGCAAATCGTAAGGTTCTGCCCCTGTCAGGCCCCTGTCTTTCTCGGTGGAAGACCTTCTGCTGGTTGCTGACATTCTACAGCCGGAACTGTTGTAGTAACTGATGTAGGTTAGCAACAATCTTTTGGGACATAGCAGAGATTACCTTGACCAGGCAGAGGATGGTGGCCAGTAGCCACGTCAGCTACTGTCCGGATTTTCCTTCCATCGAATAAGCACTGCGTGCCGCTGTAGTTATTCTTAACCACCTTCTCGAGAGAAGGGGTGGCGCCCATTTAGGGCAGTACCGTTTTACTGAACCAGGCCTTATCAGCTGGTCCTTATCACTCCCTAAGAACGAGACCCAAGAGCGAACCCTCCACAGGAGGGCCGCTGTCGTGTTCTCATGTAAGACGACTCTATACTCTCATTCAGGATAGTCTCGATCTATCTTCCTCACTCTCTGTGACTTAGGATCCCCTATCTATAGGACTCGACGAGGATGAGGTAAAGGAAGACGTCAGCCTCAATAAAGGCATAAATCTGCTTCTATAACTGAGCTGAAAAGGACAGGGCCATTCTCCTTTCCAAGAGTCTAGCTCCTGAACCCCTCCGGGGAAGGCGAAATTAGGCCTACAAGTTCTATTTGTGCTCATTAGGTATACAAACTCCGTCTGTCCTCTCAGCCTTCTTCGAGGCTGAACGGAGTTTATTAAAGAGTGGGGACATCTGTCCCTTGCCATCGACGTTGTTTAATCATCTGGGAAGTTATCGATTTCCCCAAGGATACTCTGAGCTAGACAGTGGCCATCTTAACACTTTGTCTACTGGCGTATCTCCTTTGTTGGGTTTATGACAGACCAGAGTCTCTTCACAGGGCTACTCTAACCCGAGGACCGACCTATGCTTAGGGCTTGGCCATCTGTCTCCGTTTAGCGTACTGACTGAGGTTCCACCGTAGGTAAGCATCTGTCTCCTGCTGCGGACCTGAGATCCTTAGGGTAACATCCCTTGTAGCCGTCCACCATGCTGGTAGCCGCCCACTTGGCACTAAAAAACGTCCTGTGTGAAAGCTAGCAGTGCTAGAAAGCCGTACATAGACTTAAACTGTTCGCTAAGTAGTGCCGCACCATCCCTAAAAATGACGGGCTAGAAAACTAAACAAAGAAAAATGGTGGTTTTTCACTTTTTTTCATCAAAAACGTACCCCGAGGCATGATTTCAACAGATTAAATTAGATTAGATAGGCGGCAGTAGACGAACCAAAAGGCCCATTCCCAAAGAGACACCGGGACTTACACCCCGGCCCTCTGTGAGCTATTGCCATTATGTTAGTAGGATGTAGAGGAATGGAGAAAGGAGAAGAGAAAATATGGA
>LQNS02278170.1:39123408-39137796 GCA_001587735.2 Parhyale hawaiensis
GCTGCTACAACTCCTTCATGTCTGCAACGAAAGTTGAAAAACACATTCGTTTTTGAGGTGTAAAGTTAAAACAAGGTAATTTTTTTCTCAAGTTCATTTTTCGTCTACCACAAAAATGTTTAGATATTTAAAGCTGCTGTTACATGTTATCTATGTAGGGGAGCATTGGGTCTATGTACAGAGAAAATGTGAGGATTCAGTGTTAATTCATTTTCCAATACTAATAACTGGACCGATTCACCTGTGTGGTCCATTCGGTCCGATTCACCCGGTCAGACGATACTTAAATCTCCAACGAAAACATTATTACCTCTCTCACTTTGTTGGCAGGTGATAAAGATGTGTCTCATTCAATAATGGCTCTGCTGTGATGCAGGTCAGGCGAGTGTACAGTCGATGCAGATATCCGTCCCACAATTGGGCCTGTGCACTGTACCGTAAACGCATTTTATATGTTCTCCCATTATTTTTCATTCTTAGTTTACGTTTGACTTAACTCTATTGCGTTCAGCAATGACTGGCAAACCTGCACATATTTCTAAAACTTCTATGTGCTACAAATTCACAAAAATATTAAGGCTTGAATTGTAATCACGTAGAGCCACTGTTTATAACTACATCCTTTGATGTTTGCAATAGAGTAAAACTATTTCACAATAGTTTGTGAAATAAACTGTCATTTATCGATAAGAAGCTCATCATATTTGTGGTATGCTCGATTTGTAATGAAATACAAAATAAACAGCTGATGAAAATGTTAATAAAATTTATTGGTATACGGGATAAGCGAGATGATCAGAATAGACAGCAGAGCTGAAGGGTATTTTGGAGTAGCTTACAGACGTGATGTGATGAAGCCCTGGCAGCAGTCAAGTGGTGAAGCACTGGCTGCCATGAAGTGATCTAGCATTCGAAGCAGTGAAGTGATATAGCAATGGCAGCAGTGAAGTATGGCATTGGCGGCCGTGAAGTGATCTGAATGATGAAGCACTGGCTGCCATGAAGTGGTGTATAGTCCAGCTAGTGTAAGCAGTCCTTTAGGCGCGGGGCTGAATTGAATGCAGCAGTGCCAAATCTAAATTAACTAATGCATTTGAAGTTTTCGAATGTAAAATATAATTTTATCGATTGAGACAAGTTATATCACACACTTAGTGAGATTTGGCGAAGTTGCTTTAAGTTCTTTGCCACGCCCGTTTTACTCCTTAGGATGGTTTCACTAGAGCATTGATAGCAGTGAAGTGATCACAGCATTGGTCGCCGTGAAGTGATACAGCATCTTTAACAGTGAAATGGTGTAGCATTGACAGGCCTCGAGCGATCTAGCATTGACAACTGTGATATGATGTAGTATCGGCCGTCGTAAAGTGATCTAACATTGGCCGCTGTGAAGTGATCTAATATTGGCACTTGTGAAGTGGTCTAACATTTGCAGCTCTGAAATGACGTTATGTGCGCCACCATGGAGTAATTTAACTCCAGCAACCGTGAAGTGATGTAACACTGTCATCTGTTCAATCACGCATATATGTAATGAAGGCAACTATGAAGTGATGTAACATAGTCATCTATAAAATCATGTAATGTAGGCAACCATGAAGTGATGTAAAATGGTCGTCCACTAAATTGTGAAATGTAGCCAAGCATGAAGTGGTTGAACATAGTGATTGATTAAATCAGGTAAAATAGGCAACCGTAAAGTGATTAAACATAGTAATTGATTAAATCACATAATGTAGGCAACCATGAAGTGATTAAACATAGTAATTGATTAAATCACGTGATGTAGGCAACCATGATGAGATGTACCAGTAAAATATACAGTATAACATGAAGTGATATAATGCAGAAAACCATGACGTGATGTACTGTAGGGAACAACCATGATTTCATTCAACTAAGGCAGCCATGGAGTGATTCAACTTGAGCAACCATTAATTAATGTAACATAGGCAACCCTGTAGTGATGTAACGTAGGCAACTACAAAGTGGCATAGTATTCCTAGGTAGTAATGTGAAATGACTTGGTACAACAGTAGATGGTTCCTTTTCTAATGTCTTAACTATGTAGTCTGAAATCCTTTTTTTCATTGTGTGATAAAGCCTATAAAAAGTCATTTACCTCCATGAATTAATATTTAAGTGCTCGTTTTGACGTACAGGCGTGTCATCGTCTGGCTGAAACAAAAAGAGAAAATCGTCAGTACCCTTAAGACTACCAAAGTTACTATTTATAATCTGGTGCTGAAGGTTTTTGTACTAATGTTAGACTAGATAATGGTATAATATCATACTAACTGCTCAAGGTACTATCTTAAATACTGGAGTCACTAGACACGTGCATACAAAAGAACCCAACTGACGCAGAACGAGTTGAGGGAAACACCCACGTCAGCACACGAAGGAGGATAGGAATGAAATGGCTTAGGCCTATTCTATTGCAGTTATTCTAATGTTGCCGGTTGCTGCCCTGTGGATAGTGCTTCAGCTATTTAAATATGCTCTCGGTGGACTCTATGATAGGTATAAAATTTCGGTGTCTGGATAGAAATCATCGCTACTAGGGCTACAGTTATGGGTATTTCAAAAGTGCGCAAATATGNCTAATGCTGCCGGTTGCTGCCCTGTGGATAGTGCTTCAGCTATTTAAATATGCTCTCGGTGGACTCTATGATAGGTATAAAATTTCGGTGTCTGGATAGAAATCATCGCTACTAGGGCTACAGTTATGGGTATTTCAAAAGCGCGCAAATATGGAATCCTGGTATTTGTAGCCATCCAGTCTACATTTTAATGTTCTCCTCGGCAGTCCTATGTAGTGGTAACCGAGAGACATGCATTCTCCCGTGGAACATTCAAATTGGTACACCACATCAGACCTGCCGGGGTAAATAGTTGTTGATCGAGAAATGTTACGTAAGATTCTGCTGCTAGCTTTCTTGTTTTTTTAAAAGACACCTAAGTGAAATCTATCTGTCATCAGATGTAACAGGTTTAACATATCAATGTGTGATCTCTTTAAGAGAATGGTTTGAGTGATGAAGGGTTGTATCAGCACCAAAATGCCATTTTAATATCTTTCAACGGCTGTCCTGGTATCATCTCATGGTTAATTATGCATTTTTAGTCCAGAGCTACTAATATGGCTTAATTCTGTAATACTATAGGGATGAGCTCACCGAAAGCTTTACTTACATCAATTTCTAAAGTTATTGCTTCCAATCCGTCTGTGGAAAAAAGCTCAATTATATGTGATATTAAAGTACATTACATGTAGTATGTATGTGCCAAGTTTTTCTATCAAATTTAAATATTCCTTGAGATCACGATGAATTTTCAATTATGCTTGGTGTCCAAAGGTATGATATATATATATATATATCGCCTACTGAAGGTATATGATTGTGAATTTTGATTCCCTGTACTGCAATACATTCCTTACGTTACAACAAAGAAATTAATCTTTGTATGAGGTCTTTGTGATAATTAGAACACATTTTATTAACACTTACGTAAATCGGCCTCAAGGCCCAATTTGCGTCAGGCCCGATTTCAGTATCCAGTCAATGTATGGTGTGGGCTATGATAGAATAAATTTAATTGGAGGTAATACTCGATATGTTGTACCAAATATTAGAACGACCCATTCTCATGTTCAGCTGGTAAATGTTCCAAATTCCTCTATATATATATATATATATATATATGTATATTTGTACGATTACCGTTATTGTGTGAAAGTTGGCATCATGTTTCCCTCTGGCAAATAGAGTGTGTGAGGACGCCTAGTAATTTGCATTTCTCTTATTCTATTCACATTCTACCAGACGTCCGAAGAGGCGAGTGGAACAACTGGCATGGTGAGGTGCTTATGGAGCAGCAAGAGCACCGGTGAATTGGATAAGTCTCCTAATTCTGAGCTGTATCAACAGTGTTTGACGTGGCAGTTTCCTAACCTTCCCGGTGTCACTGTCTTTCCTAGAAGCCAACATCAGTTGAGTCAGTTCGAGAATGGAAACGTTTTGTCTTCTGGAATTTATGCCAATAATGCGCTTTCATCTGCTCTTTGCAAGTCTTGGTCGAATGCACTGAAGTCTCTTCATCAGCTGATAAGGGTACGCCAGTGCCCCTACTTTTACATGTGCGGACCTTCTTTTACTGTCTTGTACCGAGCTGCAGGCGTATGTGGTATACCTCACACTCATGCCATCGTGTCACCAACCACCCGTGGATTGCGTTCTGCTCTCAGAGAAGAAGGTAAAAATATTGTTTATGTTCTTAGTATAATAAATAACATGAAGAAAAATTGACGAAATTTTTGGTATAATCAAAAATATTAAAACTTCAATGAACGCTTATTTTCTAGATACTACTCAAATGCTACCAAAAATTTACTTGTCATCGTCAATGGTAGTTTTTAAAGATAGCCTACCTTCAGCTGTAGCTATACGGTACCCATAATGAGGGAATTTGGTTTATCTTTCTATGGAGATTTGTTCTGATCATATGCTATTGAATTAATTCTAGCCCTAGCTGTTAACTCTAAAACTAGCTTGTTGCAGCTGTGACATCATAGATTGTGTCACTAAACTTTAACTTCCATTTCCTGCTTGTGCCAAAACACTTTGTCATCTTTGAGAGATCCTGGCTTGTAATTATTCTCAATGAGCACTTGCTTCAGCTTAGCGGACTTGATGAGCCAGTTGGAGGTAGGGTTTGGAAGCCTTCACGTGAAAAAGCATAGAAAGGAACGAGCTTCACCAAGCCGACAGTGTTCCAAGATAAGATTAATTATATAGCTGCTGTTGTAGCCATGTGCCCAGCCTTGGCTGTTTAGGTATTCACTCACCATTCTGTGGCTAATAGAAGTCTTTTTTTTTCTTAGTTTTTGTGCCATTCCATGAGCCACAAGATAGATTAGATTAGATAGGCGGCACTAGACGAACCAATAGGTCTTTATCCCAAAGAGACACCGGAACATTCGCCCCGGCACTCTATGAGCTATTGCCATTGTGTTAGTAGGATATAGAAAACAGGAGAAAAGAGAAAAAAAGGGGGGGGTGAGGAGTCCTTCCCCAAGATACGATGTTGAATGCATGCAAGCAGAATCACGAGCCGCTGACATGCGGAGCTTCCAGACAACATACTGTGTAGTTGGAGCGGGAGAGAGAAAGAGACGGATTAAGGTGGCCTCGGAAGCTTTGGCCGTTAAGAGTGTGCGACTCCTGGAGGAGGAGTTCTTAGCACTATACTGAGAGAGGTTAGTTGGAGCAACAACGTGAAGACTTTGCCTGTTTTTACACATTAAAAGCACCTGCGAACCAAAAACCTTTTTCATCAATGCAGATTTACTGGGCTGACCGTTTATTCTGCTACTGTTCTTCAATGTGTATGGAGTCTGCTCTATTTTTTTTCATCTATTTGCTAGTCATTGATCTCTTTTTTCCATTTTCTTGCTTTGCTTGGACATAGGAATATGGTGCCACATCGAGTTTAGAGGTGTTGCTTTATCTATTGCAATGTTGAATGCTATTGTGATAATTTTACGGAGCTCAGCATGGTGGTCCTTACTGTTGAGCTATACCGAGTCTTACAACCGATAGGGAGCACGAAATGGGGTCTGTCCTAGCTGCAGGTCTCTTCAGTCGGCATAGGATCGGTCGTATGCCATAGGGTTGCGCATCCTATATTATGTAGAGCAGCACCTTCAGAGGGACCATATAGCTACGTTATCTTAGCTTTAGCTAGGTCATTCGGTCGCCTTTCTTTCATGCCCACTTCACTTCCTGCTACTTTCATGCTCCTACTGACCTTGCTTTGTTTGCTATTCCTGTTTTCCAACTTGCTTTTTCCATGCGCGTTGATGCTGTGTCTGCGTTTCTATCGACGCACTATATATCCCCTGATTCTCCCTCTTAAATCGCCATTGTATTGGAAGCGGAGGTTTAAATATTAAATAGTAATTTTTCTTACTATTGCAGCTCTGCTTCCCCTCAGGGGACATAGGATGGGTCATAGATCAAAGGGTTAGGTTAGTTAAGTTCACCCGTCGTATACTGTGGGGATCAGCGCGCCCTCGAGGGGGGGAGGGGGGGGGGGGCTTGCACTTACGCCCCCTTCCCCGTACGTAACATAATGAAAACACCTCCGATCTTGTTTATCGCNGGGGGGGGGGGGGGGGGGGGGGGGGGCTTGCACTTACGCCCCCTTCCCCGTACGTAACATAATGAAAACACCTCCGATCTTGTTTATCGCGACAGTAAAAACGGGTAGCTCAGCAAATATATCACTTACATATCAGTAGTTCTTACTCTAAGTTTAATTAAAAATCTACACTGTGTTTTTCATCCAATTCATATGATTCTGTTTTTCTTAGTCTTGCCATTAACAATGTTATAAGTTCAGAGCTAATATTAAGGGATGAAAATAATTACTTTCAGCTGAAACTTTTGAGGTCTATTTTTTTTAGCTACAAAAGAAAATTATGAGCATTCAAAATAGCTTCCTTTCCCGTCCACACCAAGCCTCAAACTATCTGGCCGTTCCAACAATTGTCTTACCTCCATCAATTGGAAATTTGGCAACTGCAGCTACAAGAGAGAGATTGAGTTCAGGTTTTTTGTGTGGTTTGGAGCAAGCCTTGTTCTCCAGCACTGACCATAGTTTGTAATCCAAAGGGTTCGAGCCTGTACTCTTAGACGGCAATAATCAGCTTTGACGAATTCAGAAACATTCTGTGAGAGCCACAAACTGAATTTCATTTTGTCTTCTGGGTTGAATTCTGCTGTAAGTTCCTTTTTTTTATATGAACAAGGAACTAGTCAGGCACTTAATTTTTTCTTCTAGAACGTCAGGATCTGAGGTTTTGAAACCCTTTGTCGCAAAAATGAAGCTCCGTGGCCAGTTTATAAGGTAGATATTACCAAATCATCACTTTGGCAGGATGGTAACTCACTTTTGCTGCTTCAATAGCCAGCTCAGTAGGAGCCAACACTGCCAAGCACGCCAAGTTAACCAATAAACGGACCCTCAGCAGTACCAAAACTTACGGCTAGAAAGTGTACCTTTAGCTATCAAATTGTCACTCTACAGAATCATATAAAAGATTACCGAGGTGGGCATCCGAAGCCCTTTAAAAACCCCCAAATTCTCAGACTCCATGTACAGTTGTGGGGAAGCGAGATGGGGGAGTAATAGTTGATTACCATGGATGAAGAAAATCATACGATGAATGGCTTGAGCCTGGGGACACACGAATTGTGGATTGTGGTGAAGAGTCTGTGTCGTTGTTCATTAAGTGCGTGGATGGTTTTGCTGGAGGATCGCTGTTGGCAGAGGAGGTCCAGCATCGCTTCAGTATCGAGAAGGCTTTGCGGTCACCGGTTGGCGCAGCAGCTAGGGTTTCTGAAGACAGTTCGGGCTGTAATTTGAAGGCGTGAAGGCTGTGCATTGCTTGTTGCCAGTATCAGAAGAAGTTTCATGCTGGTACATCGTGCCTGGGTGTGTCTAAAATGGTGATTGATGGTTTAGTGGAGGGTGGGGTTGCTGTAAGATACGTTTGTACTCGGTGCAGGGGGATGGTGGTGGGCTGGTTGATCATTCTGGTCTGTTGGAGGCTTTAATACAGGTTCTGGAGTCAGTTGGAGCATTGACTATGAAAGTGAGTGAGTTGACGGAGCAGGTAGATGCTGTTGCCAGGTCGGAGACGAGGGCTTTTGATCGTGGGGTTGAGCTGGGTGGGCGGGAGATAAGGAATGATATTCAAGAAGGGGTGAGAAAAATGGGGAAGCAGAAAAACGGGGAAGATTTTATTGTGCTTTGAGGTTTTAATGTTGATTCTGTTGAGGACGCGATGCTTAAGTTTGAACTAATTTGCTCTTACCTGAATGTTAACACTGAATTTTTTTATGTTGTGGCTGGTAGATGCAAGGCTATTAAGGGGAAGAGTTCCTAATGGGACATCTCGGAGGAGACTGATGGAGGAGGTCAGGGCTCTGAAATATACTGAGCAGTTCCGAGAGAGTTACATTCAGAGGGACCTTACTTGCGGGCAGCGTCAGGAGCTGAGGGCTAGGCGAACACAGAGCGGTGCTGCTTTGCATGGTGGGACTGTTGTTCGACGAGGCAGGGGGGGGGGTGCCTCTGCTGTTCGGCGTGAGTTGCGGGGCTCTGGTGTCGGGCTCTGTTGTGGAGCTGGGCGTGGTGTTGTAGTGGGCCGTCGTGGCTTTTTTGCTGGGACTGTGGAGGGTGATTCCAAGCGTGGGTTTGTTTCTGGCCTTACGTCTCGCTTCGTTGGTGTTGGTGGTAGGGAAAGGGGAGCGGCTGGTAGAAGCTGAGATGTGGTGACTGTGGAGCGTGGTGTGTTGAGGTTTGGTTAGGTGAATGTGAATTACCTTCGGATTAAACTAGATTTCTTAAATGAGTTTGTTGCTGACGAGTAGCTAGATATCGTGGCGGTGTCTGAGGCATGGTTGAGAGGTGCAGTTTCGTCCTCATTTGTGGCACTTCCAGGATTCGTCCTTGTTAGGGGAGACAATGGTGGGGTAGTCAGAAATCATGGAATGTGTTTGTATGTTGTAGAGTCACACATATTTGTGGAGGTTGAGATAAAGGTCTCCTATGTGGCGGCGGTCCACTTCACAAGGAGCGACTTGTGTTACAGCTTGTTTCTTGGTGTTGTGTGTAAGCTGGTGGGCGTCTTTGTTTCAGTGAGCAAGGGTAAGAGAGGTGCCCCGTGGGAATTACAACCACCGCGGAGGCTTAAGAGTGAGCGTGCACAGGCCTGGTAGGAGAAGCAGGGCAGCAGCTGATGCATTCCAGAGATTTGCTTTTAAGGAATGTTGAGTATAGGAGTTTTATCATCAGGAGCAGGTCACAGTATGAGGAGAGCTTAGCCAGTCAATTGAGTGTAAAGCCCTAACTCTTCCTTAGGTATATCTGGGTCGGTCTGCTGCAGTCTCCTGGAGGTTTCGTTGAGGCTTCAGGATACAGGGCTTAACTTTTGGCAGATAGTTTTGTTTCCCTGTTTGTTCAAGAGGAACTTCAAAACCCTGCCCCCGTATCAGTTGCATGAGGGAAGGATGGTACTCTTCCATATAGACGAGGAGTGTGTTCACAGGGCATTTTTGGCTCTTGATTCCGGGTTTTGTACAGGATCTGATGGAATTCATCCCCATTTCTTGCGGGTTTGTGCCGACCAATTGAAATTTTATTGTTCCCGTGACTATTCTGTGCAAGAAGTCCTTGTCTTCAAGTGTGCTTCCTCATGAGTGGCTTGAGTCCAAGATTGTACCTCTATTTAAAAGTGGTTCTAGGTATCAACCACTGAATTATCGACCGGTGAGGCTGTCCTCTGTTTGCTGTAAAGTGTTGGAAAGGATTGTGGTCAGTGAGGTGGAGCGGCATTTTGAGACCAACGGCCTTCTTTCTCGTCATCAGTTTGGATTTTGGCATTCGAGGTCTGCTGAGGATCAGCTGTTGTCTGTGTATTGTAGCACTTCTAGTGAAAAAGGGTTTTGTGGTTAATATTGTTATTCTGGATTTTACAAAGGCTTTTGATACGGTGTCCCATGCAGTTTTGGTGCTGAAGCTCCGATCGTTGGATGTGCATCCTGTTATAGTCAGTTGGATTGAGGGCTTCTTGACGGGGCGCATCATGCGTTCATGTGTACTGTAGCGGGCAAAATAAGAGAACGATTTTCATTATTTGAAAATAAAGTTTAACCATGTAGAGTAGGTTAATGAATCTTTTGATGGGGACCTAAGGAATGTATTTAACATATTTCTACAAAATATCAGGATGAATATAACTACATTTAATACATTAGGGCAATCTAACAAACAATATAAAAAATTGAACAGTGCAAAATAAGAGAACGATCGTCTCTAAATACAATTTTACAAACAAATAACATGGAGCAATGGTCAATTTTAGGTTTAGAACAATTAGTATGGAGTAGGGTAGAACGGGGTGATTTCACTGCGGGGTGAATTCGCCGCGGGGTGAATTCGCCGCGGGTGTTTTTTTTTTCATTATAGAGCCTATATCTCAGAATGAAACTGACATACAGGAAATCTGGAAGTGTCCAGTGGTAGAGGAGTTACTAAGGATCAAATTAGGCTATTTATGATGCATTTCATTGCTATAGGGAGGGGGAGGGGCAGTAAATAATAAGAGTGACAATTTTTAACTTCTTAGGTGTACCTACTTTTTCATGTTTAGGTAATGTCTCACTATTCCCACAGATTATTAACTCAAGTAGTATTTTGGTTAAGCCAGAGGTAGTTGACTGCACCAGCTAGATGGGTCAAACTCACCGCTTGGATAAAAAATTTACCCCCCCCCCTGACATGAACAGTTTAAAGACTATTGAGTCTTGACTATGTGTAAACTGATTAGTACAGACAGATGTCCGAAGTCACCCCACAAAAAAACAAGACACAAAAATACTTTTTTTGAGCAAGTAGTTCTTGTTTTTGAGCAGTAGGAGTTATTCCTAACCATTATCTTCTCAACAGAAGTCATTTCATAACAAAAACTGGGGGTGGCGAAAACACCCCGATAGCGGGGTGTTTTTGCCGCGCGTACCACTTTTTTTCAAGTCCTTATTACAGGTCAGAAAAATTTTTTTAGAAAAAAATCAATAATGCACACCTACAGCCAAAACCCTGAATGTATATAAACTGCACTAACATTTGCCATTATCATTACCAGACTTTTGTGAGATTAAAAAAAGTGCTTTTGCGGCGAAATCACCCCGTTCTACCCTACTAAAACCTTTATTTTCAATAACTTCAGCACAGCGACGATTACACGACATCACAAGTTTCTTACAAAACTCTGGAGTTATTTTTTTCCATTCCTCTTCAATTTTAGTCCCCAGATCCTTTACTGTTGATGGTTGTCGTTCTCTTACATTGTCACCTATGATTTTCCTTAAATTTTCAATAGGATTAAGGTCCGGGCTTTGGGCAAGCCACTTCATGACTTCAATATTCTCGTCCGCAAAATATTCCTTCACTTTTTTTGCAGTATGGGACGGGGCATTGTCCTGCATAAAAAATTGCAGCCTGGTTTGGTGATGATCGTAGAGATGAGATAACATATTGCTGTACAAGATGGAGATACCGTACATATTAGCATTGACAGTTTCTTTAATGGCCACCAACGGTCCAACTCCTTCAGATGAAAACATGCCCCATTCCCCAATGACCATTACGGTCATTCACCCTTTAGGTCCCACCCGGTTAACACACATCAAAACTTAAGTCATCTAAAATAAAATGCTGTTAGGCATCCTTTTTAGTTTTTATTTAAATTTCTAATGATTGGAATAAATTCCCAAAACGTTGAATTTTGGTTTTAGTTTGCAATCGACTTTCTATTCATTGTTTGTTATTTGGAATCGATGTGTCTTAAAATAGATTCAACCGTTATCGCGCCCACAGAAACATCTGTTCCAAGAACGTGAAGCGCTTCTGTGTTCCGACTCGTGCGCAGCAGGCTTAACGTAGTCCTTGTATGCCAACTCGTAGCAAGTCCATCCCTAATAGCGTGGGCACCCTATCGCAAAATTGCTCTATCACTCAGCTTTTCGCTTCGGCCGTCACGTTGCCGTGAATATTACTAATAGCACTTGAATGTTACGCTAAAACTATGCGTCAGTGCTGTTTTACACTAACTCAGAAGTAGGAGGTACTGTATCCCCAAAGCTTGGCCATTGGTGCTTGTTATAACGTACAAACTGCCAGAAACGACTCATACCTTAGATATTGTTTTTAGTGGCATAGCAATGTCCAAGCCGAAGACTTGTGCGCTGCAACGGAATCGGATACAGAATTGCGTGGCAATGCAACTTTTGCGCACCTGTGCTAAGTCACCCTACATGCACAACATATCTACTGTAGACACTACCTATATCACCGGTGGATCTCGTAGATGTTCTACCAGCAAAATTTTTGCACTTGTATATGATGATTGAGACATAAAGACAGCATAAACCAAATATAGCAATCTCACTCTACACAGGTACTTTTCTCATTGCTGTTGTTCTATATTTACACGCCTTCACTAACCTTTGTTTCTCATCGTCTGAAGTTAACATTATTTAGATTTTGCACATTTTCAACATTTCCATATTTCATCAGTGTATTTGATGATTTCAGTTCTATTGCGGGACCAGTGGCTGCTTTACACTTGATGTGCGATAACCTGCCCATAAAATACAACCCGCAGCCCATTTTTTAAATAATTGATCCATGTCGCCGAAAGCACTTTTTCTGTCAGTTTACATCATTTCTTTAAACATCGCACTTGCACATGAAAAATGCGGTTTGGAATGAAGCAGCTGAGAATAGCTCGGTTTGAACCGTATCTTAGCTACGAATTTTCCCATATATGGATCGGTATGCGACCCCAGCAACGTGAATATTACAAGATATGAAAATCGGTATCATGGTATGATACGTGTAAAATGAACTTCATATCTTTTCTTCGAAACTGGCTAAAAATTTCATCAACAGCGAGCCGAAAGAAGATAGCTATGGTTGAACTTCCTTCCAACAAAAATCAGAATTTCTTGGCAGTTGAATTTTCCCCTGCCTTATACAGAAAAGCGTAACGTACAGACACATGGACGGACGGATGAAGCCCTCAGGCAGAAATATGACATAGATGTTACATATTCCAGTTGTATTTTCCATAACGAAGGGCTGATTCCACGTGCGTATCACTGATACAATCGAATTAAAGAGCTAATCCTATGAAGTATTGATGGGTGGCTGTGCCCTAGTCCCTCGAATTTCTTCCCGCCTAAAAGCGAAGTAGCTGTGTCAAATAAGACACAAGCAAGCAAGTAAATAAGCAAGCAAGGTTCACAGAGTTTTAGTATAATACTAGACGACCCGTGACCCTTTGGGTCGTCATCACGATCGTCTTCGCTTTTGCAAAAAAATAGTTTTATTTAGCTGGGCATAGACCACCCGCTATTCTTTGCTTCTCTAACGAATATTCAACACCCAGGCTATAAGCAAAGTTAATTTACATATTACGTATTTCAGTGCGTTCTTGAGGCCCAGCGCAGATTAACTTCCGTATCACAGATACAAACGAATTAAAGAGCTATTCCATGGAAAGAATGCGACTGCCTCCGATACCTCGAATTTCTTCTCGTATAAAGTGAAGAAGCTGCGTCAAACAAGACAAAGATGCGACTGGCCCTCCCCCACCCTAATACCTCGAATTTCTTCCCTTCTAAAAGTAAAGAAACGTTGCGCAAACAAAACACGAATAGATAAACAAGTAAACACACAAGCAAAGTTCACGGAGTTTTAGTATAATACTAGACGACCCATGGCCCGTTGGGTCATCATCACGATCGTCTTCGCTTTCACAAAAAAGCAGCTGTTACTTAGCTGGGCATAGACCACCCGCTATTCGGTCGTTCTCTTCTGCCCGTCAAGGTCCACTATCAACAGATTCTTTGCTTCTCTAACGAATATTCAACACCCAGGCTGTAAGCAAAGTCAAATTATTATATGTTACGTAGACTATTTCATTTGTATTGCCCATGGAACCAATGAATTGACCATGCCCGTTCTTGAGGCTCAGCTCAGTTTAACTTCCGTATCACAGATACAATCGAATGAAAGAGCTAATCCATGGAAAGAATGCGGCTGCCCCCTCCCCCTTCCATATCTCGAATTTCTTCTCGTCTAAAAGTGAAGAAGCTGTGTCAAACAAGAGACAAATAAACAAGCAAGACTGGTTAACGGAGTTTTAGTATAACATAGATAGATTGCACTAATGAATACAGTTGTGCTCTCAGACCAGTATATACAGTGTGAACATAGCTGTTGGCATAAAACACAGGAAACTGAACATCTTCTGCTCGGCCTCAGTGGCGTCTAGCAACGGAACCACATTCCTCGCCAACCGTCCTCTGCCGCACAAACATCACAACACCATTCACAGTTGTTAACAGCGCCGGTAGGCCCGTCACAAGTACCAAACAATGCTTCAAAGTGGCGGCTGTGGCTAAGGAAACTCAAGGGTTACGACCCTCTACTTGAGATCACTGTATCGAGTGTGCACGTATCAGTCATATCAAGCATATTCTGTTCTTATTTCTTCATGGAACTTTTAGGAAGTTATTTCTTCATTGAACTTTTAGGAAGGAGGGTAGCTACTTGGCATAGGTAGTCATAGCTTGTATCGCCAAAAGCGATGCCCCTCAAACTCATGATTTGATTCATGACTGTTCCCTCACGGCGATGGTCAGGTGTCGCCTTATGTTTCCAACTATCGACCCATCACACTGACGCCCATTTTGTCAAAGGTGTTCGAGAAGTTGATTGCTGGTAAGCTTGGTCGCTTCGCTGAGGCAACGG
>LQNS02278170.1:39137865-39150948 GCA_001587735.2 Parhyale hawaiensis
CTTTAGCAGCGTTTTGGGCTTCCCGGTGTTGCAAATGCTTCATTTGGGTTGTATTACCTGTCCGTGGGAGCCCAAGCGTGAAGTTTTAATAATAATAATAATAATAATAATAATAATGGTCTCTATCCAGAATTCTGTTCCAATTTTGTTGTTCTTGTACATTTCAGTGCGCACCCTAGGCATTAGCTGGGGTCTGTGTGCCCTTCTGATGGTCATGATAATGCCTTCCTGAACTTTTGTGCTTTATCTACTTCTACACAGAGTACCACACGCACACTACTGATAAGTATCGTGAATTCCCTGATGTGTTGAATGCTTCTACTGGTTCCGCATTTGGTACTTCAGATTAAGCATATCCTTTGTTATCCCTAGGGTTACGTCAAATTAATCTGATTACTAACATTAATTAGTTAATCAAGCGTTCATCAAAAGCAGGACTCCCTGGGCTGTGATTGTTGTGGTTAACGAGTTTCTGTCACAAGGAATAGTTTGTTCGGCAACTTGATAATCTTACTTCTGTGGTTCCGGAAAGGATGGCTGTTTTTGTTCGTATGTGTGACAAGCATGGATTTAATGCCAAATGCTAGCCCCCCAAGGGGCATACCTATGTAGGATGTGCCGTAAGGTGTTACATTCGGTTCGTTACATTCGCCCATCCCAGTTTATGTTATGGGGACTGTGACCCCAGGGGACCCTGTACGTTACTTTAGCCTTTAGCTAGGCCTTCGAGACATTTCTCTTCCGTGCCCTCTGTGCTTCCTTCCGCTTTCATAGCTAGTCATGCTGTTGTTACTTTCTTCTGTTCTTCTTCTTTCCCGACTTGCTTATCATGTGTGCTGACACCCGCGTAACTGGGTTCTACGTTTCTATCGACATACTGTCTGTCCTTTCCTTCTTCCTGTGTGAGGTCGCTTTTGTTGTGGAAACAGAGGCCTAAACTATTCTATATAATAAAATACCGAATGCTGGTTAATTTTTTTGGTAAAATAAGTAAGTTTTCGTGTAATCAGTCACCGGCAGAAGCAAATTTATGTGATGCTCAAAACGAAAACACAGCTGATTTGGACGCATCCAGCACCGTCAAAATAGGCTGTGATCCAGGAAGTTTCACCCAGGGATTGAAAACCCACTTGGTTGGTGATGTGAGTTGAAGGGTGCAGTTTCTACTGCTAATCTCCCTCCGCGTTTCTCATCGGCCTAGTGTCGGTCTTGTTGACTTTCTGGCTGAGGCAGAGCGCCTGTGAGGTTACTTTGTAATGAGCAGAGTAGCTGGGTAATTATGCTTCCGCATGGGTGTCATGCTTAGCCTTAATTGACCTCGTTGGCATTTTGATCTAACACTGCGAGGACATTTTTGGAAGGCCTTAATCCTAGTGATGCTGGACCTTCCTGGTCCTATTTGAAATTGGCCAAATAGGATGTCGATCAGCAACATTCGCTGCTGGCTGGCCGTAGGTTCGATACTGTCGAGATGCTTCTTGTATATTTGTGACATCGACAGTGCACCAGTAGTTGTCTGAAAGTAATTGCAGGATTATATGCTATCACCTGCACTAATCTTGAAAATATGGCAGAACATGGTCAAATCTTCATAGTTTTTTCTTACAGGAATTGACTTCATGATGCCACTGTGCAAATCTTCTGGGAGTGACAGCGTTGCATCTCAGATTGTGAGCAGCAACCTCAACACCAGGGATCCTCGTAAGTATATCTGATGAAAAAGATGCAAGTGGTGACCTCCACTACGACCGCTATCTTTTAATTTTTTCACATCTAGCTCGCTATGGTCCTGAAGACTTCCTCTTTATTCCTGATTTGCTGTTTCCTTGCGCGTTGATCCTGTTTGGGTACACCCTCTTAACCCTCAGAGACATTGTACGTGAGAAGCGCTAATTAAAAGCCCTCGACGACTAAAGCATATTCTGGCTTACCCTACATATGTCTTAAGTGTTTACGGAACTCAAGTAACCGAGGCAGGCACAGGTTTGTTGCATTTTGGCCGTAATTTGTGTTGTAAAACGAGTTCCTATGGTTAGGTCGGTAGGGTGTTCCTATTTTCTCTTCGTTTGGTCTTCTCTTCCTGTCAGTAGAAGCGCACGTGGTCGACTTAAGGAAACTGTGATACATTGAATACGAGAATTACTCGGTCTTCCGTGGTGTTCGCACTCTGCAGCCGCACTGCTTGGATCACACTTTGCTGTGAGTGCGGTTTAAACCTAGGAGCATAATGATAATGTTGATACATTAGTTTGAAGTTACTGTCTTGACAACTAATGAACCTTTCATGATAATATACTGTTATTGTAGTAAAACTAGCAGCTATAGCAGGATATCGTCTAATTTGTAGACGGCCAGGTTGCCGTTGATGACAAACGTATATCTGAATGCAGTTCTTTTGGGGCAAACGTTGAAGTCTACTCAATGCAGATACATGCAGATTCTCTAAGTACTCTGATGCATCGTATTTTGTACTCTCTTCTGAGTTTTCCCCTTCATCCAAGCTTCAGCTGCCCTGAGTTTATTCTGATGCTCTTATTGTTACATTATCAACGAAGCAAATGGCAAGATATTTTTCAGCGATCAGCAGGCGGGTAAGGAACTGGAGAATTTCTTGGCAGCAAATATTTTGTCCAATTTGGGTTCTTCATTCAACAGAACAACTTACCGCTTAAGAAAAAATAAACTCCCGAGTTCCATGACACCATCAAGCAGCTATCATAGATACAGAGCTCAGTATTTAGCTATTAGGAGCGATATTAACTTCGGGCCAAAGAAGCATTGCTTTTTCAGCGTATCACCACAGGAAAGGTTGGCGTTGTTTAGCAGAATTTCTGCCTAGCGTGTTTACCCGTTACGGTCCATAATTAAACTTGGCAGTTGGAGTGCATCCTACAAGGGGAAACTATAATGAAAAAATTATTATGAATGAAAACGATTTGTCACAAATGCCTCGCTGTCATTTTTGATCTCGCGGGCCCTCTATATTATAGTGTACAATAATAATGTGCTTGTTCCTTCCTACGTTTCTTCGTTCATGTGTTCCTTCCTTAGTTCATGCCTTAGTACGACCGTTATGATTTAGGTTTTAGAGAGAAGAAAATTCTTGCATACCATTTCGGTATGACAGAACAGCAGCCATGTTTTAAGTTTTTAAGCTGGTATTGCTCACAAGTCATCAAACAATATAATAAACACTGTTGTGTGTGTATTTGTTTATATAATTATATGTTTGTATATTTAAATGTTTGTATGTTTCGAGGCTCCCTCTGAAAGAAAAAGGCAAAATATAGGCCAGGTTGTAGATTTTGTAATTAAGTTGCGTTTTTATAGAGATCGATGACCAGGTTGCTAGAAAATGGCGAAAGTGGGATCCTTATTCCTTTATCTCAATGCACTCCTTGCATGAAACATTTCTTGGAATCGAAATAAATAGAGATATTACAGCTACTCTTAGCGCGGGCGTGCAGTCTTATTTTTATAACTTTTTCCATACATCGAACCACATGTGTGTTCTCAGTTTACCACGTACAAATTCCGAAGCTAATCAACAAAAGGCGGACAAAGCAATATTTTTTCACGGCAGTAAACATTGTTTCTTGCAGCTCGCTGTATCCTTTTCATGGAGCAGATTTGGCTTTAACACAAAATCTTCGATGTACTGAAGGTTTGTTAGGAATAATGGATACGCAACGGGTAAGTAATTTATTTAAATTCACTGAGGCTTTGGTGCTTACTAATGTAAGATTTTTCCGCCGCACATGACCTATGGTGGGAGACGACTGTGCTTCTTACTTGGATTGAAAGAGAGAGCACCTATCTCTTATTACAATTTGAGTCTGCTGTCGTAGCGTAAGTTTCAGAAGCATATTAGTGACAAAGGCAAATTAAATGAAAACGGTTCATCTCAAATTCTTCAGTGTCATTATGGACAGCGCTGGCACTCTAGTAGTTAGAAGATTTTCTGTATGACTTGCAGCATATTTTCGCGCTTCGGATCTATATATATGATACGGACTTGAGATATCACTGAAGTGCAATGGTTTTTTCTGGTAAATTTCCAGACATTCCAGGTGCTTGTAGCTCACGTCTAGATTTTAGACTTCATCATACGAGAACAGCGCTCGACCGCAGCTACCTTTAAAGAGCCCGTTGATATCCTGTCTATGAAAGTGCATATTAAACGAAACCGTATCGAGTAAGTCGCAAATTTTCTCGTCAAAATACTAACACAAGGCCAGGCGATGTTCATTCGTTAGTGTATGAGCTTTCCCTTTATTAAGGAATTGTTATTTGAGGCAGCAATGTCTAAGAAAACTCGTGGAAAATTGCACATACGGCCGGGTCCACACTGACCCAGCAAGCTATGCAATAGGATTTTTGCGGGAGACATGGCGCTTGTGAGCGATATTGTGTCGGGCGATCTAGGTTGCGTCGATGGGACAGAAGATTGCTGTACCCGATGCAACATTTTTCATGCAACAAATTTGTTGCGTCACACGTTGCTAGCTTCTTGACACCATATACCGTTAGAATGAAAATGAACCCTTTGGCTTGCCTTGTATTTGTAACTGAGGCAATCATCACGTGAACGAACCACACACGTAGTACCGGCTGTAAAAATACCCAAGCGTGCAGGCGAAGTATCTCGGAAGGGGGTAGAGCGATTGCAGCCAAACGTAGAAATGAATGGGAGCGCTGAGTGAGCCAGCGCCTAGCAATGCTGAGGTACAGTCGACGGCAGCAGAGGAGCGACTGCAAGCAGCAGCCGATGTGGCTGCGCCGCTTGATCTCTGGGGTGCATACATTGCCCAGACCTATAGACCGACCGGGGCGAACATTTTGGAAAGACCGGGGCCGGGACCGGGGCAACCAAAAATCAAATAGCCGCGCGACTAGAACCCACTAGCTTGGGGTCAGAATTTACATTTTGACAAGAGTAGAGCATTTACTCTCAACACTTACATTGTAATACTTTATTTTATCCACAATTTAAGTGAGAATTATAAAGGAACAAGTTGACCCGTGCGTGAAAAAAATTCACGCAATAATCGATATAATTGCTTAATATGGGCCGGTGCAGAATCTTTTCTTCTTTGTTTTGCTTCTTCTTCATCACAAGAAATTTGTGATGACACTTCTTCATTGATTGTATCTTCTTTACTAAAATACATATAGAGGAAAACGCTACGACGGACAACTCAAATTATCGTAAGAGATGCGTGCTTTCTAATGAACAATACACTTCAATTCGTGTTCAGCACTCTCTTTCCTTCCAGTAGATGACATGTAAAGAAATTAACTGTATTAGTAAGTGCTGAAATATCACTGAATTTCATTTCCGCTGTATATCCAGAATACACGGTGAGATAATTTCAGCAGAACAAAATTTTCGCGCCTAAGAAGTTGGATCAAAGAATTATTACGTCTACTGCTCTGGAAAAAATCGGGTTGCTCTACGCCTCGCTGACTTTCTACTAAATGTGTACATCGTAAACCAAAAGACAATATAAATTCGCTGTAGAGAAAAAGTTATGAATATCGGACTCCACGGGAACGGCAAGAGAGGCTGGAGCAGCGAGAACTGCATTCAATGTTAATAACGATAAGTACCGTATTCCAAATTTAGCCTTCTTCTGCAATATTGTCTAATTATTGCCTACTGAATTCCATCAGATGAGAACAGGATAGCCAAAATTTCCAACGGGGTAAGAAATGCATTCAGATAATCAAGGGATAAGGATTTCACTTTAGCTTTCTTCTGCAACCTGGTCATCGATCTCCGTGGAAACGCAACTTGATTACAAAATCTGCAACCTGGGCTATTTTTCGCCTATTTCCTTACGAGTATGGACATGAAATTAAGAAGTACACGAAGCGTTTTATTAAAAAAACATGGATTGATGCAAGAATGGTTTAAAATGGACCAAGTGTACGTTATAAATCTTACAGAATCAATGCCTTTCAGAATTACTACTTTATAACGTGCTTGAGGAGATCCTACACTATATTAGTAACAGGAGGCTGACTTCTACAGTAGGTATGTTACCTTTGATTATGCAAATGTAATTTTTTACCTTACTTTTCAAGATAAGTGTCTAACTTTGAAATATCAATATTAACTAAATGTATGGCTATGTTGCAAATATAAACAGCACTTTTAAAATAAATATTTAGCCATTTGCTAAGTTTATCATACAATTTGCTTATTTGCGAGTTTTTTTGCTGTTACCCCAGATTATGCAACAAGTTAATAGAACGTCATAATGAGGAAATAAATAAAAGTGAACCGGAATATTTTTATTAAACGTCCAAAACCAAGAAACTATAACCAAAACAATTCAATAAACTCTGAAACAAGTGTTCAGGAGTGGTAAACATGAGTTAATTTTGAACATGGCAACCTCCATTTTTCATGGGTTTTATTTGGCGAATATCAGCAGACTTTGTCATGTTTGATATTTCAGATAGTGGAATAGAATATGCAGCTGTTTTTACTGCATCCCACAGACTTACTTTGCTCGAAAACTGCCGACCACCTTCACAGACCTTTTGATCATTGCCCAGAGGTACTCAATGGGATTTAAATTGGGGCTATTCGCTGGCAGGTCATAATCCTCCATCCGCAAGCCAGTTCGCAGTGTACCGTGCTCGGTGTGAGGAAGCCTTATCGTCCTGAAATACCAATTAGGATCTGCGTGCGATAGTCTGCTAATCAAGCCATGGAATCAAGTTGGCTTCAAGAAACTGGCAGTACCTTTCTGCGTTCAGTTTAACTCCTTCTGCCACTTCAAATGGAGCAATAAGGGTGTCACCTACTATCCCACCCAAAAACATCACATCACCACCTTGTTGACGCTTAAGCCGTGTCTGTTGAGGTCGGTCATGGAGGACCTATCCAGACGCCCATCCATCTGGACCATCAAGAGTGGCTCTGCATTCGTCAGTAAATATGNCTGAAATACCAATTTGGATCTGCGTGCGATAGTCTGCTCATCAAGCCATGGAATCAAGTTGGCTTCAAGAAACTGGCAGTACCTTTCTGCATTCAGTTTAACTCCTTCTGCCACTTCAAATGGAGCAATAAGGGTGCCCCTACTATCCCACCCAAAAACATCACATCACCACCTTGTTGACGCTTAAGCCGTGTCTGTTGAGATCGGTCATGGAGGACCTATCCAGACGCCCATCCATCTGGACCATCAAGAGTGGCTCTGCATTCGTCAGTAAATATGACATTGGACAAATCAGTGTTCATGTTTTCTCTTCAGCCCATTTGACCCTATTTTCTTTGAGTTTTTGTTAAAAGTGATCGTTTACTGATTGCCTTTTTACTTTCCCCAGCTTCTGCAGAACCTCACACCTTGTCTTTCTGCTTATTACTGGGGCTCCAGCGTCTTCAAATATCACCTTACTTGAAGAAAGACCTTTTCTAGCCCTAGAAACCTTCAAATGTTGCATATCCCGAGCAGTCAATTTCCTCATAGAGGCTCTATCCGGAGTGTTCCGGTTGACCTACCTTCAATTGCATAAGCCTTAATTGTTCGGTGATCACGCTATAATTCCATGGAAACCTCAAGTGTTGTCTTGCCAGAAGCCATTGACGAGGTCACTTTGATCTTTTCTTCACTGGTTAGACCGCTTTTCTGGCCCATGTTGACTAGAGTGATGTTGAAGAATCTGGGGTAACAGCAAAACCCCGTGCGAGGAGCAAATGTTGCCAAAACCTGGGAAATAGTTCGTTTTATTCTTCTCTAACTGTTTTTATAGTTTAACATACCTGTGCCTTAACTTACTATTAATATTTTAAATGTTTGACACTTATCTTGAAAAATAAGTAATCAAAGGTAACATACTGTAGTCCGGCAGGTTAAGAAGTAATCTGGAAGTAAATTTAATCTTTTATTTTCAATTTTTCCATTTGAACATTTGAATCATTAAGGATGCACTGCAGAAACCAACACACATTTAATCAGTCATGATAACTCCTACCGTTGTTGTCTAGCTGATTTACTGACATGCATTCTTCACTAGCCTTGAAATGCTGTTGCACATTGCCAAATGAGCAATATGTACCCTGCATTATTCACAAATATAAAAATTTATGGCTCACAAAGGTTTCGGTAAAAATTTGCTTTAGTAGGGTCCCATTTTTTCCCGATTTTTAGTTTAATCCACTCAATTTTTTTATGTAGAAGTAAAATCTGAAGGCTGTCTGTGGCAATCGGCTTTAATACTAAGAAATGACCATCGTGTGTTTATAAGTTTTATTATTTATTTTTATGTTTCGTGTCACTGTCTCGCTCTTAACGAAATAAATAGGCGAAAAGTACGCCAGGTTGTAAATTTTGTAATTAAATAGCTTTTCCTCGGAGATCGATGACCAGGTTGCAGAAATGAAATCCTTATGCCTACGTAACTTGATACATTTCTTGCTTGAAACAATTCTTTACAGTGAAACTATGGAGGTATTTTTAGCGCGGTTCTGGCATCTGGTGTTCAGCATTTTCTTCATACACATCGAAACATACTGTGTGTTTGTTCTCAGTTCACGACGTCAAAATTCAGTACCGTAGCTGATCCATGGAGCAGAGACGAAGTTATGATTTTTCACAGGGCAGCAGACACATTTCATTCTGCTCTCTGTCATCTATTGACGAAAAATTTTCTCTTCACGCGGAGTTTCAAGAGAAAAAGCAGATGTACTGAAGGCTCATTGGTCTGTATCATAGATACGCTACGGGGAACTATGTATTTTAATTCAGCCATGCTTTGCTGCTTGCTATTGTAAATTTTTTTTATCGCCAATTTTCTCCTGAAGTATTAGATAGGATTTTACCTTCCACAGGTTGTAAATTTTCGCCCTCGGTACATCTGTGTGTCTGCAACGTGCAGTAATTGGGAGTCAACGCAGCGGGCTATAGTTGAAAATTGACGAAACATTTGCTTGACTGAAAATTTCATTTATACTTCTGCAACATACGGTATCATAGTTACACCTTCCTATGGTAACCTCTCTAAATTTCGCAAGATTTCAAGCACTAAATTTACCAACATTGACCCTCCCACCTGATGAGCTGGAGAACAGCGAAATGTGTGTCGTGGGTATCAAAATTTCTTCAGCTGCTTCTAATCGAAATCTGCATTGCGATATCACACGAAAATAATTCTGGGTGTCTAACAGTCGTGGAAAACAGGGATAACTCAGGGGAAAAATCACTCAGAGAAACCAGGGAAAACTCAGGAAGAAAGTGACCAGGAATCAAACTACTTATGAAATTTCTGCAGAGCAGTGGATGGTGTTCATTTGATGGGGTTATCTTATGAATTCTTCATTCCGCCAGAGCCTGAGCCATATGAGATTATTAGATTAGATAGGCGGCAATAGGCCCATTCCCAAAGAGACACCGGAACTTACGCCCCGGCCCTTTTTGAGCTTTTGCCATTATGTTAGTAGGGTATAGAGGACTAAAGAAAAAGAAGAAAAGGGGTAAGAGTCCCTACCAAAGAGACGATTATGAATGCACGCAAGCACGATCAAGAGCCGTTGATATGCGGAGCTTAGAGACGTTAAACTGTGTAGTTGGAGCGGGAGAGATAAGAAAATGGATTAAGGTGGCCTCGGAAGCTTTGGCCGTTAAGTGTTTGCGCCTCCTGGAGGAGGAGTTCTTAGCTGTAGAGGAGGTCAAGACGATTTTTAAACACGTTGACTGACTCCATACTAACAACATCGGAAGGGAGTCTTATTCGAAATTATGACTATGAAATACATAAAGAACTGCCGACTTAAGGTCGTTCTTCGAGCTTTATGCTTGAGTTTTTGACCGTTGTTTTGCAAGCGATCATTGAGGTCTATCAAAGTGCTTCGTTGTTGGTACAACGTTGAAGCCATTCAAATACTTAAATGTTTCCATTATTTGCCCCCTGAGTCGTCTTTGCTTGAGAGAGATCAGATCCAGTTCTTATAGGCGACATTCATACGGCTTGTTTCGCAGCTGAGGTATCAATTTCGTTGCTCTCTGTTGGACTCTTTCCATGTTATCGATATCTTTACGCAGATGTGGCGACCAAAATTGAACAGCAGATTCTGCAAATTCTAAGTGTGGCTGCATTAACGCCTTGTACAAGGAAGGGAATGATGATGTCCTTGGACTTGTATTCAAAATTTCTGGTGATGAATTCTAGTACTCTGCTAGCCATTTTTACACTCTTGTAAACTTGCTGAGTGTGATGTAGTTTGTTTGGAATAGTGATTCCCAAGTCACGTTGTTGGGTGACCGCAACCAATACCGTCCCATTCATTTTCAATGAGGGTCAAGGGTTCATTAGCACTACGTGTATTACTGAGCATTTGTCGACATTAAAGCTCATCTGTCACGTTGTGTCTATTCCATGAGGTGGTCTAGGTCTTGTTGGAGCTCGGCTCTTTCGTGGCAGGATGACATAGTATCATCCGCAAATTTACTGATTTTACTACGGATGTTAAAATTGAGATCAGATCATTGATATAAATTGAGAACAGAAGTGGGCCAAGCACGCTACGTTTTGGAACCCCTAATGAAACTTGCGTCCAGGCGCTCATCTCTTTTTCAAGCTTTACTCGCTGCTGCCGACCCGTAAGCCATGCCCTGATCTATCCTAGTCTCCCTGGATGCCACGGATTCTAATTTTTTCATCACTTGTTGATGGGGAACTTTGTCAAAAACCTTTTGGAAGTCTAGATACACAAGGTCTACAGCCTTTTGTTCATCTTTATTATCTGTAACGTTTGAGAAAGAGTTCAGTGGGTTTGTTACGCAGCTTCTTCCATTTCGGAAGCCATATTGAGTGTCGGATATGAGCTGCTGCATCCTCAGGTGATTAGTGATGCGCTTTTTCAGGAGTCGTTCGATGGTTTTGCTGACGACCGATGTAAGACTGATGGGTCGATAATTGCTGGAGCTTCTCTTATTTCCCTTCTTATGTATCGGTATCACGTTAGCTAGTTTCCAATCCTGCGGAACTTCTCCCGTTCTTAGAGACCGATTAAATATTTCGAGCAGTGGCTTCACGATGACTGGAACCATTTCCCAATGTACTCGAGGAGTAAGATTATCATGGCCAGTGGATTTGTACACATTTAGGTGGGTTAGTTCGTGAAGGATCTCGATCTCTGTGAAAACACATGTGCTTCTTGGAGCAACTTGCATCGGTGCTGGTTCAGGGATATTCGCAAATTTTCAATAGTAAATACAGAGGTGAAATAGTCGTTCAAGATTGTTGCTTTGTCTCTTAGGTCATTGGTGATTGTACCGTCAGGTCTTTTGAGCGGACCTGTAGATTTTTTTTTCTTTTCATTTACATATTTTTAGAATACGTTTGGGTTGCGTTTTGCCATAGCAGCTACGGAAACTTCTTTTTACCTGTTTGTGGTCCTGACTTTTCATACATCGTGACATGCCCTTATGTGACTTGACCTGTTCTCTGTTGGATTAGGCTTCCAGGCTTTATAACGCACTTGTCGCCTTGCAATGCAGCGTTTGACTGTCCAATTCATCCAGAGGGGATCATTGCTGATACGAACTCGTTTATTTGGGATGTATCGTTCAGTGCATTCAGCATGCTCGTCTTCAAAATATGTAAGCACTGTTCAACAATGGCGTCTCTTATAGGGGTTTCGAAGTCAGTTGTTCCTATTTCAGTTGCCATTTCCTAAAAATTCGCTTGTCGATAGTCGGGCAGCTTTAGACGACTTGCATGAGTGGTAAATTCATTTCCAGTTTTGAGCATAAAATCAACCATGTTGTGGTGCCCAAGCCAGTCTAGGATGGCTAGGTCAACAATTTCACAATCAGGAGTGGAAAATACCAGATCTAGAATATTACCGTATCTCGTGGGTTCATTAACGTGCTGGGTCAGGTGGTGGTGGCTGAGAAGTTCGAGCAGTTTACTGCCTGCGGCTGGGCTGCTCAGTCTACTTCAATCAACTTGGGGAAGGTCGAAGTCTCCCATTAGAGTTGGACTCCGGTAAGCTATAAGCACTCGACTTTTGGAAACTTCGATTTCCCTGATGCTTTGGTGCGTTTGCGGCTCTCGGCAGACATCAACGTTTTTGGGCCACTGGTATCTGGGACTGTGATCTTGCCTGGAAAACGTTTTTGTCGGACTCGATCGTTCAATTTTAGATGAATTCAATGAGATTTGGCAGGTGTCGGAAGGTGTTTTTACATCGCTGCCTCCAGACAATTGGTGGCCACTCGACGAGGGTAGAGACTAAGGAGGGTATGAGATGTAGAGGGCCCAGGCTTGACATCTGCACTGATGCATCCGGGGTCGAAGTTATTTTCTCCTTGTCCGTGAGAAGCGTTCGGGTGATGATTGCGTCATCGCTTCGGGAAGAACCCTCAACCTGGACCCCACTAGGGGATGAGGTTTGAAAATCACAGGGGATGGGATGACAGGAGGGACGGTAGCAGGGGACTGAGCTGGTGGGACATGGGGAGCGGTTTGTTCCATTAGTGGTCAATCTTTAGGGAGTGAATAAACGGGGGCTGGCTGGTGAGACGCTACTGGATTTTGAGCTGAAGGTTTTTGTATTCGCTACTATTCAAAGCCGGGAGAGCTGAAGCCGTCGCATCGAGCAGCAATTGACCGAGGAAATGGTGTCCAGCGCCATTTAAGTTAACCCCATCAGGTAGAAATAGTCTCGGTTCCTCCTTAAATACGGGAAATAAGTCAATATATTTGAGCCCATGCTTCTCTGCCTCTTTTTTCATCTTCCTGTTGATGTAACGGATCCTAGAGTTTAAGCGTCCCCAGCCCTGAGACGGGTCAGAATACTTGTCAGAGTAACATTCAGCTCTTTCTCCTTAACAGCGTCAACAGGAGGGTCGATTAAGACTTTTCATTTACAGCTACAATAAGTTCCAAGGTATTAAGTAACAGTTCATTGCAACGTTTACAAAAATAAAAAAAAACTACATAAAAGGTGCGGCACAGAAACTTGCTGATTTAAAAGGTTAATAATAACAACATTATCTAAGATATTGGTATAATTTGGTCAAAATCTCATTCTGCACTCCTTAAATTTTATTTCACATTGTGTGA
>LQNS02278170.1:39199986-39214226 GCA_001587735.2 Parhyale hawaiensis
CTCTGAAGCTTACCCACATATAAACTTTAAGTTTTCGTACAAAAACACATTTACCCTTGGGTCCTACTTGAAATTCAAAGATAAGCCACCCACATCGCTTCTGTCAGGTGTTATCTACCGTTTTAAATGCAGAAGATGCAATGCATCGTACATTGGTAGCACTGGACATTTTAAATCCCGCATTGACCAACATTTAGGTGTATCCAGCCGAACTGGTCTACCACTTGCAAAACCCTCACATTCAGTTCCCCGCCTGCATGCTGAACAAAACGACCATCCAATCAGTAAAAATGACTTCTCAATCATTGACTCTTTTAATCTAATCGAACTCATAACATTAGAATCTCTTCATATCAATAGAACAAGACCTAGCCTCAACATCATGACCTCAGCTCTACCTCTTCACACTATCCCCGACTAACGAGCTCTATATCTGACGACTATACAGGAGTTGACACCTGGCGCCTTCTCACAGCTCTTTTCATTCACCTTTCAGACTATCGCCCATGACCGACATTTTTCCTCCGACTGCACATGTTCATTTCTCTCCGCCCCAGAAGCACTATAAATCCAACATAACCTAGCCTCAATACAATGACTAAAGCTGTACCACTCGTCACAACCCATGACTGACACTTCTCCCTCTGACTGTGCTTGTCCAGTTTCCCTCGCTTCTCTTACCGTCCCACGCCTATCTAAGAACCCCAGAGTGCACCATGGTCATTAGCTCTTTAGATCCCCCTGTCAACATGCCAAAACGTAGGTCATCTTAAATGAAAAAAAAAATTTGTTAGGCATCCTTTGTTGTTTTTATTAGAAAATTTCTGATGATGGGAGGAAAAAATCCCGAAACGTTAAAATGTTTTATATGTTAGTCGACATCTGTAATTATTTTGATTTTTATAGTTAGGAAGTTTATGCCGCTGTTTACGAGCTGGACGATATCACAGAGGAAAGAGCAAGGGATATATAGTATGCTAAGTGAAACTGGGTACCCATGCACGAAGGTGTTTTCACACAGGATCAACGCGCATGGGAACAACAACTCGGGAGAGAAAAGGAAAAACAGAATAAGTATGAGCAAGTAGGAGTATGAAATCGGGAAGGAAACAAAGTGGGCTCGAAAGAGAGACGTCCCGAAGGCCTAGCTAATGGCTGAGGTAACCTACACGGGCCCTCTTGGGTTGCCTGACCCCATAGTATAGGAGGGACGAACCTAAATTAACCTAACCCTATGGCCCATCCTATGCCCTCGGCTTAACTCTGATATGAGTCACACAATTGAAAATTAGTGTAATGAAATTATTGTATCACAAATCATATTGTGAGAGAGGAAAATGTATAGATACGTAGCTATTTTATTGGCAAGTTGAAACACATGAACTGTTATGAAATGTAGCTTCACAGCGAGTGTAATTTCGATTAAAATGATAAAATTTAAATTTTGCATACATAGGTAGCAAACATTTGGAAATTCATATCATCTCTGGTTAATATACAGTAGTTTTATATGCAGTATATACCATAGTTGCTGAACTTTTTTGTGACGATAGTGACAACTTTTTTCCTATTATGTTTCAAAGGAAATTGTGCATTAGGTGGCAATTGTGGTATGTGAAGAAATCGGTTCACTGGCTCTAGAGGAGTTGGAGTCGGGTGTTTTACTCCGACTCCGACTTCTGGTCATAGTAAAGATCCGACTCCGCAACCCTGGTTGCTAGCTTACATCAATTGCAACGGTTCCGGCTGTTGAAGGTCAGCAACCAATAGAAGATCTTCCAACTAGGAAGGCAATGTGCCGTGACAGGGGATATTAGGCAGAACCGTACTATGGGCTTTGAGGAGTCAAAGCATTGTCTTGCGATTTCAATAATCCTAGTTAACCAAAGCCTTAGGATCCTTCTGAGGTTGAAAACAGAGTGCCCGTGCGTCCTTTGCTCCCGAAGCCCGGAAAGAAACTTAATGGGCGGAGAGCTATCTTAAGTCCCAGGACTTGAGATGGTAGATTGGTAACTAACCCAGCTGGACTTAGCAACGAGTTTTGTCCTTTACCCTTAGTTCTGTTGGAGACATAGAATGGAATTTAGAATTTTAAGAGTTCAGATTTTTATCGGTACTCGCTGGTCATCACACTTGGAAGGAGTCCCCCTTGCAGGCCGGGTTTTTCCTCGAGAAGAGGTAGTGAGCTATAAAAGTTCAACTTTTCTAACGCTCAGAAACACTCTTAAACCCTAGTCAGCGCAGAGCCGCGTAAGATTCCAGAGGCTCGGGTTACTCCAGAGACCTCAGAAGAAGAATTCTTACTATACTTCAGAGGATAGGTCTAGTCTATATATTAGGGCTACCCTGAATTCATAGGGAATGGTTTCTGCTGACCTGGTGGGCTTGGGAGAGCTATGTCCACCCAACAAGCGTAAGATGTTCAGCCAGTATCAGCGGAGAATTTTGAAAGCGGACAACTAGTAGGTGTCCTATAGTAGAACACTTCAATCTTCCAGGAGACTGCGTTAGAAAATGCAGGCTGGTTCCCGGTGGGGTTCACCATAGAGAAACCCTAGTTCACCCCGAGCGTAGTTTTCCGGGGAGAAGTAACTATTGTAAGATACACTAGGTCGAGCAGGAAGTTATCCCCTCGCCAGAAGGTAACAGGGAAACTCGAGTTTCCCAGGTTGGGCCTGCTTAGACTCAGTCTTACAGACCTGAGTTTTTGACACCTTAAGGAAGAGCCAGGTTAGGCTGCGACACAGGTTGTGTTCGCCTATGTTAAGGAGTTCCCCCATTAAGGCAGGAAAACGTCTCTAGCAAAAGTGCGGCACAGTAAGGCAGAATCCCCTTGGGTTGCTGGCCGCGCCAAGTAGTATGGACGAGGACCACCCATCAGTACGGGATGGGGCCCTCTAAGAGCAGGTTAAATTTGCTCCGCCTGAGACAGGGCGACTCTAGCCCTACGCCAGAGTCGCCTAGTGGATGTCTACCTAGTCTGGTTGAAGCTGGGTGACAGCTGAAAGCTGCAGCATTGATATATACTAAAATAAATTTGTAACAGTTTTAGATAGTGAGTCTGTCACCAGGAGGAGACTGGACTCAGACACAAGCCTGGAGTGGTAGGTGCCTCTGTTCCGAAAAAATCGGAGAAAATCTTCGCTTAGACGAGCTGACCTAGATCCCTTTGGGCCCAAGGCCAGAGCCTCTGATAGGCTCAGGTCTCTGAGGCCGAAAGAAGTCCAGATTGCGTACTCTCTCCCCACTCACAAGGTCCTCATCGAAAGTTCTTCTTGTCCTTGTCTGAAGGGGGGAAGTTTGCTTAACCATAGAGTAATTAAGGTCAGTACAGAACCCTCCCTGAGGTTCCCGTCAAGGTTCTGTTTTTCTACGACGGTGGAAAACACCTTCGTGACAAGAAATCGTCCTCAGCTGGACACAAGGTTAAGGTCCTTCGTCTTAACCGGACATCAGAGGTTAGTGTTCCCGAGCCTAGGAGGTGACTGCCTCCTCTGACGGCTTAGTGGAAATGCTACTTATGTAAGTTTCTGTAATGGAAGGATCAGCTTCCTGGAATTAGAAAGCGTCATTACTTGACCGAACCTGCTCCACCGAGCAGACAATTCAGGACGCTGGTTTAGTGTGGATAGAGGCTGTATTGACGACTGACTGAGCTTGGGGTGTACGAGGGCAGACTGGCAGCAGGTTGTGTTTTTGATGCCATTGACGCGATCTGCGGGTGACCTTCATATTATAGAACACTGGCATCAATTGCTTTTTTATATATATATAATTTGGGCATAAAACTGTTGTTTTCATGTACTGTATATCTATAGTCCACCGGGGCGAAATTTTATCATATTCAGAATTTGGGACCTACAGACCAAGCTATTGGATCTAGGCTGTTTTGGTACCAAATGATAGCCGGGAAGCTGTATTGTAGATTTAGAGATTATGACGTGTCAAGCTCTAATAAATAGGGAATAAATGGGGGAAAACTGGATAATTTTATGCCCCGCCATTTGGGGCAAAATATTATTTATGTGTGGCAATAATAATTTGCCCCAAAAGTATAAAAAATTGCCCCAAATCAACAAAATAATGCCCCAAATGCAGTTTGGGGTAACATATATTTGCATGAACAGGTAGCTACCTAGCTATATAAAAAAGAAATGTTACTCATCAGAACTGTTGAGGATGACTGACAATGTTGACAATAGTTGCTGCATTGATGTGATGTAAACTGTGCTTGTATTGTAGTCAAGTCTTCTTAAGCTCTAAATTAACACTACGTTATTACAACTATTTATATATAGCTAAGCTATACATATTCATCACTTTCTTTTTTGTTACTTTTTAAGCTTCTTAAAAGCAGCCGTTGCTCCCGCATCATCAAACTCATAGATTTGACCCTGCACCGTCTTGATTGCCTCACAAGGCCCAAAGAACACGGATTGAATCTGGTCAATTTCACTGTCCGCCGTAGCTGGCAGTCTCCGTATATTTTTGGGATCTGCTGCAATGGTTTTCCTCTTGAAAAATTCAAATTCCACTTGATTAACAGAAGCCTCGATGTCTTCCGCAAACACGTTCTTTACCCTGCCCCAGTAGCATATCCATTTTGGGCTTGTGTAGAGGACAGCGTAGTACTTCCCAACTGATTCCTCATCCAATTCAATGGTCTGTAAAGTCCCCGCTTGTCCAATTCTTTCTCCTCCTTCTCACTCTCTAGAGGAGGAGTATCAGCCCTATCTGTATCACTGGAAGAACCGGTTTCCTCGCAGAATACTCTCCCTTTCTTTGCTGAAGCAATTTTAGGTGCAGTGGCAGGTTCTTTTCATAGGCCACAGCTGCCACCACTGCTTTTGCAGTTCAAGACGCTCTATTTCTGCCTCAACCATCTCATAGAAATCAAACACTATGAAGGGATCTCCGGTGTGGATCTTCCAGTTAATCACCATGGAGACACCTTTCTTCAGGCGAAGTTTGTGACGAGCCATGAATGAATATGCCCAATCCACGCCTGAAGTGCTATTGGTGAAACGATTTGGAACATTGTTTTCTACAATGTATTCATGGACCCCATTCTACACTTCTTTCACTGTAGGACCACGACCCAGGCGAATCAGCTCCTTGATGCAGACAGCAAACCTTCCCTCCACTTAAGATGATATGCATGTCTTCCTGTTGGGCTTGTCCGTCTGACCAGCTGCAGTTACTTGTTTCTTGTGGTGGTAGCGTAGAAGAGTTACATTAATCTGGTGTATGTGCGCAGTCTCTTTAAGAGTCATACCATCATCCATGTCAATGAGGGCTTTGTGTATGACGTCCCTGAACTTGCTCCCCTTCTTTTGGTAATGGCGGACCATCTTCACTCATTAGGGCAGCTGAATGAACAGATAATTGCTTGAACTCCTAAGATTGAGTATAAATATTAATATAAGTAGGTATATATATGCTTAAAAAAAGCAAAGAAACATAATAAGTACAATCTGTTGAGAGACACACATATATTTATTAGTATCATTAAAAACAAAAAACAGCATTTGAAATATCTCAACCTTTATTATTAGCTGTACTAGAAATGGAAACAAATAATTTCTGGTGAAAAAAATTTTTGCCCCGTATCCAGGAGTTGGCATGGGGCAACAAATGCGATAAATTTTATGCCCCGGCTGGGGCAAAACATTATTTTATTTTTTATCTCACTGTTGGGGCGGTGTGGAGCGTTGTGCTAATGCTACCTGGTACATCTCCTCCACCCCTATTCAGATATTGCCCCCTATCTTGCCTGAAAAAATGGGGCATATTTTTTTGGCACTTTACATGTCTAAAAGTGATAACTTTTTGCCCCAGGAATTTGGTTGATTATATTTATGGCCACCATACCGTCAGATTTGAGGATCTGCACCTGTCCATTGCACATAAAGTAGCCCTGGTAAGGCTTTTTTTACCACCCAAACATTTAGCTCTAGGCTTACAAATATGGAAGTTATGGCATTGAAAAAAAAGTGCCCCAAATAAAGCTAATATTTCGCCCCAGTCTACTATAAACACATAGTTTGTCTCTATTAACAAAAGAGAAACGAACATATTCCAAATATCCTACATTTTTACGGTCAAACACGTATCACGCTACAGCCGTGGCGTCACAGCCTTAATTTACGTAAACATTTTACAACCAGCGCGCAAATATGGTTGTGCTGGACGCACAAAAACTAATTGTAAAATTTTTGTTTTTCATGCTGTGTTGAAGGTGCTAACAATCTGTATATCTCCTGCCAGGTGACGATTCCAGTAATGTGTTCCAGTCTAAAGTACTATCTTTTACTAAATATATCTCACCAGGTCCCGGAACGATGTAGACCGCAGCTCACTGTCTGTTGTGTACATCCCTGAAGCAGACACTCAGGGCCTCATAAACTTTCTGCTGAACTCACCATCCTGCACCTCGCACACTGGCCCTCTCGCTGGTGTCCCACCTACTTTACTTGCTCCTGTTGCTTTCCAAGGAGCCACTTTGCTGCCTTGTAAGGTGAGCCATTTGACCTCTATCAGCTCTATGTACTTTTGTTTGCTTACCTACTTATTCCGTTTGCTTATTGATTTGGTCTTATAATAATTTTCCACCTTACCCTTAGCTTGACGTCAGGTACATCGGATTTTCAACCCAAAGGGTGTCAAGTGAGGTTTATGATTACGAGGAACAGCTTCCGCACAATCCGGTTATCGAAAGCGCATTTAAAATTATTGTTTTCTTTTACAGAAGAAGCGTAACAAACCCTGCTGTCGAAGTCGGAAAAAAAACATTAAACGTGGTCTTGTCACCAGCCTCTAGAGCTTCAGGAGGATGACGTCACCAGTGATCCTGGCTATAACCGTACTAGAAGCGTTTTTTGATGGCAATTTCTGGGTTATTGGTGACCCCGCTCACTCATAAATTGTATCGCAATCACAACCCGAAAAGCGGTAACAATTATTGCGACATGAGTTACTTTGACGCAGGTAACTGCTCAAAATATTGACAAAAATATCTAGTTCGAACAAGAGAAAACAAGAATCATACAAATGAGCGACAAGTAAGCTCGGTATGCCGGAATAGGTAAATCTACACACATACTTCGAGCTCCGTAGATGAAATAACAATGAACAAAGAATTTCATTGTTCTGAAGCTTACACCACTCATCGAGTATTTCAGGGTACAGTTGTCATACTTAAGGTGGGTCGTGATTACAACGCGCCTTAACAGCAGTACAGCCTCAAGCAACAGGAATCTATAAAGGTCATGTAGCAAGCTGGAGACTCCATTTGTCTTCGCTTTCGCACTAGCAGCGAGCAGTTCCCTTACAGACCCTCCTGCTTTTACATCACACCTGCATATCTTATCCCGGCAAGCTTGGCTTGTACATAAATGTGCATACGGATTCTTGGGCTTCATTGTCGAAAAAAATTACTTTGGGAGTTCACAGTCATAGTTTGAGATCTTACACTTCTAAAAAACTGACTCGAAGAGCAGCTGCAGCCTACTACTTATGTGTCCTGACACCAGGGCTCAAATGAATACACAAGCCTAGGCTGCTCCTCTTTTATAACTACGGATATCTCTGGCGGCCTAGCTATGTTATAGAAGAAATCGTTACTGACTCTCTTCGTTGGGTAGCTGTCATTGACTGGTGAACACTCCTAGGCGAACTCCTGGAAACTATTTCTTAAATTTCTACCAATTAAGCTTTTTACCAGAGGCAACGTTCAGCTTAACTGATGTCTTAAAAATAGTTCTGGGCCATGCAGGCATGCTGTCTCTTCTATAACTTCATCACTGCTTGCCTGCAGTCAAGCCTATATAACGCCGCGCCTTCCGCTACCTCGTCCTTTCTTGTATTTACGCCCAACTGGGGTCCCCATCAGGAGGTTCCGGGGACGGATAGGGAAGTGGAAGGAGATAGTCGGGTCCTGGAAAACGTCCAAGATCTTAAGGTATTTCTCCGGAAGAAGGGGAGATGCACCCATTGTAACCCCGGATTCATGCGAGCCTGGTGGTTGCCGCGGTAAAGAGTGTGGACTTGGTATTGGGGATGGAAATGACAAGATTATGTTCTTTGGCCCATTCGGTGATCTCGGCCGCACAGGATGAGAGTTCAGAAGCCGCAAGTAACACATCGTGCGACTGCTCAGCGATGGGGAAATCGTCGGCATAGGAAATGGTGAGTGCTGCAGAGGTGGGGAAGCTGGAGACAAATGACTAAAAAGCAGAGTTGGAATGACCGAACTCGTAGCTCCGCTACAGTGAATGGGACAGAAGGCTGAGGTAGAAGAACTGTAACGGTTACACGCCGCTGTGCAATAAGCAGCTGATCAGCGTACATCGTTGTAGTTAAGCGTCGAGGATTAGACAAGACCAAGGAGTTGATTATGATTGATTGTATCAAATGCCCTGAAGAAATTACCGGCCGACGCCACGGTCTACATGGGGGTCTTCTATTGACTAAAACCCAGGGCAGAGGTAGTGGATCTGCGGGGCCTAAAACCTTGTTGATGGTCGGGGGCAGGGTGAGCTGAGAGGACAAGTCCCTCAAATAACTTGGCAGCGGAGCAAAGGAGAGAGATAAAGGTGATAGGAGCCCATCAACCATTGGTTTTCTAGGCTTAGGCTACGCAATGATGGCGACATGGGACCAAATAGAGGGAGCATTAGCCTCCCGCAGGTACAAGTTGTGGAGCTGGTACAAGAAGTCCAGCTCTCTTGAGATCAGATGACGGAAATGGAGTATGTTGAGGTCATCAGGACAGGCGGCGGTAGAATTTCTACCTCCATTGAGAGCCCTTTGAACATTCTCCAAAGAAAAGTGGAGCATCGCCCCAACTAACACATCACAATCATTTCTACCACTTTCCAGCCTACTGAGGATAGAATCACAGGTTGATAATTGAGTGGGTGATACCTTGAGTTATTTTTAGGTATAGGCACAATTCAGGACTCCAGTCACTCTCGAGGCAGCACACTCGAAAAAAGAGACTTCCTGAACAGAGGAGTAAGCGGTACAGGCAAACAATGTGCACAAACCTGTAATGCCGGGGCCACATATGCGTTTCTACGCCCACCTGGTGGCTAGGATAAGCAGCTCGCGTGCCGTTTTGATATATATTTGAAATCGGTATCATGGATACCGTGGCGTGCATAGCCTAGTGAGGTCCCGGCATAAGAAGTACGGATGAATCCTATCAAGCCCTACACAAAACCCCGCATCACAAAACAAGCGTACTCTCTCGACACGCCACGTATCTACTTGAATAAGTCCTATCCCTCCGTTATACAACTGTCAGGGGGCAAGGTTGTGAGGCTCATCTTGAATAAACACTAATGCAAAACTGTGTGCCAAAACTCCAGCCATAGCCCTTGGGTCTTCAACCAGACCCTCTGGTGACTACAGTGGACTAACCCTTCTCTTCATTCTACTTATACATCTATGAAAGAGTTTCAATGCAACGCTCAGCCGATTAAGCAATCCGTCTCATTTTGTGATTTGACGACAAAACTACGATGTTCATTATTCTTTACAGCAAACCTCTGGTGTACATCAGCTCCTTCTGTCGTACAAGGACTGTATTCTATCTACATCTGTGCTCGCTCCCATTTGAACTATCGTGGCAGTTTCGCCCTCCTTGGATCTAATCTCTCCCCCTCACTGACTTGAACATAGCAGTCAACCGATATCATCTGCATCTCTGCACTCCAGCATACCTCTGGCAGGACTTGAACAACAGGCCCATACTTGGCTCCATATACTTCAGATACCCCCGTGATTGAGTCTCCCTACAGTGATTGTCCAACATAATATAGTCACAAACAGCAGGGCAGTGAGAACAGCGAGTAAATGGAGCAAAGGGTCTCACACCACGTACTCGATCAAGCTCTGAGGTCAGGAACAAGTCCAAAAGGTTGTTTGACTCTAAAAAAGTTCCCTCACTGTCCCTCAGAGTTAGTCCGACTTCTATAAAATACTCTACAAGGATTAACTCAACCCCCCCTGATCCCACGTCCTCGGCCACGTTTAAGTGCAGCAAGTAAAGTCACCCAGCACAACAACCCTCCTCCCAGACAGAAATCTCGTATGACTCGCGCCAGTGACAAAGTTACATGCTCCTCATAAGAAGGACACGGCCATGATCCACAAGTGGCCCTTTGTAAGGTGAACCACTGTCAAATAGGGAGTTTCGATTTCAACCTCCTCAAACTGATGTGTATCTCAATATACGTGCTAGAAGCGCGTGTAGAGAACTGGCACGAAGATTACGACGCTTGTGAGACAGTTCTGTTCGTGAGCCGTCAGCAAAACTGGTTGTGGAACGGAAATATCAGGATGCTGCAGATAACGTTTAACATCGACAGAGCATTGTGTATAGCACAATGCTGTTATCAGAGCGTGATAAAAAATATCACCAAGTCTCCCGAAATTTCTACAAAATTTAGCGATTTCAATTTCGACGACCATCTTCGACCCTCCCACCTGATGAGCTGAGGACAGCGAAACGTACGTCGTGGTTAACCAAATTTCTACTCTGTGCTTCTCTTCATATTCTTCAGTATTTGATATAATGCCATCTCAAGACATCAATATACATACATGTATATGTATACACGCTGCCTCAGCAAAATTGAAGATACAATTAGTTTTACTATAAGTACGGCCTATGCCGATGCTTCGAACATTACAGAAAGGGACATATAAAAGACGTACTGTATTTGTCGTATGCACCGGGCACCGGTCTTTTTAGGGCAATTCTACATGAGAAAGTGCAAAGGGGTAAATTTAAAATATCAAACAATATAACAAACACCGTCGTGGGTTTATTTGTATATGTATTTACTAGAGTGCCCGCGCTGTCAAAAATGACAGCAAAAAATTTGTGATGATCCGCCTTCATTGATCATAATTCTCCTATTAATGCTAGGGCTGGGCAGCGCTAAGCTTTCCTTCGGTGATATGCTGAAAAGCCAGTGGTGACTCGTATCTTGTGTTAGGTGACGACCATCGTCATTAGCCTGTAACCCATTAGGTGGAAAAGCTTTCTATGCTGAATTTAAGTCTTGAACATGAGAAGATTGTTATTTCGGATCTATTTTCTTAATGGTATTCTTCCATCCCAAATGCAGGTGGGGCTGTCCCCAATGCACGAATGGCCACTGTGAAAAGCAATGTATTTTAAGCCCACAGTCGATATTGTCTCCTAATAAATACTGAGCTCTGTATCCAAGCTACTGACGCTGATATATAGCTCAGAAGATTTTTCCTCAAGTGAATTGTTCCATATTTCGCCTATCTATTTGTTAAAGAGGGAGACACAAAATATATGAATATATAAACATATAAATATATATAAACATATAAATTTTAATATAGGATGGAAACAGCTTTTCTTTAAGACAAGTTTCATCGAAGACCATCGTTTTGACGTTAGTATGTGTTTATTACATTGTTTGATATGTAGGCTTCATTAAAAAGAACGCCGTATTTTGTTGATAAAGCTTCTTTATTAGTTTTCTCGTACAGTTGAACTGTTGAAATAGTCTATTGGTTCGTCAAGTGTAGAAGTTGGCCAAAACTGTGTGCATCGATCGTATCTTGCTGCGCGCAAGTGGATTCGGCGACCCGTTTCGATCACACATTTGATCAGCTGCTGGCCGTTAGCTGGTAGGAGGTGGGAAGCTGTCTGTAGGCAGTTGAAGATCAGTTGTCGTTGAAAGGTGATGTCATATGAAGACAGATGTTTCTACTTATTTAATCTTCGCTGTTGGATACTGTTTGATTGTGCGCGAATTTGTCCGTTGATAAGGCGAGTAGCCATTCTGCAGGCTGGTTTGTAGTCTACTTGCGTTGATTTCAGTTTCCATGTACATAGTTTAAAGGCTGCTCCTACGGTACTCCGATATACTGTATTTATATGTTTTATATTTATATACTGTATATGTTTCGTGTCACGCTCTTAAGGAAATAGGCGAGAAATAGGCCCGCTTGCAGTTTGTAATTAATTAGGTTGCGTTTCTATGGAGATCAATGACCAAATTGCAGAAAATGGCAGAAATGCGATCCTTATCCCTTTATCTGATTGCACCTCTTGCTTGAACCACTTCTTGAAATCGGAACAAAGCTACAGTATTTACATTTTTTTTAACGCTGGCATGAAGTCTCATTTTTATAACTTTCTTCATACATTGAAACATATGTTTGCTTGCCATTCACGACGCATAAATTGAGTTGATGATCAACGAAGTACACATAAAGCGATGATTTTTCACGGGCAGTGGACAAAATATATATTTTCAGCTTGCTGGCTTCCATTGACGGAGCAATTTTCACTCAGCTCAAAAGCTTCGACAGCCTGGTAGGCAGTATACGTCGCGGGAATTTCATTTTATTCAGTAATACTTTGCTCTTTGCTTAATTTGGGAGACGATTGCGCTGCTTAAATGAATTAAAAGGGAGAGCACTTATCTCTTATGACGCTTTGAGTCGGCTGTAACATATTAGTAGCAAAAAGCGTGTTAACTGAAGACGGGTTCTTACAAATTCCTTGCTGTCATTTTGATTGCGTGGGCATTCTCGAATATTAATTAATTATATCTAGTGCTTAAAAATATCTAATGATTGGTGCATTGTAACCCCAAATACCTCTAACTGGAATTTCAAATGAATTTTCCTGTCAGTCACCAAAAATATGATAGCTATATTGTGGAACAAAATCACAGAATACATACCTACCTATATATAGGTATCTAAATTTTCTAAAATTCTGAGAAATATTAATTGCTTCAATTTTTCACTCAACATTTTTAAAAGTTTAATTGCGGCAGTTTTTAGCTGTTATCAGTCAATAGGGGAGGCCATTTGTTGTATCCATCCCACCCATGGATCATGTGACTTTATCGAATTCAGAAAATTACCTTTTTTATTTTATAAGTGACATTTGGTCATGCACTGTACGAAATGAAAAAGTGTGAAAACAAATTCCCCCACTTTCTCATTTTTTCAAGTCCAAAGCTTACAATCACAGTTTCTCTTTCTTCCACAAATATTCATTTATGAAACTTTAATTAATTTTTCGTACCTAATTGGTTATTGTATCATTAGCACTTAGATAATTTACCGTATGACACATTACAGAACACAGAATGTTGAAGTGAAAATGGGTAAGTTTATGTCCTCACTGCCAAGTATCAGACAAATGCAAATGTGTTGGAAATATTTTGCCACCAGTCATGGGAAAGTGATGGTGGATGGGATAAGAGACAGAGCGAAGTCTTTTGTTACGCAGTAAGTAACGAGTAATGATGTGCATATGACTGTGGTGCAGACATCTTAGAACTTTTCTCAGCAGCAAGCCGCCTATTGGAGAAGACAGCAGTTTTCCACATCTCTCAAGTAGAGATTGACAAAAGGATACATGGTCTTGTGTGCTGGGATGAGTGTGGAGCTTTCCCTGGTATTTAGGGAATGCCTGTAGGCTGTAGCTCACTGTGCGGTGATGTGAGATTATCCTGTTGGAGCCTGTACTGGCTACTGAGCCCCGAATGGTTGAAACAAATGTAATGCCAGCTCCACTTACTTATTGCATCCGTCTTGATTGTTGGTGATTGGTCTGTTCTTCTTGTTGAGTATGTTGGAGAACAATTCCCTGGTGCAATGACAAAGATTATAAATGGGCATTATGGATTCACTAGTGGACCCGTGCGTGAAAAATTCATGCAATAACCTACACGTTTGCGTAATGCCTCTAGGCCGGTGCGGAATCTCCTCTTCTCTTATTTGCTTCTTAATTTTCTTCTTTTCTTCGTTGATCCTTTGTCGAGCTGTCATCCTTAGGTTTTCTATATAGACAGGCAGACGTAACATCTCGAGTAAAACACTCCAACAAACCTAAACAAAATAGCAGCTTATATACAATGTGTTCGCTCCGTAGCAAGGATACCGTTGATACCGTCTTTCCACCTCAAATATCTGTTTCATTGAGGTGCTCAAATTTTGACCTATGAAGAGAAAACTGCTTCGTCAGAGGAAAACAGTAAGCTAGAAGAAATAATTGTCGACTGCCCGTGAAAACTTATGTTTCGTCGGTTTTGTTGACAATTGCATCAAGGTGGGAAGAATAGCTCATACAACGAAATCATCTGTGGGAAGAAACTACGAATCAAGAAGCATGAGAGTGCCAACGGAAGCTTCAGATATCTTCAGTGCTACGATTCAGACATAAGGTCGCC
>LQNS02278170.1:39221543-39231785 GCA_001587735.2 Parhyale hawaiensis
CACATGAGCGATCCCCCGACCCCAGCCTTCTTCGAGTGGCTCATTTTCCCGCAGACGACCGATGGCCTACGGGTCCAAATTTAGTAGCTTGTGGTCGACCCTGCGTTCATAAGGTGTCGCAACACGAACGTGCGAACGGGAGTAGAATTCTAACGCCTTCCCTCCAAACCTATTCTAATGATTTGAGGCTAGCGTCGTGCTACATGTTTCTCAAGAGTAGATGACTCTTGACAATGTGGTACCACTGAAATTGACGGACGCTAGTGTCTCACTGCAGAGATATTGCGTAAGTATAATATATGCTCGGCTTAATATCCCTTCTTGTTTCATCGATACTGGTTCCGGAACCAGATACTACGAAAGTTCTGAAACCAGTACCGACACGAGTAGCTATCTTAAGCCGGGGCCCAATAGATACAGTGCGATTTTGCTTGAGACTTGTAGCCTATCTTCGGCAGCTGTGTTTCACCATCGACCACACCAATCAGTATCTGCAACTGCCTCGTGCATTGTTTGTACGTATGTTTCCTGATATCGAGCGACAGTGTGATGCTTCGCAGAGATACCAGTGCACAACGACGTCATTGAACTTCTGTGCTAATTATCGATTCGCGTAATGGCAATTGATTAAAAATAGCTAATTATATAGCTACGGTTCTTATCGGCATAGAAATAGGCGATACTGATCGCCCCTCCTGCAGGGGCACAGGATAGACCATAGGATTAGGTTCCTTAGGTTTGTCCATCCTATTATATGGGAAGCAGCAACCCAGGGTGAAACTGTAGGTTATATTAGCCTTAGCTAGGCCTTTGGGCTGTCATTCCTTCGTGCCCTCGTGCTTGCTCCCCCTTTCGTACTCCAATTGAGGTTGCGTTGGTCTTCCACTTCTTTCCCGACTTGCTGTTCCCATGCGCGTTGATGCTGTGTTAGAACACCCTCGTGCATTTGTTCCCCATTTCTATCGACATACTATGTGTCCCTCTCTTCCTCTGTAAGGAAATGGTGGCCTAATTCAATTCATTAATAACAAATAACAGTAATTAGACTGATGGGCACATTTCAATGAATTATCTATATTTATGGACGAGATTTGTGACCCCGGCGCTGTCTTTCATTATCTATCAACTTTTTTACTGTAATACTACGTAACATTATCTAATATAGTGGTAGTAATATTTACCTCCGCCAAGGAGGTAATGTTTTCGTCGTGTTTGTCCGTCTGTTTGTTTGTTTGTCTGTCTGACTGTCACCAAGATAACTCAAAAAGTTCTGAACCGATTTGGATGAAATTTACAAGAATTGTTAGGTATGTTAGGAGGAACAGATGATTAACTTTTGGTGAAGATATGTCCATCCGTTTGTTTGTTTGTCTGCCTCATTTTTCTGAATGGTATAACTCAAAAAATTATATATGGATTTTTATGAAATTAACATGAGTTGTTAGGTATATAACAAAGAGTAAATGACCGAATTTTGGTAATGATCCGTTTGTTAGTTCGTTCGTTTGTCGCCGTTTGTAGTTTTATGCTTGTTAGCTCAATAACTCAAAAAATAATGGATGGATCTTTATGAAATTTATAGGGGTTGTTAGTAATGTTGAAAGACATGAATGATTAAATTTTGGTGCAGATCGATTGGTTCGTTTGTATGTTTGACTCATGTTTGTCATAACGTTTGTTAGCAGTATAACTCANAAAAATAATGGATGGATCTTTATGAAATTTATAGGGGTTGTTAGTAATGTTGAAAGACATGAATGATTAAATTTTGGTGCAGATCGATTGGTTCGTTTGTATGTTTGACTCATGTTTGTCATAACGTTTGTTAGCAGTATAACTCAAAAAATTATGAACAGATATTCATGAAAATTGCACAAGCTTAATTACTATCAAAAGACACAAGGGATTAGATTTTGGAGTTTATACAAAGAAAAGAAAATTATGGTTTCAGAGCCAATTTGAATTTTTGCTACTGTTGCCTCACGGCGGAGGTATGCGCTCTCAGTGTGCTCTAGTTACTCATTAAAGATAAAAATGATGAAAAATGAACTGTCATTGCTAATTATTCCTTACTAGCGGGACTCGTGGAAATTCCATGCTTAACTAATCTCTTCACTTACCGTAGTTCGACCTGAGACAGCGCTCTTGACTTGAGCCTCCCTATCTAAACTAATGTCCGCCCCTCAACCCTGCCTGCGTTACGCAGTCCGTCTACCTTACACATCGTCTAACCTCTCTTTGTATTCTGAGTTCACCTGCGAATCTCTTATATGTTCTGTCTGCAAATAATTTGCTCTTGTATTTGTATAAATACGTAGTGGTACGACGGTACTTTTGGACCCGTTCGACTTAGTTTGATCTGAAGTAGTGCTTTTAACTTAGCCCAGCCAGTCTAAACTAATGGCCGCCGTTTCTTTTCGAGAGTTACAGAAATTAGAGGTGAAGATCTCGTGTATCTAGACTTCCAAAAGGCTTTTGACAAAGTCCATATCAACGGTTAATGGAAAAATTGGCAGCCCATGGCATCCAGGGAGACTATTTACGCTAGATCCGGGCATGGCTTATGGGTGGGCAGCAGCGAGTGAAGTTTGAAGAAGAGACGAGCGACTAGACGCAGGTCTCATCTGGGGTTCTATTAGGTAGCGTGCTTGGCCCACTTCTATTCATAATTTCTATCAATATCAATAATCTCGATCTGTAGTAAAATCAGTAAATTTGGCGATGATACTAAACTATGCCCTCCTGTTAGGAAAAGAACTGAGTTCCAACAAGACTTTGACCATCTCTTGGAATGGAACACAACGTGGCAGATGAACTCCGGTGTCGACAAACGTTCAGTAATACACGTAGGGCCGGAGAAACGCTGAACCCAATCGAAAATGAACGGGACAGAATTGGCAGCTATCACCAAGCAACGTGACTTGGGAATTACTATTACAAACAAATTACAATACAGTCAGCAAGTTATATAAGTGTGAAAATGGCAAACAGAATACTGGGATTCATCACCAAGATTTTCGAATACAAATCCAAGAACATGATCATTCCTTTGTACAAGGCGCTAGTGCGCCCACACTTAGAATCTGCTGTTGAATTTTGGTTGCCACATTTGTGCAAAGATATCGATAATAACATGGAAATAATCCAACGCATGTCAACGAAATTGATACCTCAGCTGCGAAACAAGCCGTACGAGTGTTGCCTACAAGAACTGGGCCTGATCTCCCTCGAGCGAAGACGATTCAGAGGGCAACTATTAGAAACATTCAAGCATATGACTGGCTTCAACAATGTAGCTACAGGACTTTTTGAAAGAGACGTTAATAATGACCTGCGCAACAACGGTCAAAAACTCAAGCATAAGCCCAGAAGAACAACCTTACGCCAGCAGTTCATTCAGTAATTCATAGTGAACATTTGGAATAGACTCCCCTCCGACGTTGTCTGTGTGGAGACAGTCAACACGTTTAAAAATCATCTTGACAAACATTGGGAAAGACATCCTCCACAGCTAAGTATACGTCGTCAAGGAGCCACAAACTCTAAAGATCAGCATATCAGCCCCTATAAATTGCACGTGCATGCATGCATGATCGACTCTTTGCTGAGATCTTCCATTTTTCTTCTTTTTTCGTCAGTCATTTATATCATGCTAACATAATGAAAATAGCTGGTAGAGGGCCGGGGCGTGAGTCCCGGTGTCTCTCTGGGAATTGGCCTGTTGGGCTGTCTGCTGCCTCCTTTCTACTGCCTATCGTTACGCATTCCGTCTACCTTACACCTCATCTAACCTCTCTTACTATACTAATTTTCCCTGTGAATCTCGTATTTTGTTGTCAGCAAAGAATTCGCATTTGTTTCTTGATAAAGACATAGAAATACGACGGTACTTCTTGCATTGTTCTCCTATGTATTTGCGCACCTTTTCTGAGCTTTGGTTCACACAGCTTACAGATAATTTAGTCATTCATAATCTTAACCTTTTCAATTTTTTGTCGACGTAGGGTAACATGTCTAATAGCCGTCCACTTGGCATTAAAAACGTCCTGTGTGAAAACTAGCAGTGCTAGAAAGCCATAGGCTTGAACTGTGGGCTAAGTAGTACCCTACAGTTTAAGCCTATGTACGGCTTTTTAGTACTGCTAGTTTTCACACAGGAAGTTTTTAAAGCCAAGTGGACGGCTACTAGCATCAGTAGCATGGTGGACGGGTACTAGACATGTAGCCCTATATATATCCTATTTTGCGTACTATTGCGGGACCCGATGGTATTGATCAATAGACCATATTCCTGCTTTGTTCGATGTGATAGCTATACAACACCAGACTCGACCAATTTCACAGTCACTACAGCGTAACCCTCTGTGCTCAAGATGTCATTGTATTTCTTTAGACGTCGCCGTCATTCCCGCACCATAGATATCATAGCTACACATCTGGTCCTTTTAGGAATGTCATCCATCACCAGCAAAGTGAACCTAATATAGTGTGAAAAAATGAAAAGCGGTAGATATGATGCAAGTGAGATTCCGATTCCGACTCCGACTCCCCTTCAAGTCCTCCGACTCCGTAACACTGTAATTGCGCAGAGATATCTATCTTAATGATATTTAAAAAAAAAAAACATTGCCAATTCATTATTTTCCTTTGCAAAGAAAACATACAGACAATTGATAATGGGCTTTATTGGTCGCATTACATCCTTCAACTCTGTCAGAAGAACGGCACTCGCCATGCTTGAGGTTTCCAGATGACGTTTTGTAGCGAGATGCGCAGAAGTCACAAACTGGTTATACGATGGGGCTACCTCTACATTATTATACCGTGGCTCTCATTGAATTTAGTTAATATGCGGTTATTTATAGCTCCAGAGGTTGGAAACTTTTTTTTTGGCTGAGAAGGCTACGCTTTTAGGATTTATATTTTGCAAATAGGAGGAATGTTCCAATGACTCTTTTGTAGTGGTAAGTGATGGCAGAGTACCTCTGTCGGTAGCTCCACGATCTCACGCTGTCGGCATTCACCGGATCGTCCTCGCTCAGGAGGAAAGTTGTTTGTAGTCACACTATCTTTATTAATAAATCAGTACTCTATCTTCATCTTATCTTGTAATGAGTCATTGAATCTTAAAATGTGGTGGTTTTAGCACCTAATTAGCTGTCTAAGACTGTCTTCTACCTTTCTCGTAGGTAGACGCTAATTCAGTTCATCTTGGAGTCCCGGCCTCTCCGGACGAACCTCCTGATTTTTTCGTTTTTTTTTTTACTCCGATTTTCCCCCTTTGGGTACCATCCATGACTTAGCAGGACTTATGCTAATGCACCCTCCAATCGACGACGAGCGCCTAATTTAGGAATCCATGAAACCACAGGTTTTGGGTGTACCTCCGCCTCCAGAGGTAGTGTGCCTTCACTTACCACTACAAAAAAGTCATTGGAATACTCTTCCAATCTGTAGTGGCTCGCTCAGGCTGAGTACCTCCGTCAGTAGCTCAACTTTCCAGAGGCGAAGTGAATCACCTCCCTGAAACTACTGCTAATCACTGAGAAGGGAGGGGTTTCATGGTTCCCTCTTGGAGAGGAGGGTGCAGAAGGTGAGCCAAGCCATCCAGGGGAGGTCTTTCTTTTTATTCACACAACGCTGCACCATAACACTGTAGGGTAACACCAAGCACTTCACTTGCAGCTCCATACTTCGGACTTTCCCGATCTGACTGGACCAGCCACAGCTGAACTCTCGCCTTAAGTCAGGACCAAGAAATCCGGAACCCAGGAGCTAAATACTGCTTCTTCATTCATTTGAAAAACTCAAAACACCAAGTTCACAAAATACAATAAACCCTAAACAAAGGTCATGTACACCAAGTGCTGTTCACAAGCAAGAGGAGCAGAACAGAGATGTTACCCCGGGCGTGAGTCGTCGATAACTGAAGTAATGGCGGAGGGTGCATGGATATTTATCCTGCTGAGTCACGGATGGTACTACCCAATGAAAAAATCTTAATCCTGCTGTTATCCCCTGCACAAGAGCCGGTCTTCAAATTTTGACCAAGGAAAAAAATAAATCTTGAGGTTCGTCCAGAGAGGACGGGACTTTGAGATGAACTGAATTAGAGTCTACCTAAGAGAAAGGTGGAAGACAGTATTAAAACAGCTAATTGACATCTCCAAATTTTAAGATTCAATGACTCATTACCAGATAGAGTGTAAGAGGAAGATAGAGTACTATTCTGTTAACCTGTTAATAAAGATAGTGTGACGACTATCAACCGTCCTCCTGATCGGAGACGATCCGGCGAATGCCGTCAGGATGAGATCGTGGTGCTACCGACAGAGGTACTCTGCCGGAGCGAGCCTCTACAGTATATATTTACGCAAGCCAGATAATATGTCTTCAACACTGAACACATCTGAATCCGTGTAATTGCTTAGGGAGGACTAAAATTCTGTGAGCAAGACACAATCATCTTACTCGTATGTTGCCAACTAACATTTTAGTCCAGCCATACGTCAACGCCACAGCTGGCCGAACACCATTCTCCTTATATTATGATGTAAAAGAATAGAATGCGTTCATGACTGCCAGGTAAGAATCAGGCGAGCGTATTAGGACTGGAATTCAGTGATTCCATTTCACAGCCAGCGCAAACATGCTATAGGCAGCAATAGATAATAGCATAACTGTTATCATGCTTCGTAAAAAACGAAATTGTGTTGGGAAAGCGCCGTGCAATTCATTGAAGCTAATTTATCACCCGCGAACGAAGTGAGAGAGGTGATAATGTTTTCGTTGAAGATTTCAGTATATAAATATATATATATACAGTGCCTAGACATAAGTATTTGCACAACTCTATTTTATATGTATTTTAAAAAATTTAGGGACTGCTTTAGAATAATTAATACAGGAGGTTTATATAACACATATGTATATAATAGAATATTTAAACAGAACAGTCAAATGTGCACTTATAACAAGAAAATTTAACACAAGCAAAGGTAATGAGGGACAAAAGTATTTGACCAAAAAAAAATTATGACATTAGTTCTTGGTGGCGTGACCTTTATTGGCAATAACAGCATGGAGACGATTCTTATAGCTGGAAATTAACTTTTCACATTCACTTGATGGTATTTTTTTCATTCTTCCATGCAGATAACCTTTAATTCAGTAAGATTTTTGGGACATCGTTTGTGGACACCTGATTTGAAAAGACGCCACAAATTTTCTATTGGATTAAGGTCCGGTGATTGGCTAGGCCATGGAAAAAAATTAATTTTCTTCTTTTGAAACCATTCTTTCATTAAATTCGCAGAATGCTTGGGGTCGATGTCTATTGGAAGGTCCACCTGCGCCGTCCGTAGATTTTTTTGGCACTTGGAAGCATCTTCTTCTCTAATATCTCCCTGTACATGAAACTATTCATCTTGCCACCATTGATATGAAGATCCCCAACACCATGGGTAATAAAGCAACCCCCCACCATGATGCTGCCCCCTCCATGCTTCACGGTGGGGGTGGTGTTTTTGGGGTCATAGGCAGTACCACGTTTCCTCCATACATGCCGAGCTTCATTTCGGCCAAAAAGTTCTATTTTAGTTTCGTCAGACCTTATAACCCCTTCCCAAAACTCACTTCCTTTGTCCAGGTGGTCTTTGGCAAATGTTGAGCGGCTCTTGACGCGTTTTTCTGTAAGACGAGGAGTGTAAGAATCAATGCCAGTACGGTTCAATTCCCTAACAATAGTTTTCTTGCTGACGTGCAGTCCCTGAGACGCCAGTTCATTCTGAAGGTCAGCACGAGTTGTCATGGGGTCATTAGTCACCTTACGTAGCACGTAGCGCCGAGAAAGACCCATGATCTTACGCGGAGCTCCAGCTCTTGGCAGGTTGGAGACCGCCCCAGTCACTTGATGCTTGCGGACTATTACTCCAACCGTTAAAAAAGGAACATTGACACATTCTGTTATTACTCTATAAGTTAATCCCTCACTACGAAGTTGAATTATCCGTTTACGAATAGCTTCAGGGATTTCTTTAACTTTCGGCGGAATTTTAGTGAGAATGTGCGCGACTTCAACGAGGTCTAGAGAGGTAATGATTGCGCCGGCTGTAGTTTGTTTACATTGCATTTGTTTCGAGACGTTTTGTGAACGTTCTAGAATAATTTCCAAACTAATTTATTCAAATTATACTTTTAAATATTTATTTTGCTCCAAAACTTTTGTCCCTCATTACTTTTACTTGTGTTAAATTTTCTTGTTATATGTGCAGATTTGACTGTTCTGTTTAAATATACTATTATATATACGTTATATAAACTTCCTGTATTAATTATCTCAAGGCATACCCTGAATTTTTTAAAATACAAAAAAATAGAGTTGTGCAAATACTTATATCTAGGCACTGTATATATTTGTATGTCTGTCCACCCAAAAATGGCCGAAAAAGTTGAGCAGTCTTTACAAATTTTTCTAGGGAGTTTGGTGAGTTGTCCTAGATGTGACCCATGTAAAAAAATTGGGCCTAGCTGGCAATAAAAAATAACGGCGATGAAATTTGCTCGCCACCCAAACTCTCAAAAATTGGTAGAAGGAGTTGAAGTATGTTCATGATTTTTTGCAGGGAGTCTTGTAGGTTGCCCCCGATGTGACTCATGCCAAAAAACTAGGATTAGCTGGCCATAAAAAATGACGGCGGTAAAATTTGCTCACCACCCAAAAACGGTAGGAGGAGTTGAGCTATGTTCATGATTTTTTGCAGGGACTCTAGTGGGCTGTCCTCGATGTAGCCCATACCAAAAACCTAGGATTTGCTTGCCATAAAAAATGATGGCGATGAAATTTGCTCCCACCGCGGGCGATGGTCTTACGCCACGAGGCGTCCTAGTTCCTCTTAAGTTTATAAGACGTTTTCCAGTATTGTAGGTATGCATGAAAGTATTTTACTTCAGGTAGTCGATGTCTCTATAACAGCAGGGGCAGCACATCGCTTGCTTTCGCATTGCATGAATTTGCTCCTACTAATTGGGAGATGTTGCAACACAACGTTGCGTGCTAGATGCGATCTGTGCCATGTTACTATGAAGAATTGACAGGAGTGTTCGAAGTTACTCTTCGCAGAGCAGTGGTCAGTCTCGTCAATTTGATGCCTGCCTCATTTGGTGCTCCGTGCACTAGTTCTCTGTGTGGTCCACATGACTCTCATTATTGCGCCACAGATATCTCACGTAGCTTCACTGCTTTGATTGTAGGTGACAATGCGTAGATACTGTATCAACTGGTGTAAGGGATTTTCTATATACCTTCATCCTTGCTGCCTAGATGTGCTCGTTACTTCAGAGATTCTGCTGAATGTAGCCAAATAGGTTTCCTGTAAGCTAAATGTGGCTGAAAAAAGTATCAATTGTAAGCTCGTTTTTTGTGTGTTAGAGTAGCTTCGCTGCCATCAAGTGGCCAGTTCGTGTCGCAGTTTGATGACAGCTGCCTAATAGCCCCGGCGGTAATCAATTGCATCATTTGGAGAGTGAGAAGACCTGGTAATGAAGAAGCCTTCGCTGTGCTCTCTTGTCAGTAGATGTGGTTCCAACGGCGTTCTGCGTACGTATCTGCACGGTAGCCCACGCAGCGCTCACTTGGGGCTACCGCGTAGCGAATAAGTGCAAGCAACGGTTGGGGTCAGACAGCCAAAGTCTGGGTATTTGCTCTCTCATGACAGGCCCTATTACTGTCGCGATTGAAACGCATGTGTGGCCGATCTACAGTATCTTACCTTTGATAATGCAAATACATTTTTTTTACTTATTTTTCAAGATAAGTGTCAAACATATAAAATGTTAATAGTAAGTTAGTGCACAGTTATATTGTAACTATAAAAGAATTAGAGAAAAATAAAATGGAACCATTTCCCACGTTTAGGCAACATTTGCTTATCGCACGGGGTTCTGCTGTTACCTCAGATTATGCAACATCACTGTCTTGTCAACATGGGCAAGAAATGCGGTTTAAAAGGTGAAGAAATGATCAAATTGACCTCGTTATTGGCTTCTTGTAAGACAACATTCGAAGTTTCCAAGGAATTACAGCATGATCACCGAACAAGTAACGTTTATGCAATTGAAGGTAGGTCGACCGGAAAACTCCGGATAGAGCCTCTACGAGGAAATTGACTGCTCGGGATATGCGACATGTGGAGGTGTTTATGGTTAGAAAGCAACTTTCTACGAGTAAGGCGATATTTGAAG
>LQNS02278170.1:39290951-39301935 GCA_001587735.2 Parhyale hawaiensis
TGAAAAAAGTCCGGGAAAACGAGAAATCCGGGTTCCGGGAAAACGGGGTTCCACTGTATATATTTTCATTATTTCAGAAACGAGCTAAGGCCTAAATAAAAAAAAATTGTAGTATCAAAATGTGTTTCTTTTTAAAAAATACGTAGGTATACTTTGCAAATTTCAGAACAATCGGTAGAAAATTGAGTATTTTGCCCCCCATGCCCCAGTCACATAATGTATCAGGTGCAAAAGTTTTACCCAAATTTTTTTAATGTCCTCATGTCCTCAATTTAATGTCCCAAATGATACAAAATATCATTGTATATGTACAATACACCTAGCATCTTCAACTTGATATGTGTAGTTATATACTAGCAAAAAGTTTTTGGACATATTTAATGTTTCATCAAATATCTATACATCAAATATCTACTTGTTGGAGCGAGGCATCGGAGTCGGGAGTCGGAGTTGGAAAATCTTGAGGGCCAGGAGTCTGAGTTGGAGTCGGAAATTCTGGAGGGCCAGGAGTCGGAGTCAGACCTTGAGCCATCCGACTCCGCAACCCTTGGTACTAGTGCCTGCACCTGCACTCTCATCACTTTCACTCCCCATGTCTCTACCTTGACCTCTGGCCTCCGTAGTGTTGAACAGAATTGTACATGGATTCACGGAAATGAGCAAATTACAGCTGCCAATGTATTAGTATTGGAAAAAACGAAATGCATAAAATATCAAATAGACACAGTATAACTCACAATACTGTATATTAAATATGATTCAGTCTAGCTAAAACACACCAACTGCAGTTAATACTGTAGGTAGGCTAATCTCTATGATGACAATGTATGAGAACCACATAGAGAGAAAGACACGCCACAACGGGCAGATGCTCTGCACTGTGTACTGAAGATTTTGACGTCATTTCGACTGAGCAGACATTATCAACGAAAAGCTTGTTAATTCCTTTTTTTCTGCCGTTGTATGGGAAGGCTCCCTTCCAGACAGCGCTACTGCGAAGCAAACAGTGACGCAACCACGCTGCCGTCACTTCCGCGTCCCTCTTCCTATACAACGGAATATTCCGGAAGGAAATAGTTCAAAAAGATCTGGGACCTCACCCTATATACCGGGATTTCTTCCTATATACCGGCATATGCCGGTACATAGGAAGTATTCCGGAAGGGCCGTGAAGTATTCTGTTTTGTAGAAATTCTGGTATATAGGAGCCTGTTCTGTGGGGGTTTACTGTATTTCTAGGTTCTCCTTTGGTACTTAGTTCCTTACAAAGGCCTGGACCACACCTTCATTTCTAGCGAAATTTTTCAGTTCCCCTGTTGGAATTTGAGTGCAGTGAGGCGTGTACCTATTTAAACTTAGAAATATACAGTTGAGTTCTGATGTTCGATTTATAGAAAAAAAAATTCCCCAGACCTACAACTCAAATTATTTTTAGTGATTCCTGGTTGCGACGCCCTCTTCACGGCTGACCATCACGGACTTCCACACCTGGTCAGCAAGAAGAGCCCTGGGGTATGGCTACCTCATTCTCTGTACAGGAGTTACCATTGATTGAGCAAATCGAAGTTCCCTCTAAACCGAACTGGACCTAGTCTTGCTTTGACCCTTAGTCGAACTTGCAGCTAGAGGATTAGATATTCTATATTTGCGTTTTTTAAAGTCCTGAAGTGGTACTCTTTACTTCTATTGAAATTCCTAGACAAAATTATCTTCGAAGGTTCACAAGTTTGACTGCGACAAGATACGTTCACTGTGACATCCCAGATTGTCTCCACCATACTTGGTAAATCATATTTTGGATAAAAGTTTATCACTGAGAATTAAGCTAGAATGCTGACGTTGATGGAAGTTCGTGCCGGTTTTCTGTTGGTTAGGCAAAGAAATCCAAAATGGAACGTCAGTTTTCTTTGCAGTAACCTATCAGTGATATGATTACAGATTATTATTATTAAATCACACCAGACTGGCAACGTGGGAATGAAGAAACTCCATGAGGTTGACAAACCCCCTCGCCACCAGCCCAGCAAGTAAAGAAAAAACAATGGAAGAGAAGATCCGACATCACAGAATAGCTCTGTGTACAGATCGTTTAAAGCTGCAAATACCCGCACCAGCAATGACAGAGCCATCAAGACCATTCCAAACATCCTCACACGATACTAAAAATGAACGAGAATACTGGCCGTACAGCATCGTAACCGTTCCAAGGCAAATTCATGAACAGCACCAGTGTGCTGCCGGTAAGGGTAGACGTGGGTTGTTGCTGGGGGGACCCTGATGCCTCCATGTCTTCTGGGTTACTCGTTGACCTTGTGAATTTGTCAAGAGATTTTTGTGAGAGCTGGGAGTTTATAGTCATGGGTGACTTTAATTTACTCTCGATAATGTGGCATTCAAATAATCTTCAGTACGTTTCACCCTCCGATAGGTTGTTCCTGGATGCCCTCACAAAGGTGGGTCTGACGCAGTGGGTGGAGGAGCCGACATTTGTTTCATCTGGTAATGTACTGAACCGCTTTCTGGCTTCAGAACAGGAGAGAGCTGGCTCTGTTTTAGTGTTGGCCTCTTTGTCCAGTTGTGCCCACTCGCCAGTTGTTGACTTTCTCCTTTAGATTTCTGCAGGGGAGAAGTGGCGTGGGTGTGCTTGAACCGACGTCGGGTGTGGTTTAGAGGGAATTACGATCCAATTATGCTCCGTGTTTATCGGCAGTGGACTGGGATTTCGAGTTTGCCGATCTGCCAGAGGAGCAGTGTTACTGTCGGTTGTTAGCTACTATTCATTCCTTGGTAGAGCTACAAGTTCCAATTGCAATGGGATAAATTTACAGCCCTTGGAGGATTCGGCCTCTTTGTCAGCTGAAGAACCACAGGGGTAGGTTATGGCAGCATTATAAACAGTTGAGGAATGATTATGGTCGCTTAGATGCTCCACTTCGGTTCAACTCTGTGAACCTGGAGTATCACAACTATGTTGTTAGCAAAAGGACACATTACGAGAATAGGCTAGCTCAGAGGCTACCTGAGACTCCGAAACTGTTTCGTTCATACATAGGAAAAAGAAGGTGGCTGCTCTTTCTGAGGTCCAGTCAGGCTGGAGTTGGGTGAACTGGTTGACGATCCAGCATCCATGCACGAACGTTTTGCTGATATCTTCTGCCTAGCTTTGCTCCGGATGTTCCTAGCTCTCCTGTGCCTGGGAACAACGCTGTGGGCTCACTATGAGCTTAATTTTTCTGCGGATGATGTGCATGACATGTTGTGTTCTCTTGACGGTGCTTCTGCTGGGGGTTCATATGAGATGCACCCAATGTTGTTAATGTATTGTGCTCCAATACTGGCTTATCCTCTCCACTGCATATTTAAGAGGTTTTTCTCCCTTGGAGTGCTGTCCAGAGCATGGTTGCAGTCAATTGTAGTGCCTCTCTTTAAGCTGAAGTCTGTCTGAATATAATTGCAAGAATTATTCACATCCAACCTCTGTTCCACAATGCCCAAGTTTAGTTTATTTGCTACAGAATTCACATTAACTTGTCCAAATCGCAAAGTCGTGTGGCCCATAACTGAGGTGTCATATACCACCAGTGGTCAAACCACCACCCGATTGAGCACGTCCACTTTCAACCACACCAGCCACAACCCGATCCACAGGCAAACCCGCCTCAACAGTCTCACAGTCAACAGATACCGTACAACCACTAACAGCCGAGCTAGGTACCGCTGACAGAGAAACCCCGGCCTGGTGTCAGTCAATGTACGCCCCACCACTGAACCGCGGCAAGCCGCAGAACCCCGACCAGCCGAGGAGCACCGACCAGATGTTGAACCACGACCGGTGGCCGTATTGCCACTAGCCACCAGTCACCCAGCCCATATGACCACCATGACCACGGACAATCGTGCTCCGCATGGTACAGGACCCGTTGCCAAAAAACTGCTCTACGGGACCACCCAGAGGAGCACCAACCCCATCAATCGAGGCAATATCACCTACCACTTCTACCCTTCAGGCTGCCAAATAACAGAGCTGCTTGTGAGTGAGGTCCCTCTGCCAAAACCTCCCGCCAACTCCGAGTGACCTTTCAAGTTCCTCGTCTGGCCCAGCAATGATCGCCTCGACTTAACAGATGCATAACAGTGCTAAATAATCCGCAGTGCTGAAGGTATTCAACCCTATCAAAAGGCGCTTTAATGCCCAAGACGTCAAACACCCTGCAAAGTATCTGCATTGCCACATCCATATCCAAATTTCTCTCTATTATCGCGACGAAGTTCTCTCTCCTTTCACTCTTTTAACTTCCTCACTCACAAGGGCCGCAACCTCCGATGATAGAGGTGCCTGTCCCTAGGAATGGGAAGCTCTCCGCTCAGCAATATCTGAGGCCAACTGGTTGAGTTTTCTCATCACGGCGCCCATTAACAACATCGACTGGGCAAGAGCAGTCTCACGAGAACGAGACGGGCCAGCCGAGCTGCCCCCCATACAAGGCGCAACTCACAACTGCAGCACAAATATTGCAGTGCACCATCAGTCTTGCCCAACAAACATTCAAGAGCCACCTCACCAACGCAGACAATATCGCCATGGAACTTCCGTCCACATGCAAGACACCCTACAGCCCATTCAACCAAAGCTAAGTTGCAAAGACCACAGCGCCAAACTCTCCAGGTCGAACAGACGGCGCACGCAAGGGGCTCCCATCAGCATCAGCACGCGGCACCTTACCCAACCCAGCACACCCATACTTACGGTCATCAACCACAGACGCAGACTGCAGAGGTGAGGGCGAATGCTGTGAAGACCTCAGGCAGCCAAGGAAGTCGTCCAAAAGCGAAGCCGCGCCATCATCCATCAGACCAAGCCGGTCGCTGTCCACCAGAAGCTACTCCTCATGTCTTTTCTTCAAGCCCCCAAAAGGGATTTGCACTGACCCTCGCCACCATCCACCACTTCGCCTGGTAAAACTTACCATCCCTCACGTCCCTCACCTGGATCGCGTCCTCCACACGCACGCGGCCACAGCTCAAATCCACAAAGCAGAGCTTCTTCTTCATCAGTAACGGCAACAGCACCACCAAGGTCGAACACAGAAGCCTCCCCCCCAATCACTAGCAGTTGAAACACTGAAATTAAAATTGTAGCTGTCACCGATACTGCTGACTGAAATGGATATAATTTTACTAATAAAGAATATCTAGCAATTGACACTAAAATATTTTATTTCCTTAGTGCCAGTTGACCGGTGCAGTAAAATAATTTAACACGCTGGTAAAGGCAATATACAAATTAACCTTAATGATTAAGCTTGTTGGAAGATGACAGGAGGACTGGCTCGTAGGTTGTGCCTGTTCTAGAAGAGACACATATTTTGGTATATCGGTCCGCTCAGTTGAGGATTAAGGTAAGAAGAAATTGTTAAGGCTCCAGAGGCCTTGGGTGACTGAGAGAGGGTTTGTCTTCCCAGATGATGACGGAGTAATCCAGAACTGGAGTAGAAAGTGAGCTTATAGTACTAGTACGTTGCTTATAGTACTACAGTTCATTGTTTTCAGGGAAGCTATCAAGGATAACGTCTTGATTTCTCTCTAGAAGCTGCTCCGAGAAGACCTGGAGCCTCCATGAGGTCATGAGGGTTATAGCTATTCTCAATTGGAAACAGGTATAAGCTACAAGCAGGATAAGTAAGACCTTCGGCTTAGATAATTATGACAGGGAAGGCCTCTTGCTACCGTTTTTCTCAAAGAAGTTGACCTGCCGTTGACTCCTCGCCTGCCTAAAAGCCGGTCCTCCACTTGAAGTTGATATGCTGTTGACTTTGTCTGGCCATATGCTACTGTCTTCCATGTGGATTAGACTTGCCGTTGACATTGGTCCGGCCTAGCAGCGAGTCCTCCGCTAAGAATTGACTTGCTGTTGACCTTGTCCGGCCATATGCTAATGTCCTTCATAATGTTGACCTGCTGTTAGCCCTTGTCCAGCCTAGTAGCTGTCTTCCGAAAGGAATCGACATGCCGTACGCAAAGCAAGTTCGGCCAAATGAATCCGTTCTCTATGTGGATTACAATGGCCTTTGACGTCAATCCGGCTTTGAACACCATCCTCCACAAGGAGTAGACAAGCTGTTGGGCCATGTCCGGTCATATGCTTTTGTCCTTCATAATGGAGTTGACCGGCTGTTGACCCCGGTTCTGCCTAATTTGTCGTCTTCCGCATGCAGTCGACACGCCGTTTACCTAGTCCGGCCATAGGCTACCGTCCTTCATATGGAATAGGCCTGCCGTGGACCTTGGCCCGGCCTTGTGGGTCGTCGTCCGCAAGGAGTTGACATTGGAACTTCTTCCTTCATTAGTTAGGATCGCCCATCCTGTGTAATGGGGAGTAGAGATAGCAGACGACTTTGTAGGTTACCGTACCCTAAGGCCGTTTCAGACTGAGACTGCTTTGACTCGGGAGTCACAAGGGTCCCTGTAGCGTGGGTTCACCCACAAGGTAGATTCGCGAGTCTCGTCACTCAAGAGCTTTCACACTGGGAGTGACTACACGAGTCTTGGATGTGAAGCGTTACTGCCGCTCAGTGCTCAGGGTGCATTGATTGAAAATGGCTGTTGATGATGAGCGTGTCTTTTAGCTCACGTGCACCATGGTATAATGACGTAGCTAACGTTGGTACGTTATTAAACCATGGCATAACGTAGCACTTGCTGCTGCGTCAAAAAAAAAAACGAACGTGTGGATGCATAACAGGCTGTCTAGGCATCGAAACAAATACAGTTACGATTGCTTTTCCATCGAACTGGCAGAAAACATCAATTAACTAGAGCACTCTGAAAGCGCATACCTCCGCCAAGTGACGAAACGGTAGCATAACATTCAAATTGGCTCTGAAACCATAATTTTCTTTGTATAAATTCAAAAATCTAATCATTTGTGCCTTTTGATAGTAAAAACAGCTTGTGCAATTTTCTTGAAGATCCATTCATAACTTTTTGACTTACACTGCTAACAAATTCTATGACAAACATGAGTCAAACATACAAACGAACTAACCAATCTGTGCCAAAATTTAATTGTCTTTTAGCATTACTAACAACCCCTATAAATTTCATAAAGATCCAATCATTATTTTTTGAGTTATTGTGTTAACAAGCGTAATATTGAAAACAGTGACGAATGAACGAACAAATGGATAATCACCATAATCTGGTCATTTACTCTGTTATATACCTAACAACTCATGTTCATTTCATAAAAATCCATCCATAACTTTTTGAGTTATGGCATTGAGAAAAATGAGGCAGACGAACAAACAAACAAATGGATGGACATATCTTCATCAAAAGTTAATCATCTGTTTCTACTAATGTATCTAACAATCCCTGTAACTTTCATACAAATCGGTTCATAACTTTTTGAGTTATCTTGGTGACAGGCAGACAGACAAACAAACACAGAAAAATACGACGAAAACATAACCTCCTTGGCGGAGGTAATAAAACATGTGTACGAGATTTTCCACGCCTCTGTTTCAATAGTTGCACCAGCAAGTTCGTTCCGCCATTGAAATAGAACTGACAGTACTGCGCGAAACAATTCTGGCAGGTACAAGGTTGGATGCAACTCAGCCGTTATTTACAGTATATCATGTTTTCTTATTCTCGACTTCATTACGAAGCAAGTATTTTTGAGGCAAGCTTGAGAAAAAGTTTCCATCGAACAATTTATGAGACTTGAGCTGACAACACATTGTGAACATGGCATGTCTGTTGAAAGAATGTATCAGGTTTCGTTATTGCTGTAGTAAGCACTGGGGAGAAGAAATTAAACCCATACACAAAAAACAATTTGTTATGGGTATTTATGAGTGATTTCCATTTCTCATTTGAATGATGTACTAAAAACTTGTTTTAATATGGAAGTCAATAATAGAAAAAAATAAGATAATTGGTCGACAAGTTTTTTACAGTGTCTGAATAATAAGAGAAAAGAAACCAAAGCAACGTTGAGTTGCTCTGTCACAGAAAATATCAACCATATTTAGTGCTCTATCTTTGCATTCATTGCTTCTGAAGTTCAATAGGCATGGATACTGCCTGTAATCGTCAATGAGTCCTCTCTTTTCCAAGCTAATATTATACACCTTCCTCAACGACCGCCAGTTGCCAGCTGATACTCAGACTCTCGAGTCATTTTTTTAACATTCCGAAAAACCGTTTGACTCGCTGAACGTGACTCGAGTATGAAAGATGTGGGTGTGTCTTGGTGCCCGAGGGCGGAGCTTACCACCGTGACTCGCGACACTTCTCTCAGTCTGAGGTAGCCTTTAGCCTTAGTTTGGCCTTCGGGATGTCTGCTTTGTGATCACTTTGCTTCCTTCCACTTTCATGTGTACTTCTACTGATATTACTTTCCCTATTTTTTATATATATGTGCCTTATTTTTTCCTTTGTGAGATTGCCTTTGTAACAGAAATGGAGCCTTAAGCTACTCAATAAAACTTCATTGGAATATTGAAGGTAGGTATTTGTCATTGAACTTATCAGCTTTTTCGCCATTATTTTTGGCTGTTAGGTGGTGGTGTATTGTGAACTTTAGACTGGAACATTGAAAATTGCTGGAAGTGTCATTTTGACTCACCAGTAGCTAATTATGCTGTAAGAGGTGCAAAGGGAAAAAACCTAAAAAAGGACCTTTGAACTGGATGTGTTGAAAGATTGGTGTGTTGAATTTTTCCTGTTTTCTATTAGCATCATTAGAAAATATACGTGAGTGCCTTCAGTAAGCTATGTATTAATGGTCTGTGTTGGTATTTTCAGGGAGAATTAGAAGAGTTGAAAGCAGCTGAGCAGCGCTCAAAACTTGAGAAATTTCTGAAGCTTGAAAATTGTCAACCTAGCTCTTCAAAGGCTGCTGAAATTTCAACGGGTGAGTTGCATCTTTACATTATTGTCGCCTTGAAGAAATGATCTTTTAGACTGCAACGGCATTCAACCAGAGGTGTACCAATACCACTTTTGCTGTCAATTCCAATACCTGGCAATTGGCCGATACTAATACCCATACCAAAAAATCACTGATACTTGATCAATACCAATACTTTTTTAATCTTAAGCTGCATTGGAGTGAATTTTTACAAAATGTATGTGAATATATTGATTATAAATATAAATTATTTTTCAAAATACGCAATACACATGAAATTTCTTAAAAATGCTTGTGTTAATGTTAGTTAATACAGCATTTCAAAGCTTCTTAGACTGTGTGGTGTTTCATGAGAAGAAAAGGGAAAAGGATATACTGGGGCTGTAGGTATGGTCCACGAGATAATCCAGGTTGCCTTTATTACCTCTGCCAAGGAGGTTATGTTTGTATAGAGTTTATCCTTTTGTGTGTCTTTCTGTTTAATTGTAATAAGATACTCATAAAGTTATAGACTGATCTTTACAAAATTTCCAGGGTTTGTTTGGTAGCTATGTCAAATTGTCAATATCATCTATGATTCATCCATTTATTTGCCTTTTTTTATTCTTGGTAGCATAACTCAAGAAGTTATTGATGTATTTTGTTGAAATTTGCAGGAACAATTGGGGTTGTTTCTAAGAGCAAATGACCCAATTTATGTGTTACTCTGTATGTCTGTATATTTATTGATCTGTTTTTATGTTTGCAATATAACTCAAAATGTTAGGAACGAATATTGATGATGATCTTTTTGTCCATTTGTATCTTTGAGAAATATTGTCTTAGACTTTATCAGAACCATAGACTACACTATATAGCTACATATACCTTCATTGCCCACTGAAATTGGGTCTTTCACAATTAGGCCTAATGGCACACATCTACAATCTAGAATGAAGATTGAATGCTTTCTAGAGACGTAGACAAAAACAGCACATAAATAGCATGTGAGTACTATATTCATGAACAAAAAATAGTTACTAAAAAAACGCTGCCATTGGAGGATGACAATCGATTCCGTGTCGGTAAAAAAAACTATAGAAAAATCTCTGTACCTTGAAGAATTTTTGAGCTTTATGTCAAAACTCACATGCATAAGGTAGTGCACATCATAGTCGTTAAATGAGATACTGTTAATGTTTCCCCATTTAACTGGTAGCGTGCAGGGAGTCTCTGAATGGGCGATGGCCAATGGGTTCAAGTGGAGAGGCATCATAAGACTGAAGAAAGCTAAACAAATATTTAAGTGATATCAATTTAATATTAATATTTTGTTCCATTTGTGTTACTTTAATGATAGCATACTGTAATTATTTTCTCAAATATTTTACAGTATTATTCCCTGTATAATGGACTTCAATACTACACAGTCAAGGAGTTGGCTCTGGCATCAATTATTCATACAGCTCCCTTTGTGAATATTTAGTTCTTATACCACTATTATCTCCCTTGAATTCAACTCACTTCTTCATAAGCAAAATTTATTTGAAACGCTTCAATGCACTTAACAGAACACATTATCTTGCAGGTGCTAGTCAGCAACACAACTGGATCATTTTACAAAAACTGTAATATCTGTATTGTAATTTTGTTTGAGGCCACGTCCATCCGTCCGTGTCTCTCCATGTTATGCTTTTTAGTATAAGATAGGGGGCAATTCAACTTGTAAGAAGCTCTGATTTTTGCTTGAAGGAAATTCAACCATAGCTGTCTTCTCTTTTGCTTGTTCTTGAAGATATTTTCATTCACTTTCGAAGCTAAGACCTGATGTTCATTTTACATGTTCCATACTTATGTATTTCCGAATCATACAATATTCACTGTGCTGCTATTGCATAACGATCCAAATATGAAAAAATTCGTAGGCTGGATAGGGTGCAAAGGGAGCGGTTCTGGACTGCTTAATTCTAAAGCATTTTTAAAGTTGAGAAATCAAGTAAACTAACAAACAAGGAGGTTCCGCAGCAAGAATCCACTATTGAAACCAGAGCACTCTGAGAGCGCATACCTCCGCCAAGTGAGGTGAGG
>LQNS02278170.1:39325552-39342124 GCA_001587735.2 Parhyale hawaiensis
TTCAAATTATTCCTGCGTTTCCATCTCTGTCTAGTCATTATGCATCTAACAACTCGGGTTTCTGTTCCTACCCCCCAAGGGAAAATAAACACATACAGTGGTACCTAGCGGGTCAATAGGAAGTGGAAACCCCTACAAAGATAACTCCTGATAGAATTAATGCGCCCGGGAACAACGAGTTGGAAAGGAGGAGAAAAAAATAATAAAAGCTAAATATGAGTACACTTTAACGGAGTTTCAACAGTGTAAGGGACAGGGACATACAGCCTGTCAAACACCAACCCCAAAGCCGAAGAGGGATAAACCCAAAAAAGTATCACTAATAGAAGAAAACAAGATAAAATAAGATTACACTCTTACCTGTACATGTATGCCAACAAAAATTTAAGTAGGTACTGACGTTGTACAACCTGGGCGACACTCTAGTGGCTAATGCAGCTGAGCTCATATACAACTGGACGACAACTAGCAACGCCAGGAGGAGAAAAGATGCAGGAGTGTCATACTATGCCGTCATTGGATAATCATTCTGCGAGTCTAATGTAATACATATTGGCTCTTAATCAAAGACAGTAACTCAGGTAAATAGGTAATAGCCTTTGATAATACAACCAGAAAAGGAAGAGGAAACAATGTTAATGATGGATGCATAATCCCATCACACCGTGAAAGTTTCACCGGTTTCACGGAAGACAAATGCGAGCTCGGCTGCATGAATGTGCAAGTTAAATTTAAAGGTGATACGGGGTATACTATTGGACTATACATCACATACGGTATATATTTCCCTTGTTAAGAAGGAGAGTGGTGAATATACCTTTCAAAGCAAAGAAGCTAGTGATGGAGACCCACATGGCCAGGAGTAAGCTGGGTCACATAGCGCGTGGTCTATGACCAGCTAAATAGCACCTGACTTTTGCAAAGAGAAAGATGGCGATGATGATCTAATGGGTCACGGGCAGTGTAGTATAACATGAAGCTTGATATTTGTTTACTACCTGCTGCTTCTGGGTTTCCCAGTGCAGGGTACAGTCAAAGTTAACTTTACTTTTGCCTCGATTGCCAAAACGCACCTATCTCGTTTATAACACACCTCTTACACCATAACTCGCCTTGTCTACAGTAATGCATCTGGTCTATCTTACAAACTTTGTTTCAACTCACTTAGTCTTCCCAAACACACGCACCTCTTAGTTCTATACAACATACCTCATGTAATGCATCGCTTCTGACATAATCCAAAGCACATTGTGTTACCTAGCGCGCATTATCTTTACCATTCACACTAAGTATTATCTAAAGCAAGTACTATATGACCATCCATGAAAAAGCAAACGCTCTGATTATTATCGTCTCATCTAACGCCCTTCATCTTACCTAAAGCACCCGCTGCAGACTTACATGTGCACCTTATCTATCCCTTTACACTTTGTCTAACCTAATGATCTTTATCTAACCCACCGTACTTCTTTCTGTCTGCTGCACCTCCTCCCATTTAACGTAGCACAAATCAACTATGTATAGCCTACATAGAGATTCAAAGTGGTTAACACAGAACAGGAAAGTTTTAAACTCAAAAATCAATATAATGGCCAAATTATCGTGCTGCATATCTTTCGATAGCTTCAGCACACAGAGATTTCATTTTCTAATTGTGACCGTCTCTCCTATGATTTGGAGAGCAGCCTCCAAGTGGGATAGGTTACCTTAGCCATAGCTAGGTCCTCTGGACGTCTCTCCATTGACTCTCTATGCTTCCTTGCACTAGCAAACTTTTAAAAATCTTGAATAATTCTGTTTTTTATTTTCTTTCCTGACTCTCAGTTGATCTTATGTGGGAACACCTTCGTTTATGGGTTTCATGTTTCTATGGTCATACTGTATGTCCCTTGTTCCTTCCTCTTTTGCTGTGCTGTGGAAACTACAGGCCCAAATATTTTATTATAAAAATACTGTGTTATTTTGATTACTATGTAATGACTGAAATTCAATTTCTTTGTACTTTTTATGCTTGATTCTTGTATAAATTAACATTCATATCATGCATCCATTTCACTGACGGTGCATTGATCATTTTTTGTTTATTGGGTTTTCTTTCCTTCTGTGCGTTTTTTATCTCAAGTCTCGAATATACCTTCTATTTGCATGTTTTTTTCCATCATATAGCTAAATTTCCATGAATCTCTTTCTGAAGTTGGCCCTTTCTTTCAAATCTATCTTATTGACTTCATGTCTGTTTCTTACATTCATTGGCTAAAGTTATTGAAATTTCACGGTAGCTAACTATTATACACTTTTGAACTTTGAGCGCTTGTTTACAACGAGCAGTCGCTCTGCAGTATACTGTATTTGAGTACAGCCAACATTGGACCAACTATCGAATGGTGAACTCATAGATGTACACTTAATTCATGGTGTGGCGAACTGTAATTCTAGGCGAGCAGCCAGAATGTAGAGAGATATTCCTTCACAGTCTCCTTACATGGCACCTCTTATTTCCTACCTTTGGGGACACCTAATGAGTTAAGTCATTGAAACGCCAGTTCTGGCCAAAGAAAAACTTATCGCTAGGATTATTGAAGGCTGTGCGAGGATTACCGCTAGTGAATCTCCTGGTATCTTCGCACGGGTTTGGTAATCAATCAGCCAGTGCCTCCACGCTTGTACATATAAATATTCTGATTTTGAATTCTGATTTAGTTGCCAGTGCAGTAAATCCACTTCTTAAATTTTAACTCACCTAACTTCTAAACTAAACTTTTTCAAATATGCCTGTATAGAGTGACATATGCTGATTTCATTGCAAGAAACCATAGGTTAAAATTTGTTCATAGAATTCTGGGACACCATAAAGCAATGCAGTGTATAATTGTATTACACAAACAAAACCGCAGTCGAATATTTTTTTGTTTCATAAAAGGGTTTAGTTAAGCAAACCCTGTGTCCTATTACATGCTGTTTTTCTTTCCGTTTTTCCATACCTTTCGCTAATGACGGACGTATGTTTTTGACGGAGTTTGATGGTCTTTTAACAAGGTAGCTGAAAAATTTATGGAAGGATTTTCATTAAATATGTCTTAAGATACCTATCAATTTTTTATGATGATACGTCAGTACTTTTGTCTGTCTGCTCGCTTGTTGGCTACATTTATTCAGAGGTTATGGGCAGATCTTCATCAAATAAACAGGAAATGTTTGGAATGACATGAAAAACAACTGAATAGATGTTGGTGATGATCCGTCTGTTCGATTGTGCGTTTGCTATCAGTCTTTCTTTCCGTTTGCACCGCGTTTCTTGGCAGAAGTTTGCACTCCATGAATGCAGCTCTGTTGAGATGAAACTCTCATAATTCCTAATTTTCATTCTTATAAGCTGATGAATACGGACAGGCATTATTTCTATTTTGTTTTCACATCCGTATACAGGATACCATCATGGTGTACGTAGCTCCAGCCTTGTGAAATTCCAATGATCTCGTGCTACGACGGTAACCCTGGAAGAAGAAGTAGCTAGTAGCTGTAACCAAGGAGCTTGTATAGAGAAGGAGGGAGCCAGTAGCCATGCCCGTTGAAGCTCAAGAGTCTCTTATGGCTGTCAGCCAGTTGTCGTATGCACCAATCGCATATCAGTAAAGAGTCTCTTATGGCTGCAGCCAGTCGCNGGTTCATCTGCTGCTCCCCCGGGAAACTCACTACTCCCCCGTCTTTTCCACCAATGAGCGTCTCAGCCATAAGAGATCTGGTTGACTCGCTGGCAAGTCTGTAACTGGGCCACAAGGCTCCCTCCTTCTCTATTGAAGCTCCTTGGCTGTAACCTACAAAAATTACAGAGAAAAAAAACATTGTTTTTTAGTATCTCCGGGCTGTATCACGCATACAGAGCGCTAAGATATGTTCCATGCCGAACAATAAATCTTCTAACACCTGCAAGCAGTAGCACCTTGAAGATGGAAAAAACTTGAATCTTCTCTACTAAGACCGGTGGACCCGTGGTTGAAAAAATCCACGCAAAAATCGATATATTTGCTTAGTGTAGGCCGGTGCAATATCTTCTCTTCATCGACTTGCTTCTTCTGCACCATAAGAAATTTGTGATGACTGATGACACTTCTTCATTGATAGAACTTTTCTTACAAAAATACATATAGAGGAAAACGCTACGACGTTGGCGCCAACTCAAATGATTATCGTAAGAGATGCGTGCTTTCTTCTGAGCAGTACACTTCAATTCGTCTGCAGCACACTCCTTCTCTCCCTTAGAAGACATGCAAAATATTAACTGTATTCGTAAGCGCTGAAACATCACTGAATTTCATTTCCGCTGTGTATCCAGAATATACAGTGAGATAGTTTCAGCAGAACTAATTTTTTGCTCCCGAAAAGTTAGAATAAAGAATTACTACGTCTACTATACAGGAAAAAATCGGTTCCTTTACGCTTCACTGAGTTACTACAAAATGTGTACATCGTAAACCAAAAAAAAAAGAATATAATTTCGATGTATTGACAATATAATGAAGACCGATGTGTATTTATCGGTTTAACCATTTTCTATCGCGCTTTAACAAAACAGATAGGTGAAAATTAGCCCAGGTTGGAGGCCCTGGTCGTCCTCTCAAGTTCCATTGAAAACTGTTAGGTAGAAAATAGGCCGGGTTGCAGAAGATGGCAAATGTATTTTAGTTAGGGACAGTGGAAATTCAAAAATGAAGATATCGCAGGTTTAGTCTGATTCGTGCGAGTATTACCTTCTCCATACATTGAATCTATGGCAAAGGATCGAGCGATCTTATGTCTGAATGCACTTCTTGCGTTGCCGAAGTTGAAATCGCAGCACTGAAGATATCTGAAGCTTTTATTGGCACTCTGATGCATCTTGATTCGTAGTTTCTACCAACTGATGATTTCGTTGCTTCAGCTATTCTCCCAAATTTAAGTCAATGGTCGATGAAACAGCTTTCGCTAAGCAAAAACCATTGGACCTGTATGGGCTAGCCTACCGTATTCACAATACCGAATCTGAGCTATTACTTTGAGCGTTGCTGATGGGGCTGCCATAACTTAATAAGCAATGTATTTTCTCCATTTCAGAGAAAAATAGCTTCGATACTGGGCGGCTGTGAAGCCTTAGAGTCTCTTTTCATTGTGCAGTTAGCAGTTGTATTAACGAATGTATGATCAATGAAGAAGGTCATCACAAATTCTTCGCTGTCATTTTATGACAGCGCGGGCCCTCTAGTAAAAAAAGTAATGAATACCAGACTCCACGGGAACGGCAAGAGAACCTGGAAGAGCAAGAACTGCATTCAATGTTAATAGCGATAAGTACCATATTCCAAATTTAGCCCTCTTCTTCAATACTAGAGTGCCCGCGCTGTCAATAAGGACAGCGAAGAATTTGTGAAGACCCGTCTTGTGTTGCCTCTAGCATCATCGCAAAGATATTAAGGCAAAAGGGAGCTCCCTGTTTGGGTAGTACCGCGTGTTGACGGAACTTGTACTTTATGATATTTCAGGTTATTAGCTACCTATTTAGGGTAGACGGTTGGGCTCCTCTCTANNACAAGATCTCTTATAGCTGTGAGACGCTGATTGGTGGAAAAGACGGGGGAGCAGCAGACGAATCGAGTTACTGATATGCGATTGGTGCTTACGCGACTGGCTGCAGCCATAAGAGACTCTTTACTTATATGTGATTGGTGCATACGACAACTGGCTGACAGCCATAAGAGACTCTTGAGCTTCAACGGGCTAGGCTACTGGCTCCCTCCTTCTCTATACAAGCTCCTTGCATTTGATGATACACAAAAAAGTGACGTTTTTTGCCCGCAGTCGATATTGCTTCTTATAAATACGGACCTCTGTATCCAAGATACTCAAGGGTGGCATATAACTCGGACTCGGATAATTTTTTCCTCAAACGGAAACTTGTTCTGTTGAAAGAAGGACCCAAAATAAGTGGAGAAAATAATTTGCTGCCGAGAAATCATCGTGGTCTTTACGTGCCTGCTGACCGCTCAAGGATATCTTATCAGTTGCCTCGATAATTAACAAAATAAGAGTAGGTATCAGCTGAAGTTTGGATGAAGTAAATCTCAGAAGAGAGTACACATCACAATGGAAGAGTTTGTTTGGAGAAGCCGTATGCATCTACATCGAGTGGACTTCAGCGTGGTCAATTATGCTGCGATTTCACCTTCGGCAATGCAATAAGTGCATTCAGACATGAGGTCACCCGATACTTTGCCATGGATTCGATGTATGGAGAAGCTAATATGTACTCGTACAAATCAGACTGAGCCTGCGATGTCTTCATTGTTTGAATTTCAACTGTCCCTAATTATGATACGTTTGCCATCTTCTGCAACCCGCCTATTTTCCACCTAATAGTTTCCAATGGAACTTGAGAGGACGACCAGAGCCTCCAACCTGGGCTAATTTCCGCCCATCTGTTTTGTTGAAGCGTGACAGAATATGGTTAAACTGATAAATAAACAGACAGATAAATACACATCGGTCTTTATTATATTGTTGACTAGAGTTCCCAGCCGTCAAAAATGACTGCAAAAATTTTGTATAAATTTTGTATAGATTTTGCTGTATTAGAGGTCTCATCCTTGCAGACCTGCTCTTCCATTAGTGAAATGCAAGCTGTACAACCATGAGTTTTGCGATAGCAAAAATCTCCCCTGCAAGATAAGGAGTGAATATCAGCTTGGAATTGATCAAGCGTCAAGTTGCACTGCACTAAGAAAAATATAGTTCAATCAAAAAAATTCACTGGAAATGCCCAGGGCTCACCTTATTGTGGATACCAACTGATTGTTGAACCTCCCGGCATCGAAATTTGGCTGCGATGTAAATTCAATATAAAAAGGCGTCTGCTCAGCGTGAAGGTTCAACTACTTCGATATCATTCAGCAATGAAAGCGGGGATCCAGAGGCCGGAGATGCAGAGCTATATTTATCACCGGTACTCCAAGCGCTGAAATTGTATGGTATCTCAACTTGTTTTTCAGTACATGAATTTTCTCCTAATAAACTATTAACTGCGTGACGGAGAAACGGACCAACATTGGAGCAAGCAAGCAAGCGATTTACAATTGTGTTTTATTATATAGTGGATTGCCTCCTGAATCCCATCAGAAGGGAACAGGATCGCAAAAATTTCTAACGGGGCAAGAAATGCATCAGATAATAAAGGGATCAGGATTTCACTTTAACCTTCTGCAACCTCGTTGATTACGAAATCTGCATTCTGGCCTATATTTCGCCTATCTATTTCGCTAACAGCGGACACGAAAAAAGATAAATATTGGATGATGAAGGAAACCTCTGAAGAGAGTACGAACGACGATGCAAGGGAGTGCTTAGAGAAGCTGTACCGGGCTTTCTTAAAGTCCTGACCTGCTTCAATAATTTGCCGTCCGAAGTACGTAAAAGCTTTGTTTATAATGAAGTAAAGCAAGATTTGTAATGTGTCTACTAGTTCATTATGATCTAAGCAACATTGCTATTCAATAGGACCTCCACTGGCAACAATGACACCCTCCCTAATCGGGGTCGGAAATCCTTACATTACGAAAGTAGTCCTGCCTCATCTGGGCCCAAGTGCGATTCACAGTGGCTTTCAGCTCCTCAATGTTGTTGTGGCGATTTTTGCATGCTTTACTCTCAATATGCGGCCACACGCTGTAGTCCGGATTGGGATCAGGCGACTGTGGTAGCCAGAAGCTTTTGGGCCAAAAAGTCATGTTTTGACTCATCCAGTTTTGGACGGTTTCCGACGTGTGCGATGGTGCACCATCTTTCTGAAACACGTAATCTCCATCTTTGACGATTTTCTGATCCAAGGAAGAACTTTTGTGGCCATGATATCCGTGTATTGAGCCCCTGTCGACCTGTAACCGCCCTTGAATCACACTGGAGACATCTTCTCTCCATTGGAGGCCACAACGCCGAGCATCATCTCAGAGGCCGGATGCTTTGTTGTGGAGACATAACGAACATCAGATGTCTTGGCCAAAGCTCACAACTCGATCGTTCTGTTTGTTGAAGACAGTATCCACGGTGAAGGTTTTCTCATCTAAGAAATTGATGACTCGATTTCCATGACTTTTCAAGTCGTTGAGAAGGCGGGAACATCGCTCTTGGCGCTTTATAACCATGCCAGCAGTTAGCAGCGGTCTTTTCTGACGCTTTAAGCTCTTTCCACCTTCACTCTATACAGCTGTTGACACGGTTGACACAGAAATTTTCTTCGCAAATTCAGTCATTTTGTGTTTCGGATCGTTTTCAAAGGTTCTTCGAACATTATTCTGTTGAATAACTTGTGGTTTGCCTGAACGTGGTCGATCTTTGAGGCTTTCATTATTCTTAAGGCGGTTTTCGACAGGTTTTACCGTTGATAAACTGACATTTTGCAACGTAACAATGTCCGCCTTCTGGTGACCCGCGTGAAGGAGAGCTGCTATCTTTATCTTGTTTGTTTCCATTAACAACAATGTATAAAAATGAGCACTGTTACCAGTTATTATATTATCTGTAATGGGTTAGGAATGTGTCATTGTCAATAAATTTCATAAAGTCTTTGAAATGAGTTTCACACTTTGAAAATACAAAACAGGTCAGGACTTTCGCACAGCCCGGTATATATGTATCTGCATTGAGTGAACTTCAACGTTGGAAAGGAAAGAATTTTTTCATATCCTTAAGAACGTGACACCGAACATATAAATAAATATATAAACACACGACGGTCATCCTTAGTGTTTGATGGTATGCAAAGAAAAATTCACGACAGACTGGTCCCTGTTTTGCTTATATTATAAGGTCGTATTGAGGATACCAGTGTCATGTATGTATAGCTCCAGCCCTGTGAAATTTATATGATCTCGTGCTATAACGTTACTGCTAAAAGAAAAACAAGTAGTTAGCTGGAATCTACAAAAATTAATTAGAAAAAACATTGTTTTTCCATGATTTATGTAAGCCTTATCTTGCATACGAGGCGCCAAAATATGTTTCAGGCCGAACAGGAAATTTTCTAGAACCTGCAAGCAATAGCACCTTGAAAATAAAAGAAAACATCACTCTTCTCTACTGATATGGTATGCAATGCATCGTAATTTTCTCTACGTAAAACTGAGAGCGTAACTGTCGTACTCACGCAGGAACCAACAAAGGAAGGACCGAAGGAATGTAGGGAGGAACAAGCAGAATTATAATGTGTACAAGTGCAAAATAATTAGCCTATGCAATATAATTAATACAGCAGATCAAGTTTCAAAAAATATTATGTTTGTACAGGATACTCTCGATCAGTGCTGCTCTTGTGTTATTTGGTTTTGTCATCTCGTTGAGTGTGGGTATCTCGTTTTGTGTCTGTAAAGCCCAATGCAGACGAGAAGCAAAAATTGCCGAGAGTGGTATTTCGCCAACAAATGCTCTGACTCAACGCAAAAGTTGCTCGAAAGGCGTGTTCAACAGGTTGGATTTAGGCCAACCTTTGTTGTAGATGCAATTTGAGTTCAATTTTTCCTCTTATCTATTTTCTACTATGCACATAACACCTCTGTTTTTCTTAAAACTTTGCTTTAAGTGGTGGCAATTGCAACTGCAATGTCAAAAATACAAAATAGGTTTGTCTTTAGGTTACAATGATTATAGCCAGCAGAAAACATTCATGTCAAAGTTTTGCTTACAAGCTCAAGATCGTACTAAGCATTCAGTTGCTGAGCAATATGCTCAGTGAATAAAAAACAAATGGCGTGTCAACAAGCAGTAAAACTTGTTTAATTAATATTTACAATTTTTGTTTTTTATGCAACCTGCAATAATTTTACTGTAAAAATTGAAACTAGAAGCACCTTTCACTGCTGCGTGTGCATTAAGAAGCCACGGCAAGCCAGATCTACCCCTAATATTGCCCCACCGATACTATCGAAGATTTCACTCTTGTGCGCACGGCTTAACTTCTGTGCTTCCTCTCCGTTATTCTAACATTATTTTGAAGGAAAATACCTGGAGGCCAATGTTGTAAACAAGACATGTATATTTCCCTTTTACATTTAAAATATAGCTACTGTACATCATTTTCCTACATAGACCCAGAGCACCGTACATCTCTCGATATGTGGGGTCCCACTCAACCACACTGATTGAGAGTTTCCTGTACTTGATTTTGATTCCTTTATTATATGCGCCACTTGGGACTGGAATTGAAATATAAAAAGTTAAAATGAGTCAGCATTAGTCATTAGACAATCTAGGTAGGTACTCCATTATCAATGGCAGACACATAGATTAAGCCAAAAACAAAATATGTCCACATTCGCATAATCTTTTATTATATTTCAAAACTTAGGACTAAAAATTCTTAATCAATTTGAAGTATTTTTTTTGTTAAATGGGATATCGGAATCGGGCTCAGAACACTGACTCCGACTCCTAGAGAAAGTGAGATGCCGACTCTGCAACCCTATATAGAAGTCATTAAGATCATCAATATCGTTGCTTTGTTGTTGGCATGTTCTCGCTCGTGAGGAATTATTGTATGATATATAAACATATTGAGGAAACAATCTTTTGATTTGACTATGGATCGTACATCATCATCATAATACTCATTGCTTGCACTTTTTCTAATTTCTACTGGTGCCATCTACTGACCAATTGGGGAAAATTTTCTCGAGTGTGGTGATTCCAAGAAGCCTCTTTATAAACTTAGGGAGAATTTACTTGTAATCTAGCGCTTGGTTCAAGCTACGTTTAAAATGATGGACAAGAGAATACTGGAGAAGATCAAATTTATCGTGGCTGAGTTTTAGATGGCATCGAGAGTTTTTCAGTAGGATTAAAGTTCGCGTTCCTGCTCCTTTCTTAGTCACTTAGATCTTATCCCAGTAAATATGCAAGTTAGAAGGGTGACACGCAACTGATGATATAGGGCGTTTCGACCCATCTAGCATCTATCATTTCTTAGGTAAACGAGCAAATCAAACCTCGGTGTTGCAGCCGTCAACCCACTTAATGCTTGTGGTTGCTGTAGTAAAATTTTGAAATTGTGATGAAATGTAGCTCTGAAAGTATTGTAGAATTTAGTCTATTATCTGTCTTAGTAGGGTTAATGGTTGAAATGTGCAGTAGTCTTTCGTTGTTTTTATAATTAGCACTACTGTATTTCTATTTTTGCTTTCTGAAATATTGTTTTTGCAAATTTAGTGTATTGAGCTTCATAGTTTTAACTTTTGAGTATTCTCTTGACGGTTGTGAACAGTCAGTCGCTGATATATTTGCAAATAACAGAGCTTTTTATCTGTTGCTAGAAGCTGGACCCAGCTCTTCAATCAGCAACATGAAAGGAGATCTCGCCAAAAAGCTGCCCAGCTACTGGATTCCTTCCCTAACTCCTGACAGCAAGAAAATGAAAAAAACGAAGCCTGTGAGTATATTTTATTTTGTAATAACCTATTTTTTCCTCGTTCTAATTTAACAGATACTAGTGTAGCCAGCTTGATAAAATGACGGCAAAGAAAGTCGATTCAGTAGTAGCTCTTAGTTGTTCATACCCGTAAAAGTGATTTTCTTCAGCAACACTCGTACACGGTGTGGTGCTGCTGCGTTTCTTCTATGTATTTGTTTTTGCAGTGTCTCGCTTCCGGCCGAGTACCTCCGTCGATAGCTTGTAGACTCTTGTACCCGAAGCTACTCCACTTCAGGAGTACAATTCCTACTCGTCACACTCACTGTAAGACAGGTAGGTACTCTTCGAATTATTTTTTTTTAGTATGCTGGGCAATTGTAAGGTCGCGCTCTTGTATAGGTATCAGGGCTGATGCTCAGCTTTTTTTATTTTATTTTATTTTTTATTTTTTTATCCTGCATCAGTGACCCTTCCATCACCTATATAAGGCTCAGCTAGACCCTCCAGCGTCTCTGTTTGACGTTTCGCGACAGGGTATCTATACATCTCAGCTGCTCCTCACCTCCTGGAGAACAAAACATCCTATATTACAGTTCTGAAGCTGAAAAACTTGGAAAATTCGTGTGGACTAGTTTAAAACTTATACTGAAAATAACTCAGTGCTGTACCTTTGATACTTAGAATAGGTAATGAACTTGATCCACTTTTGGAGCTTAGCCTCAGAAACTGCATGCAACTTTTGATACTTAGCTAAATTGGTGGCCGTCCAGCATTGTACTTCATTATATGTGAAGAGTGTCAAAACTTTGAAATGTTATTGGAAATGCTAAAATTTTGAAAACGTTAGAAATCTCTGAAGTAATTTCAATTTGTCTCAGTTTTAAAAAACACTTTGAAAGATTTTAACTGTTCATATCTTATATGGTTAATTTTACTTCTAGAAAATGCAATCCCTGCTTATAGCTACTGTGACTTTGTGTTATCTCTCTTGAGCCTTAGGCCACCGTAATCAAGCTAAAGTATGCTTATGTGCAATGAAAAGTTGGTATGTGCTGAGGGACATCGAGAGTTGACAGTAGTCAAAACTCCAGAAGGAAATGATAGTGGATGGAAGTTAATTTAACCTAGCTGTTATCAAAATTAAAAAGTGACAATTCCTTATGAAATGTTCTTATCTTAAACTGGCTTGCTTCAATTTGGTGAAAAGTTTCTGGGTTCAGAATTCTCTTTAGTCCACTCGGTGGACTTAGCTTTGTTCTGTGATAGTTTCCCTAGCCATTAAAAGCAGGCAAGAAAGAGTAGCGTGAAGCCTTTAACGTTTCAGGCTGGAGCATGGATTTTGGAAAACTTTTTATTTTGTCTGACTTGCTTTCAGTCAATTCTTTGATTAAAAACCCTAGTTTAAGATTTAGCAGTGGTGAGCCTTATGTTTGAGCTAATATTTGTTCAACCAAGACATACTTGAGGAGAGGCTTAGATGTTCATCAAGGAAGTGCTATGATCTTGTTGTAGCTATAACGTGTTGATCACTGGCCTTCCTTTTTTTTTTTTGTTTAGCTAGTGGTATTCATATAGGAGCTTTGATTCAGTGTAAGCGCGGTTTCGGCCCAGCAGCTTGTGAGCTCCTGCAGCAACGATCTTGTATTTACACTTCTAGGGATACCGCTAGTAAGTGCACTGTGAAGCTACTTGGTTCAGGAGAACTGCGGCCTCGCCCCAGCAGCTTTCAAGCTCCAGCAATGACCTTGAACCTGACTACTGTCCGCCATGATGGAGTTCACTCGTTTTCCATATGGAGTTGACGTGCCGTTGACCTTGTCCGGCCATGTATCCTATGCTAGTACAGGGCTTCCGTATTGCTAATGCTAGTGGGTGCACTATAAATATTGAAGCTTCTTAGTTCAGGTAAAGGTAAAGTCAACTGAAGCTTCTTAGTTCAGGTAAAGGTAAAGTCAACTTGACCGACACCCCCAACTGGGAAAACCTGCATGCACTAGTTTGTGCTGCAGATACAGGCCAACAGACCCTAGAGGAGTATACGGCTGCAGTCGACCACAGATCATCTAGAGCTATTGAACCAGGGCAGAAGACTCCATGCAATAATTTGCGCCCTCCAACCCTCCTGATTTCCGGGAAAGGTCAGTAAACCCACAGCAGTTCGCAGACTGAATACTAACTGATAACGTCAAGTGCTGCAAAGATCTTGCCTAGTTGGTAGTGAGGTTTGAACGTGCAACATTGAGAGTCAATGCCAGACGCTTAAATTTGCTGCTACTGCGGATCTAGAGGGAGTGATAGCTTCATTACCTTTCCAGCTCCTGCAGCAGTAACTTGAACTTGGCTACTGTCGGTAACAGAGTTGACCTGCCCTCCGTAATGGGGTTGACCTTGTTTGCCTTAGTAGCCCCTCTTTTGCGAGGAGTTTACTTTCAGTTGATCTTGTTCGGTAATAAGGTACTGTCCTCTATAATGAAATTGACACTCCATTAACCCTGTCCGGCCTTGAAGCTTGTCCTCCGCATGGAGTCTATATGCCATTGACCCAGTCCGGCCTCTTACTGCCGTCCTTCTTAATGAATTTGATCCCTGTCCAGCCTATTAGCTGGTCCTTCGCAAGAAGTTGACATGCCATTGACATTGTCTGACCTTATGTAACTCTCCTCCGTATGGATTAGACTTGCCGCTCCATGATGGAGTTGACCTGTCTTCAGGCCTCCTCTAGCCTAGTAGCTGTCTTCCGTAAAGAATCGACATGTCGCACGCAAAGCAGGTAAAGGTAAAGTCAACTTAGACCACACCCTCACCTGGGAAACCCACATGCACTGGTTTGTGCTGCGGGTATAGGCCCACTGGCCCCAGATGAGCAAGTGTAGTCGCAGTCGCCATCGGGTTACGAACTATAGCGCCAATTTGACGGAAGGAACAAATAACCCGAGACCCCCCACCCCCCTCATCTCTTAGGAAAGCAGTTCCGCCACGGCGCCGAGCATGCACACACAACTGCCGAGCCAGCACACCAAGATCTGCAAAGAGCTCGTGTGCCTCACGGGGCATCGAACGAGCGATACAAGGTGTCAGAGCTGAGAACGGAAGCATGCAGCTACCGGCCATGTGATACCTACCGTCCTCTACGTGGATTACACTGGCCTTTGACTTCGATCCGGCCTAGAACACGATCCTCCGTTACAAGTTGACATGCCTTTGGACCGTATCCGGTCATATGCTTTTATCCTTCATAATGGAGTTGACTGGCTGTTCACCCTGCAGGGTGTCTAGCAGTCTAGAGAACAGGGAAAAATCACTCGGGGAAAACAGGAAAAAAGTTATCAGGAATCGAAATTCTCAAGGGATTTCTGCAGGGCTGTAGATAGTGTTCATTTTGTGGGGTTATCTTTATGAATGCTTCGTTCCCGCAGAGCCTGAGCCATATGTGGATTATTTGTTTTGCAGTGCCGGGGAAAGGTGGACAACTGTCTAGCTTGATTTTGCAGCAAATCCTTATATTGTGAGGGTGGTTTGCAACATTTCCAGTGCCATTCAACCCATAAGCCATTGGTTATCATATTATTTCAAAGTAAAATGGACAATCTGACACTCAGGGAGATTTACGAAAAATCAGGGAAAACTCAGGGAATTTTAAAAGTCTCGATCGCTAGACACCATGGTCTGGCCTGTTATTCATCTTCCGATAGTAGGCGACACGCTTGTTACCAAGTCTGGCCATAGGATACTGTCCTTACGGAGTACGCATGTCGTGGACCTCCGCCCGGCCTTGTAGGTCGTCGTCCGCAAGGAGTTGACATGCCGTCTGGCCATAGGCTACGGTCCTCCATAATGGAATTGACCTTCTGTTGACACTGCTACGGCCTTGTAGCCTTCGGTTTGAAGGAGTCGACAGGCATTTGGCCAAGTCCAGCTGTGTGCTACTGTCCTCTTATATGGGAATGGTCCTGCCGTGACCCGGGTCCGATTTAAATGTCAGACCTCCATTAGGAATAGGCATGCCGTTGACTTCTTCGTTCCGGCCTTAGTGATTCTGTCCTCCGTGAGTTGCCCAGCCGTTGGAAACTTCCGACATAGTAGCTCTTCCTTCGTAGGAGTGGACATGATGTTGACTCTCTCCTATCTTATATTACTGTCCTCCATAATTGAAGTGAGCGGCCATGGACCCTTATCTGGCTATGATGCTACCATACTCCTTTGTGGCCGGAACCAGACGTCAATTTTGTCCGGCACAGTTGTTCCCGATTAGTTGCCTTTTCTTGGTTTAAGAGCAGGCATGCCGGGGTCAATCCCGGCCAGCTGCTATTCTCGCCCTAAGGAGGCTGACATACTGTCCTGGGCCTTCCACGGGTCCTGTCCTCCGCTTTAGATATGAACTGGCCAGATTCCTGGCTCGACCGTCATCTAACAGTCTACATTTTCTCAGAATCCCAGCTTTGGGCCGAGAGCTCTATGGCTTCCCTGCTATGATCCTGAACAATGCTAATATTCTCCATGTTTGGAGTCGACCGGCCGGGATCCTATGCGAGTAGCCTGCCTGTAAGGCGTTGACAGAGTTCGAGTGGGGACTCAAGTGAACCCGGCCTAGGCGAGGAGCGCTGTAAACCTTCGGCAGCTTGTGCCCTGATCTACCCTGACCTCTATTGAGAGCGAATAGCCGTGGCCTTATAGGCCTTATTCAACCAAGAGCTATCCTTCGTAACGAAGTCGAAATGCTGTGGCGTAGTCCGATCAGCCACTTGCGTTGGCTTACTGCTAGTCGATTCCTGCTGACGCTACGGTATTCCGGACGGTAGAACAGTCTGTTANTTATTCAACCAAGAGCTATCCTTCGTAACGAAGTCGAAATGCTGTGGCGTAGTCCGATCAGCCACTTGCGTTGGCTTACTGCTAGTCGATTCCTGCTGACGCTACGGTATTCCGGACGGTAGAACAGTCTGTTAGCTTTTTCGACTGCTATTCTCTACGGAGGTTGTATGTCAACATTATATGCTGCTGAATACGCCTTGGCATCATCATCATCTTTGGAAAAGTACGTTTTTGCTCTCAACCGCATCAAGCTTATCCTGGCAACTTGCTGGTGAGTGTGAGTGAGGAACTTCTCTTTATTTTTCTAACTACTAACAAACCGAACCCTGCCCAAG
>LQNS02278170.1:39342419-39353796 GCA_001587735.2 Parhyale hawaiensis
AGAATTTTGATTCCTGATACCATTTTCCCTGTTTTCCCAGAGTGATTTCTTCTCCTGAGTTTTCCCTGTTCTCTAGACTGCTAGACACCCTGCAGGGTGAACAGCCAGTGAACTCCATTATGAAGCATAAAAGCATATGACCGGACATGGTCCAAAGGCATGTCAACTTGTTGCGAAGGATCGTGTTCTAGGTCGGATCGAGGTCAAAGGCCAGTGTAATCCACGTAGAGGACGGTAGGTATCACATGGCCGGACCTGCTTCGCGTGCGACATGTCGATTCCTTACGGAAGACAGTCAATTTTCCATATTTCTGCCAAGTTTCATGAAGATGGGTCCAGTAATAAGTAATAAAAAACTTTCTGAAGGAAAAAAAATGAACTTTCTAAAAAAGCCCCTATCCCCTCGCCTGGGTGGGTGNTATCCCCTCGCTTGGGTGGGTGGGGGGGGAGGGGTTGCACTGGCAGCCTAAAACTTAAGCCAGCTTTTATTATTATTATTATTAAAATTTCACACCCGGGCCTCCACGGGCAGGTAGTACCGCCCAGATGAAGCATTTTTGCTACACCGGAAGCCCAACATGCTGCTAAAGAAAATCCAACAAAGAGCCATCAACAGCTGACAAAAACGCCTGCGTACCAACACGACCAAAAGCCGATGCCGGCAATCAAATTCCAAGCCCTAACAGACCAGGGCACGAAGCACCGACTGAACGGACGAGTTCTGCATCTAACATTCTCCAAAGTGAAAGAGTGCGTGTCAACCGCTGCACGCCGAATCTTCCTATAGACCTTGAGGGCCGGGATAGAAGAATACAACCTATGTCTTTCATTGTTGTAAACCTTATAAAACAGAGTCCAGCAACCTCTCTCCTATGGGACAGATTCACCTGATCATTTTCGGCGCACAGCCTGCTGGCTGAACTAACAAGGCGGTCCAGCAGGCGCAAGTAATGGTCAGCATCTGAAGAAGCCCTGACAATACTCAATACTCCAACACAGGCAGTCAGAAAGCGTAAAAGGATCTACGGACAACCTCATCGTCAAAATACACCGAATTCACCTTACGCACGAGCGTGTCCTTCTGATGTTTAGCTGTTTAATGCAGAAAAAAAACACAGTTCTGAAAAATTTAAAGATTTTTTTTTTTTGGGGGGGTGAACCCTTCCCTCAAGGAGGTAGAAAGCAGTACCAAGAGTTGTAGGTCAGACGAGATGTTTTATGCCTAAACTAAGATGATGATGAATAGTGCAGCTACAAAATAGATAATCCTTGACTTTCCATGGGGTTCCTCTTAGCCTCAGTTTATGCGATTTCTTTCATGCGAGTTATCGAATCTAGGGTTTCACGAATGAAGTTGGATTAAACAATATGGAGTAGTATAGACTTACCATGTTACATTAAATAGAACTCGCCATCGCTTAAGTGACAGGCTTTAGTTTAGACAGGGAGGGTAATTGTTTGAAGATCTGGGTAAAGTCAATTAAAAAAAAAGAAGTTGTATCCGAGCAGCTTATGTTTAGTACATTTTAGAAAGTCAAGACTTTCTTTAACCATGAGATTTCCATGGCGCCACTGGTGGTAATAATAATAATATTATACTTTAATAAAGTATGATTCACGCTTTATTGCCAGTTGAATTTTAATTTAAATGTAAGCCCACAATACCAAAGTGATACTCAATACAAGTTTTCTACTAAAGTCTGTGTAGTGATACATCTTCAAGAAGATTGATGTAGTAAGCACAGAGTTATGTGCCTATGTATTTTGACCCACTTCCTAACGTGTCACGCTTCATTGCAGATGTCTTATGAAGACGGGTTCTATTCATTGTACCAACGTAATTCAAACTGTGAAACAGAGGGAACAATTGGAGCATGATATACATTCATATGCCAGCAGAATACTATGTGAAGATTGACGACGTGTTGTCCTTGTTTTGAAATTATTTTGAATGGCATATCGTCCATTGAATAATTTAGCTAGTTTTTAATCTCAGTAGATGTTCTTTACCCAGCAACACTTTGAATCTTCTGTCATAGTCTCCTTCCATTTAGGTATACTAAACACCTCCCTCTTCAAGATGATCCGCAGATCTTCGATGGGATTGAGGTCATGAGCAGCAGAATGCCATGTCATGATATGTGCCTTTCTGAGACCAAGAGTACTGAGGAACGCCGTTGTGGTCTTGGCTCAATGTATTGTCGCATTATCATGCATGAACATTATCATGCAAATGGCAGGTCTTCCAACCATAGCCACAAATGCTCTTCCATCCATAGCCACAAATGCTCTTCCAAAAACAGGCAGTACAGTAGGCCTTGCTTGTGAATTTAACACCTTAAAGGACTCAAAATGGTCTTGCTATCTTACCCAGCACATCACTCTACCCCATCCCGTTGACGCCGAAGTTGAGTAGGACGAAGTTCTCCAAAAGGTAGCCAAAAGTTTGCCCATCTGTCGGGTCTATCCTAAGTAGCTAGACCCTCATCCGTGTAAAGGACATTGCAGAAGTCGGTCGTCATGTAGTTCTTTGCCCACGTGATAGTTTCTCTTTATGGGACCTGTTCAGGAAGGATCTGGGAACGGGTTTCGTATTTTTGGCCACCTCTTTGAGAACCCTTCACCAGGTACTATTCACACAGGTGTAACTCAAGCACCTACGAATAAGGAAACACTGGTTGCTGCAGGATTTCGTACGGTACAGCGTGCCTATGTACCTATTCTCTTGGTTATCGTCCTTCGCTTGCTTTTATCGTTCCTCACCTTGATGACAGGGTTCTTCACCTATGACTACAGTATCCTATGGTCCCGTCCAAGTTCACTGCCTAACTCCACCATAGAAACACCATCTACAAGCCCATGGACTATCCGCTCTTTCTCTGCAGTTGTCACTCGTGGACTTTACATCTTGTTACACCTGCTATGGAGCGTGAAACTTCAGAAATTGGGTCAAGATGCATACAATATGCATTAGATACTGCCGAAGTTTGTAATGACTTCAGGGCAGTGCGGTATTGCTGGAGGAGGCAGAATCCATCTGTAAGGAAAGGACGAATATCTGCTCCAAATTTTGATTGGAGAGTATGTCGAATGCGGCGAGAGCCGGAAGGGGCCATGATTGCGTCATGGGCGGGATGATGTACTCGCGAGGCACTGAGAAGATACTGCTTCACAGCAACACCAGGCTGTCGCCATCTAGTGAAGTTGTGGTTTCATGATAGTGGTGCAGTGCGGTGGGATCCGGCGACTGTGCGCAGAGCTTCAGTCTGTACCGCTTGTAGCCTAATGGCAGTTTTAAGACGTTGGGAAACCAGATTGGGCCTTGTAAATTACAACGCTTTTTATGATGGCTCGATAGGTAAGTAATAGGGTCTCTCTCTGTTGCCCCGTCTTGCGTCCGCTAGCACGGAGAGGATCCGCAAGCGGGAGCAGCTTCTGTCTCAAACATTTCTGGTGTGAGCGACAAAATTAGGGTGTGGATCAAACACCTCGCCCAGGATTTTTGTGTTGCGCTCCAGAGTGAGGTACATAGTACCTAACGTTATTTGTGGGTCCAACCTGGATTGATGATAGTCTGAAGTAAACAGAGTGGAGGAGTTTTTGAGTGAGAGACAGTCGAGGGTCTCTCCTCGGCCCAGGCTTCGATTGCCACTGCATGGACCGATAAGTACATCGTTGCCTCGGAAACGAGTTGAAAGGAAGCTAGGATGGTATAATCTTGCGCATATGAAGAAGGGACGTCGTCAATCTAGGGAAAAATCACAGACGTAGAAATCAAAACGGAGTGGCGAGATGACTGGTCCCTACGATCGTACTCGTGTGTGGAGTCGTAAGACTATACTTTTGCTTGCCACGGGCAAGAGGCATGGAGCTCCCATAAAAATGCGGAGATCCTTCTGATGAAGTTACTAGAAAGGCCTGAATATTTGATCTTGGAGATAAAGTTGTGGTGGGAGATTGTGCCAAAGGCCTTGGAACAATGCACTTTTAAAGCTTTCCTTGCAGAGAGCATTGGTTGATTGAAACCGTGTACAATGTGGTGAGCTAAGGTTAGAAGGGCCGTGGTGGTTGGCCGCGGAGAGTGGAAACCATATTGGGAGTTGGACACCTCCAACGTCTCCATAAAAAGAGGTAGAAGCAAGCGTTCTTGGATCTTGACCGCTGGGCAGAGAAGGGATATCGGACGATAGCATTTACTGTCATAGAGGGGGTTGCCTGGCTTAGGATTAGATAATGCGGACAGTCTTCCAGATGCTTGGCAGGCGTGCATGTGGGAGATACAGATTGAAGTGGGGTTAAAAGCAAGATACTTCAAAGACCAAGATGATTGATGTGTAGGGCCAATCCATCATGACTCACAGCCGAGGAGTTGTTCAAGGTTCTGATGTCGGCGTTCACTTGCTGGAGAGTAAAGAACTCCTGGTCTTGATCCATGGGCTGATAGTGGATTCTCTTAGGAGTGTGGTCTTGTGGCGGATGTAACACTGGGCCCACGCTCATCAACTGTTTGCAGAAACTGGTGGCCACTTCATGTTAGGCTTGTTAGGAATGGCAGATTCGCGGTTGCATGACAGGCAGGTTACGGAGAAGACTCCATAGTCAGGAGGGATGGGACCTATGATCACAGCTTACTTCTTTGTCGACGCCAAGGATGATTAACGGAAACAGGTTAGCGTACTGCCGACGGGCGGCACTTGCGCGCGGCAGACGTACGAAGCGATGACGTCATAAAAACCTACTGCGTTAATAAGTAGCTATTTAACATTGTTTCTTGATCATTTCATTTGGGCTTCTAGAGTGTCATACATGTCCTACAATCATCATAGTTGCACAAAAATATGTATCAAAGCATCTACAAACTATTTTTTAGCGCTCTGAAGGATAAAATTTCGAAAGAACATTGGTTAAAAGGCTTGTAAAAGAGCAAGTGAATTCAAACGGCAAAACGCCCGCATGTATCAGAAGCACTTTTAGAGCCAAGTTTATCGTCTTAAAATGCAATAAATCAAGTGAGTTTTATCGAGAGTAATATGGCATCCTAAAGATGGATTTATATGAGTGGTATGTGCGATGTAGCTGTGGTTGAGTGCAACGAGTGGTTTGTTCAAGAGAAATCTTATTCCCTGACTTTTTAATGGTGGAATCACCGGGAACAGAGTAGCGGTATCAAAAGTTTTATGGAAGATGGAGTGGTGAACCTGCAAGGCCAGACCAAACCATGCTCCCGCGAGAGCGATTTCGTCTGATCACATTGAAGTTTAAAGGGTAGGCGAGGACACTTTATCAGTGAGCTTAATCTCCTGAATAACCGCATCCAGGATTCGTTCTTGTACCAGGGAGAGCTCAAGTTCCCTTCTAGCGTGACCAAACCCCTTGCAGTTGAACTGCAGGAAGCGATGCGACTCGCAACCACCAGATCTAGAGATGGCGGCAGAGGACAGTGACTCAGGGTCAGACGACGAAGCAATCGCTGGACCTGAGGCACAAGCTGGACAACTCTAACCTGGAGAGTATGATGAAGGCCTAGCAATGCCCGTGCACCGCTTATGCACTCAGTGACCGAAACTTGCTCAGAGAAGGCCCATCTTCTTGTGAGAACCTCGACTGAATAGACAGTTCTAGGCCGTGGGACCGGGTTCTGGTGTGCGTCTCCACAGGGAAGCAGAAGGCGAAACAAATACGGTCAAAGGGAGAGGACGCTGACCACAGCCAGAGGTGTCCAGATATAAAAAGACTATAACAAGATAGGCAAAGGAGAACCCCTCGGAGGAGAGGTAAATTTCCTATTAAGACCATCAGCGACGAGTTCCCGTCCAATACAGGGTCCATCCACCGCAACTATGCGGGGAACATCAGATGGGTCGTATGCCGTTTGTCATACCAAAGGCTGATAACATTGCCCGCCGCTCCCTATTTCACAAAGCATTTTTGGAGTTTAAAACTAATACTTTAGCGTCTTAACCATGATGAACTCAGTCAAATGCATCCTTATTGTCGAGAAAGCACAAGTACATCGAACGGCAACTGTTTAAGACCTGTTTCAATGTAACTCCATATAGCAATTTCTGTTTCATGTGGGGCTTTCAAGCTAAGTTGGTCATCTACAGTCATGTACGGTGACATATATGGGTTTCTCAAACACTAGTTCTACCACTTTCGATAGAGACGCAGTCGTTGCAATTGGGCGATAATTGCTCTTGTCAGCCACACGTTTTGTTTTTACAATTGGTGAGATAACTGTCAAGAAAAGAACCAGGTGAGGAAAATTGCGAGCTGCGTTACAAGCCTTGGGCTATATTTTTAGACTTATTATGGGATATAATCAACGCCAGACGCTTGATTATTCTTCAGCTTTTATAGCGCTTGACAAATCTTGACTTGAGATACGGTGCACTATTCGTTAGAGGAAGCCAGAGTATCAAGGATGCTCCCGAGTACCTTTTCCGCAGATGTTGCATCTGGCTGCACTTCCTCTATTTCTTTTCTGTTCTGCGAGGTGAGCTTTCGATCGAGATAGCGCACCTAATCCGCGGATTTCTCTCATCTCTCTCGTGTGGACCGTGAAAGAGGCCGACCACTCCAGTGTCTCCTACTATACCTTGCGCCTTGTTCGGCGGCGCTCTCGGTCTCGCCCCTCGTCATCGGGGCTCGCAAGAGACTCTAACATGATCGCGCCTTAACTTAGTCTAGCCTGACGCCTTCCGGGCAGGATATGGAAGGGACAATGCAGCGTTTCTCAATTACTACCCTGTTCACGAATTTCGCCGCCGAACAAGCTGCAACCACTCCTCAACTAGATCGAGTTGTACCAAGGCAAAGATGGCGTTGGAAAGGTCATGTGGATGGCTACTTGTAATTCTCAACTAGTTTCTCAACAATACCGACTCGACTTATTTTTAATGAGCAGAATGGAGCGCTCTGAGCCAAAATCCAAGCCATCAACAGCAGCGAGCTGATTTCCGGCATGTAAGCAAAGAGTGTTGCCAACAGCTTAACTTTCGAGCCTCGATGAAATCGCGGTGGCAATTATAAAGTACCTACTCATTAGCGTATATCTTCCACACGGCCTATGATACACGGTTCAAACTCTGTGCAGCAGCTTAGACTAAAATTAGGTAGCATCTGTATGAATTTCAGTTTTGATGTGCGTCAACAAGATCCCCATCACAGAAACGCCTTTTAACATATGCACTGTTATCATAGTATTGTTGTACCTGTACTGGAATTCTGCTTATACTAAAATTGTAATAGAGAGCCAGGTGTGGTTGTGAATGACCTGCAATCAGAAGCAGCTTGAAGAATGAAAGCTTGGCTCCATTTCTTCCCAGTGCAGATCGTACTTACGATATCCTTAATTTCCTCCTATCTAATACTGAGAGAGTGACATTCGTACCAACGCAGGAACTAACGAACTAAGGGAGGAATGTAGAAATTATTTTTGCTCTTACCATTTTCTATACTTATGTATTTTTCTTTTTTTCTAGTTTCAAAGAACATACATCAAGAGCGTCAGCTAAATCTACGTTTTGAGTTGACAAAAAAAAAAAATTCTATGCCCCTGAACATATATCTTTTGGTATTATTGATTTGTGTCCATTTTTGCTTGTGGATGTTGCTGTACATGAAGCTGTGTTTCATCATTTTCCTCTTTCACCTTTATTACTGTAGCTACCATAAAGTGGGGTTACTCTGTCTGCAGGGGTAACTTTTTCCTGTTACTTTTTTCCAACTGGAATAAAATGAATACGCTCAAATTAGCATATAGCCTATGTAGTGCGCTTCACTGTAGTAACTCCTACGCACTGTTGACTTTTTACAATTTGAGAAAACCAGCGGGACAAAGTTACCCCCGCAGACAAAGAAACTCCACTTTACGGTACTTGAACGAGAAATGCCTTGTAATTTTCATGTTTTTTTTTACCAAATCTATTTTACCGGGGCCAAGCCAATTACTTAGCCTGCGGGACGTCTCTCTTTCGTGCCAACTTTGCTTTCTTCCTCATTTCATACTCTTACTTGCTCATACTTTATTCTATACTTCCTCTTCTTTCACAACTTACTGTTCCCATGCGCGTTGATCCTGTGTGGGAACACCTTCCTGCATGAGTTTCCCGTTTCTATCGGCATACTTTATGTCCCTTGCTTTTTCCTCTGTGATATCGTCTTGCTCGGAAACGGGAGGCTTAACTATGTACAAACGTGCTCGATGCACTGCACCTTCAAATCTATATAAGCCGTTGCGTAACTAGAGCCGGGGTTAGATCATTATCAGGAACACCTCCAGTCACACCTCCACCTTACCGCTACGAGCTATTGTGTGAAGCCCATTGGCATTCTTAGAACTCAGCTTCGATTGATATACTAAGATTGGTGTTTATCGCAAGATTATAGACTCCTGGACTTATTGTGTGTTCCTCTTTATTGAATGTCAACTACAAGAGTATTTTCATATCCTTCCATTCTTACCGATATCACGTTGATTCTGACGGTAGAACACCGAACCTATCCTCAGGTATACCGTACCTATATATATTGCCAAGTTACCTACGACAACCTACAGGTACCGTCATCGAGGCGATGGTACCATTTATTTTGATTCTAGTAGTTTAGAAGTATCGAACTCTGAACAAACTTATTATAAATTCATTGTCCAAGAGACATTACTTCAAAATATTCTCAGGTTCGGATAAAACCCCTAGCCCGAGCCTCACAACTAAGTCAATTATTTGAGAAACGGTTCGTGGTAACATGCCTGACATGCAGATACTTTTTTTAAATGCCTTGTCGATTAGTAGCGCCACAAGATTTTAATGAGATTGCATGGCGCTCATATGTATGAGTACTGCTGGCAGTTGCCTTGGGTTCTATGGACTCTAGCACACCATTCGGTCTTGCTTCTTCACCAAATTTGATATTCTAACTTGTAAGCCTGCTTCAACAAAGTTAAAGATGGAAGCTGGTGGTAAGTGACCTTACTCTTTGGTAGATTCATATGGAATATTTCCATTGGCTCTTACGGAGACAAACGGGCGCTAGTCCCCTGGTTGATTAGCAAACTTAGGAACTGTTCTTCCTTCATCTCAAGAAAGCTTTCACCAATAAAACTCAGGTCCATCGTGCTAATAAGAAAACCGCAATCAGCACAGTACATTCTTCTCAGGATAATTTTGTACTCTTCACATTTGCTTAGAATAATGTGACCTCCAGGATGAGCTCTGTTACGTTCCATTGCTCTATTCTTCAGTATTGCTCAATATACTGATTTTGAACTCCTGCCTTTATCTCATTCCTTGGTGTACTTCATTGAAAGCTTTCTGCATTACATCTTCCGATTCCAAATACCTAATTGCTTCTCCTCTTTTGTAGTGCCGCACCATTCTTGGCTACCAGCTTTACTTGGTTCAAGGAATATTATACAACAGCTAAGTATCAGATAATTCTCACCAGATATATCCAAAACACAAGAAAACAGTTGCTACATATAATCTCTGTGCATATCGATATAACTGTCTCAGTAGATGATGACTTGGACACTGTCAAAGGCACCCATTTTTTGCCTATGTCAGAGTTATTCCACTATCTGTACGTGGTCATTACAGCCTTTACAGCAACTTTATAATTGTCATTTTGTACTGAAGATTTCAACATTTTCCGGATCTCCTAATATTAACTAAAACGTGCCTTCCCCAAACATTTTGACCTCAGGGCAATATTGAAAAAAAAAAAAAACACTGAAAACTGTTGCTTTTCTCATCTCCCTTCAAGTGTATTTTTTAATGTCAGAACTTTTGTACTTTTGGAAAGATTCTAGCTTAAAATATAGCAAAATTTATTTAATTTAAAAGATTGCCTAGGGAAGAATATTGTAGGTATAATCCCCCCTTTTTTCTGGGGGGATATGTGACGGCAACTGAGAGCAAATTTAAGTGTCGAAGTCTCCCTACTTTCCAATATTTCGATGTAGCTATGGGGCGCCAGTGTAGATTTTCATCATCAAACTATGAAATTTGGGTGAAGAGACAAAAACTGGAAACGGTTTCATGCTAATTTTTTATATTGGCGTAAACACATATATTACTCATGTGCACCATGCAAGACATAAAAAATACAGATAGCTACAGGTCTTTTCATCTACCAAGCTGAAAAGAAATACTGGAAAATATTTGGCTACTTTTGTAAGTGAAGTGCACCATGAAAGATGCAATGCCTCAGGCGTATTTGAAAATATTTTTGCCCAGAACAAAATTCAAATAATAAATGGGAGAATTACCAATTGCCGAACTAACTCTATTTCCGAACAAACAGTTATTATTTGATAGATTTATTACTTGCACCTATCAAATAATGATGTTTGTTCGGAAATAGAGTTCGGCAATTGGGTAATTCTCATATAGTGTCTACTAATGAAATCTAACGTTTCGGGAGTATCTCCCTTCATCAGAATGTTAAAATTGTAAACCTATCACCTACGAATAAAAATTTCCTTTATCTCAAAGGCTGAGAAGAACTTATGGTTGTCGGGGGAGAGGGGGGAGAAGCCTGGAACGTGAATGAACAAAGCTGCTTGAAGGGGCTGTACAGGCTCCTGTACAGTCGGAGGATGTGCAACTAATTGTAGACGGTGTGAAGCGGTACAGCTGAGGTCATTCTGTTAAGCCTGGGTCTTGTTCTATGAATGTAGAGGGACTCTAATATTGTGAGCTTGATTGGGTTAGAAAAGTCTATGAAGTCATTCTTGTTGAAGGGATGGTTGTTTTGCTCTGCATGGAGGCGGGGATTTGATTGTGGGGGGTTGGTGAGTGGTGAACCGATTAGACTAGATACACCTAAATCTTGGTCAATGCAGGCTCTGAAATGTTGTCCAGTGCTACCGATGTGCGAGGCATTGCATCCTCTGCATTGGAAAGAAATGGTAGATAACACTATGCAAAAGTGTTGTAGGAGGTTTGTCCTTAAATTTAAAGTAGGACTGTAGGACCCAATGGTAAATGTTTTTTTTTATGAAAATTTGAAGTTTATGTGTGGGTAAGCTTTAAAGAAGAGAGCTTTCAAACTATTTACCGTACTAACAGAGGACTTGTAGTAGGGAAGTGAGTGAAAGAAGTCTAATTTATGGACTAAAGGTTTTTAACAATACCGGGACACTAGTTTTAGACTTCCCCCTGACAACACCTAGGTTCCTCTCTGTATTTGAAATAAAGAAACTTTTACTTATAGGTGATAGGTTTACAATTTTAACACTCTGATGATAGGAGATGCTCCCTAAACGTTAGAGTTTAATAGTCTATATATTACTAACGGGACCCGTGGAAATTCCACGGTTAAATGTTTTCACCGACTTTCGTTTGACATAAGATACCTAGTGTTCATGTAAATT
>LQNS02278170.1:39493226-39513505 GCA_001587735.2 Parhyale hawaiensis
GTCCAGCCGGAATGAGAGGTGCTTGGCTATTTAACTGTCTCCAGTATCTAATAATGCGGGACATACCTGATATATTTAGACAACATGTAAGATAAGGCATTACTGTCGTGATTTTTTATGATGCTTCAGCAATCAGCGCGCGTGCACTGCTTTGAGTTGAGTTCTGATTTTGCTTTACAAATTCTTGGCTTTATGGTATTTGAACAATGACAAGATCACCGATTGCTGCGCATATTGACAGAGTATCACCTTTATGAGTGGAATGCATTCATGCCAGTTAGTTTTGCCACTAATACCCCTAACGTACTATACACTACCAATAGGTTTTTTCTCCATGTTTTCTATTAATCTATATACATATAATGACCATTATCCACAGGTTTTGCACCACCTAGCTCTACTACTTTTCACGATATAAACCATTGTATGGGTAAAGTCTACCGATAAATTTGATCAACACTGTGTTTAAAAACAAATTCAACTAAGTTAAACTAACAAGTTAACTGGAATTCAAAGTTGTGGAAACACAAAAAAATGAGGTCTAAACAAGTATCATCGATTACGCCATATTTAACACACTTCTAATTCATACACAACACCAAAATAGATGTTGGGCAAAACCTTATATTTACCAACAATTATACAGTAGACACAATTTAAAAAAAATCATGCCAATGTTGTCTAAAATAAAGTACAGAAGTGAATACGGTAACGGTAAATTTGTAAAAGTTCCGATGATACCTGATATGGCAACATGACCTGATATAGATTGTACACGAATGCAGATTGTACCAAAATTCCCTGCGGCGAAAATTCCTTGCAGCCAATTTTCCTATGGCGAATTTTTTTGCGGCCAATTTTCCTGCGGCAAAAATTCCGGGCACGGTGTATGAGGCAAAATGAATACAATTGTCCATGCTGTGAGCTGTTTGTGCTCCGAGTATGTGGCTTATTTAGGAACTTTTGTTTTCAGTGTATCGCAGCACGTCCGCTAATGTTAGGGTCTTTGATTGTCTTTTAGATAGTAGTGTCAAGGCAAAAGCTGCATTAATTATCCATGGGTCGCCCCGACAGAACTCCTCTGTCGGTAGCATCAGACCCACGACAGAGCCCAACTCTGGGACGTCTAAATGATAGTTTAGACCGTTTGGAGGTGTAACCCTCATGTAAAGACAGATTCGGTGTTTTTAACTTTTTTTACTTTTATATCTTTTTAATGTATTGATGCCCGCTCAGTGTCCCAGCACAACGCCTCTTCACTTCGTTATGCCTATTGCTACTGTCATCATCTCCATCAGTGCTCTTGTCCAAGCTGCTGCTCTGTGTTCACCTATCGATCTTAGGTACTTACTGGTTATTGGTGCTCTATTACGATTTTTCCTGTCTGGAAATGTGTTTTTAACGTTTTTAGTGATACGTTTTTAGAGACTGTGTTTGGTGTGTGGTCGGCCTGTGGCGCCGCCATCTTGGATCTCTGACCCTTGTCTCCTTGTGTTCAAAGAGCCGGAGCCGCAGTTTGATGAAGATCGGTGACCAGAGATGGTGTTTCGTGCGTTTGTGAATTGAATTTTCAGTAATTCTTTTTTCCACGTAATAGAGTAACAAATACTTGGTGGTCTGTTCTTGGTGGCCCTAACAACTCCAACAAGTAGCTATATTGTTTGCTTAAATACTTCGTGGCCGGCCCCTCTGGCCCTAACAATTTCGTCATGATGAATTGTGATGAATTAAAGTTTCAGTAATTCGTTTTCCTCGCAATAGAGAAATAAATACTTGGTTGTCGGTCTTCTGTGGCCCCTAGCAATTCCAACAAGTATATTGCTTGCTTAAATACTTTCTGGTCGTTCCTAGTGGCCTAACAATTCTGCCTAGTATATTGCCTGACGAATTTTGCATATTTTTGCGGCGGTGGGCCCTTCTGGTCTTTTTGTGCCATCTGTTAACGTGACATCAAAGACTGGATTGTCGGTCCATCGTGGCTCTTCACAATTCCATCTAGCCTAACGATAAATTTAGGTGGTAGGCACTTGTGCTCAAAGAATTCCACCCAATGTATTGTTGCCCTCTTTGTGTGTAGGCCGTAGTGCCTTGCAGTTCCACCAAAAATAAAATTGCGTGTAGGTCGTAGTGCCTTGCAATCTCACAACATTAATGGCGTGTAGGCCGTAGCGCCTTGCAGTCCCGCCAAGTATAATTTGCCACCATAGAGCGAAGCCCTCCACTTAATGGGGGGCTAAAAATTCCTATCCAGAGCGGATTTCAGACAGACTTTGTGGGGGGGGGCTCTATTATCCCGTTATCAGTGAGTCAGTGAGTTTCTCCCATTGTTGGAGAGTTCAGAGCTTGTTTCCCAAGATAAGGGATAGTCTTCAATAGTTGGAAGGCATAAATCAGCCAGACTATCGATCTGGACCGATTCCAAGATGACGGCGGGACGCCGAGAAGCCGGCAGTTTTGAAGTCCCGGATCTAAAAAAAGAATAAAAAATGAAACAGATGAAATGAATAAAATGAAATTGGAGGGTGCACTCTTGCTTTCTCCTAAGGGAGTACAGGAGTGCCCATCTAAATTGAGGCTAAGTAAAAAAAAAAACTGCAGGTTGAGCCGACTTGGGCAGATTACAGGCGGTCCAGACTTTCATCCGAGCCTCTCCCCTTGCAGGGCTGGCACGTAGTAATCTCAGTGAAGGAAGACCCATCTCTGGACTTACACTAGAACAAGCTCAACCGTGGTAGGTATGGTACCACTACCTCTGACAAATGAAACCTTTGTCTCAGAATGGGAGAGCCCTTGAGACACAGGAAAATTCTCCTCAGATCATTGCAGGATGAGGTCCGGCTGACTGCTGTCTTTGGAAACTTAGTCGAACTCCTGGAGGTTCGATGATAGACTTAGCCTTAGAAAAAATGCATCCTGTTGGCTTTGCACTAGTGCTCGTGGATTATCTGGATCTAACTTCGGAATACTACATTCCAAAGAGGCATAAAGGATACATCGTAACCGTCGGCAAGGGCCTTATCCTTGAGACCTTTCGAATTCGGCTCCAAATTTAGTAGCTTGGAGGTCAGGGGACTTTGCCTCAGAGCGGGTACTGCCTTAAGGCGTAGCATGGATCACCTGGACCCCATGTTAAACTTATCCTCCGAGGAGTATTTCCAGTGAGGCATCAGAAGAGTATATGAGAGACGATGCTGACGTCTCACCCGATTATAGGATTGACCGGTGATGTTTACAGTGTCATGGGGCGCTTTTGGCGCCGTTGCCTCGTCACCCCCAACGACCGCCCGCACTACTTGATCTCCCCCATGAAGTAAAAGTGCAAAGGTGACTTGGCATGTAGGCCGGCAGTGGCTCATTCTCTTGATGGATGTGATCGCGTGAGGTGCGAGCTGGAGCTGCTGCCGACCCAGGATTATAAGAACAGTGTAGCTAGGTACTGCACTGTGTTTGTTCGATTAGTAGGTACTAGCTCCTGTTAGTGTAAATAGTGCAGGCCTACCGTTCCTGACCTGAAGGAGTTGGTGAGGGGTTCGATCTGGGAGTTGGGAAGTTAGTGGCATGCGGCCTTTGTTTGTGTTTGCAGTTTAGCCCAACTACAGGGAGACCCTCTAGGCTAGCTACAGAGGTTGCAGTAAGCTTGCAGCTCCGCACTTGTAAATAGTTCCCGCAGTATCTGCATTGTATATAATTCCATTCTCAGTGTAATATATTCCGTTCATTTGTAAATATTTCATTACACCTTACTATTGGCCTGATTGTCGGCGATCCTCCGAACAGCTGGGCAGTGCAATTATAGTCCGGGCCGCGGCGACTTTACGTGACAGTGCCGTGGAATTTCAACAGGCCAGGGTTGGCTTTACATGGAGTTGTTATTGTGGAGAAATCACTGGTTTTTTTGACTGTCACCCGGCTGACTTTTGCACTGCTTCCCCCGAACAATTGCCGCTGACCAGCCAGTGCTAAGAGCAATAGCAAGTTTAGAGCCGGGAAATTTCATGCGAGCGCAACTTGGTGGGCAGCAGTAATACTTACTGTCTGTTTTGCCAAGAGCGAGATTGCTGCTTTCTTTGGCCTGATCTTTGATTATAATAAGTGGCCAGTGTGATTGGAAACTGAGATTTTGCTGCCTGAACGCCAAGAGTGCCTTGCTTTGGTAGTTGCGCTCGCAAGAGTGACCCTCTCTTATACTATACCATTGACCAGCCCATCTCTAATACAGACCTTTATGCGAGCACAACGCGGCAGGAGCGGACAGTAACAATAGTCCTATTGTTGGCCCTGCTTGGTTTGAGAGAATCGCGATGGGTAGTTTTCTGTGCTGACAGCTGTCTAATAAGGCAAATAGCCATTTCATTGGATTTGACGTTATATATACATATTGGAGTTGACATTAAATCTTTATTGACTAACAAGATACTACCCTCCCTCGCGATTGTGCTCCCATATATGACCTTTCTGTGTTGTCTTTTGTCATGATCTGTATCACGAGCCTGCCTACTGACTTGATCCGTTGCAGTAGTCCACTATCTTCTATCTCAGTGGCTCGCTACGACAGAACACCTCTGTCGGTGGCACCAGACCCGCGACTGCACCCAACTCTGAGGGCATCTAAATGGTAATTTAGACCGTTTCGAGGCGTAACCCTCATTATAGACAGCTTTCGATATTTTTTTTTTGTTTTTTGCTCCGCGTACCTGGCACCTCAGGAGCCCAGCAGCACTCTTCATACTGTTACGATTCGCGCTACTGTTAACATCTCCACCTGTGCTCTGGTCTCAGCTGCTGCTCTTGTGTTCACCTATCGATCTTAGAGTTTGAAAAATAGTTCCCTTACTGTTTATTAGTACTCTAATACTGTTTTACTTGTTTGAATATGTGTTTTTACTGTTTTTAGTGATACGTTTTGGAGACTGAGTTTGGTGTGTGATCGGCCTAGAGTGTCGCCATCTTTGATTTTTAAACCATGTCTCCTTGTGTTCACAGAGCTACAGAAGCTGTTTGTTCATGAAGACCAGTGACTGTGATGGTGTTTTGTGCTTTGATTTAAAGTTAACATAAATTGTTTTTTCCTCTGAATAGAGGAATAAATACTTGGTGATGGTAGGCACTTGTGCTGCAAAAAATCCAACAAGTATATTGTTGCCTTAAGTCTTGGTCGGTAGGCCGCAGTGCCCTAAGAATTCTACCAAGCATATATAATTATACTTGCTTGGTTAGGCTGGACGCTTACAAAAGGCCACCATGAATGTATATCCTAACTTTGTTGGTAGGCCTTAGTGCCCTAACTAGTCCGCCAAATATACTTATCTCTTGGTTGGTTAGGCCGGACGGTATCGAAAAGCTGCCAATCATAGAGATTTATATCTTGGTTGCTAGGCCCTAGTGCCCTAACAAATCCGCCAAGTACACACACTTTCACTCTACACACGCCAATATGTGACGCCGTGCATGCATCCCAACCCAGAACAGTTACAAAACAACCCTCAAAACACTAGACAATATCAAACAAAACGTCACCCAACTAATGCGCTAACTTCCTCTTGAAAACCACCAAGGAATTGCAGTAGCTGACACAACATCCTCAGGCAGGGCTTTCCACTGCTTAACACATCTCGATGGAAATGATCTACTCCCAACATCTGTACAAAAATATGGACGATTCAACTTCCATCACCAGCCCTCAAAAATAATTTAGCCATATTAGCAGTTCCCCAGTGACCAGAGAGGCCTTTCCAACACTTAATCAGGTCTTCACGCAGCAACCTGCCCATAAGAGAAAAGATCCAACTGCCGCAACCTGTCACCATAGTTTAGATCCCTACGACTTTGCACACACTTAGTTCATCTTCACTGAACTGACTCCAGCAACCTCAGATCACCAACATAACCTGTGTGCCAGACAACTGAGCAGTAATCCAAGATGGTCCTAACATGAGCCACATAAAGTGTGACCATAAAATCAGGGCTCCTACAGACAGTAGATCTCAGTAAGTTGTTCGCAACTGCAGATGCTTTACTTACTATCTGTCTCATGTGGACGACATGAAACTTGAGGTCCTAATCAGTGGTAACTCCCAAGTCGCGATGTGTATCTACACAACTCAGCACAGATTCTTGCAAGAAGTAAGAATATGCCTCATATTCATTCACACTGTGACCACGACAAAACCTCATCAAAACACACTTTTCAGGATTCAACTTCACATTCTATGACTTAACCACATCAACCAGCATATACAGGTCTCTCTCTACAACACATCTACTGAACCTTGATTGTAAGACACATAGAGTTTGAAATCATCTGCAGACACCTTGACAGAGCAAGACAAAGGGATATCAATGGATCAACGTAGATCAAGAACAACAAGGGCCTTAAAACTGAGCCCTGAGGAACACCACTAAGTCCTGTCTCTCATCGCTACAACAACCATCAATACACACCCAAAGAACGACCTGACAAAAATGACGCAATCCCCGTCAGGAGAACACCGCCCACTCCCAGATCATTCAGCTTCGAAAGCAACACTTGAGTGGCAAACCTTGTCGAAGGCTTTTGAAAAATCAAGGAGCAGATCAACAATTTCACCACTCTCCAGGCCCTGCACAAGTAAGCAGCAGCTGATCCTCTGTAGACCTCCCCCCAACGGAAACCAAACTGGTGTGCTGAAAGAAGGCCACCATGTTCAAAGAAGTACTACTTTAAAAGATCCCTCACTATCAGCTGTTCCAAGGACTTGCAACAGACAGAGGTCAGGCTCACAGGGCGGTAAATAGGGCAATATACCGTGATTTTGCTTTGAAGAGGGGAACCACAATTGACTGCATCCAAGCAGCTGGCAGCTCTCCAGATGCCAACGACATCACAAAAATACAGTACAGTGTGTAAGCCAGCACTCTAGCACACGAGTGCAACAGCTTAGGATGCAAGCCATCAGGCCCCATAGCAGTGGACACATTAACAGACTTCACCATGGAGTACACATCGTCAACAGTAAAAGTGACATCCTCAATGGTACTGTCTGAGCGCCATCCAACAATAGGTTGATCAGGATCACTATCTTCATATACAGAACTAAAGGTCTCAGCAAAGTCGTGACACATTTGTTGAGCATCATCAATCAGCTGACCCGTTTCAAGTTTTATGGGACTTACTGACAGCTTCCCAGTTTTCTTCCTTCTCACGTAAGAATGAAACAACTTTAGGGATGCCGAGAGATTCATGACTAGTCGCCCCTCGTAATTGGCCCTTGCACTCCTCACAAAGTTATAATAGCTAGCATTGACCGCAAGGAACTGCTCCAGAGCATCAGGAACCAGGCTTCTGGAAAGGAGAATGGTTCTGGGCCCTTGTCACTCAGTTATGGAAGCAGGTTTATGCCTTGACTAAGGCTGATGTCTCCCTTTACCTTATCTTGTCTAGTCCTGTGGATAGGAGATCCTAGTTCAGAGAGAACGAGGAAGATAGGACTGATTATCCTGACAGATTATAGATTCGTCTTACATGAGACCAAGATGACGGGCCAATTGAGGAGGGTTCGCTCTTGGGTCTCTCTCTTTCAGTGAGTGATCAGGACCAGCTGATAGGGTCTGGTCCAGAGATACGGTACTGCCCTAAAGGGGTTCCACTCCTTCTCTTGAGAAGGTAGTTAGAAGAATAACTTTTGAGGGGCACGCAGTGGTTATTCGATGGAGGGAGAATTCTGACAATAGCTGGCCACCATCCTCTGCCTATTCCCAAAAATCTCTGCTATGGCCCAGAGAGCTGTGGATAGGCAGAACCTTACTATGGGCTTTGAGAAGTCAAATCATAGTCTTACGGTTTCAATAATTCTGGTTCACCCAAGGCTTTCACCCAAGATCCTTCTAAGGGTGAAAACAGACTCGCCCGTACGCGAATTTTTTTCCTGAACCTTTCAGCAAGTACAGTCTCACGGCAGCCAATGGCGTGGCAGGTCACCGGCCACAGTGGGAGGGGCGAAGGGTGATGCTTTGCGATGGTGTTGCACTCTATGTAGATTCACAATTTACGTGCCGTGAAGTTTATTCAAATACTTAATAGGCATCAATTTTGGTGTGTGATGTACTTGAACTTCGTTTAAATGTGAGCAACATGTGAAAATTGCTCGTGTGTTAGCAGTTTATATTGAGTCTCTGTGTATTTTACATACATTTTATAGGGAGTAAATGTCACCAAGCATATTGCGCTCAATGCCTAGCCAATAAGTGAATTGAATCACTCATACATTTAATGGATAGGCTTGTTTTAAGCTATGTTCCACTAGGCCAGGTTCTATTAGTTCAATGGAGAGTAATGTTAAAGAGATGCGTGCATAACTATAGAAGTTTACAACGTTTTCTTTCTGAAGCATTACATAAGTTATGTTCTCAATTCCGTACTCTCTAACTTAACATAACTCAGCCCAGCCGTACCTAATTTAACCTAGGCTATCGCTATCCTTGCTCAACCCTAATTACCATGGCATAACCTACCCCATCTAAGCTAAACACGTCTGACTTAAATTAACCCTTTTCTGAAACTGCTGATTCATCTCGCTTATTGCCGAAGCAGTACGCTGGGTTCAGCTTGTTCGTTGTAACGTACACACACACACATATATGTATTATTTGTAGACGCTGGTCAGTTGATACAGGAAATTGGTGGCACATTACACTTACGACGAATTAGGTTAAAAAATATTAGGGCACTGTACGTTCAAATAAGTCACAAAAAGCGTTCTACTCACATTCTTCAGATGTACTGTGAAGAAATGAATGGTTTCGATGTATGATGAGCGCCCTGCAACTTAACTTAAAGCACGTTCGAGAAGGGCATAAACTCAATGTGCTTAGCTTAAATCCAGCGGGACTAAGGGCGTGTTCGATTTAGAACCTAAAAGTCGAGCTAAGTCAAGCCCACTTGACTTAACTTGTCCGGCACTATTTACAGGAACTTTGGTTTCGTCGTTTTGCATGGTGTTATAGGCGTTTGAAGCGACCGAAAATGATGAATGATCTACGCTGGATTGCCTAGTAGTTCTGTCATTTTGAATATTTGGTAGTGAGTGAGGAACTGGCGTCTAGCGTACCTCTACCTCTATATATAAACTTCACGCCTCCGTTAAGGCTCCGTTAAACGCTCCGTTAAGGCTCCATTAAAGCTCCTTAACGCTCCGTTAAGAGAAATGGCGAAATTTTCAACTAATTTTATTTATTTATTTTTTCTTTTGTCCAGTTCCTCTGAAATTTTACATCTTGATGTACTACTAACACTTCGAGAGAGGTAAATCCTATTACTAGTCTAGAAGCTGGGCCCATCTGCTACATAAAATGAATATTGAAACACTGAATCCTTCTGTTGCATCTTTATATAATAAAAGCAGTAATTTGAAATCAAAGTGTCACTTGTTGATATTCAGCTGTCACTATCTTTTGAACCGGTTTTTAAGTTGACTCGGCACAGAACTTGAAATTTAGGAATGAATTTTGTACTACTACTCGGGGCATCACCGCATCACGAGGGATGCTTTGACATAGGTTTCATTGATGTATCTACTCAATTATGTTAAGCACTTATTAGGTTAATTTTTCAATGGGTCAAGTACAAGCAATGATACTCGAGTTATCAACTAAAACGAAGATTTAAGTTCCTTTCCAAAATTGGGACCAAAGTAAACACATGAGTTGGTACGATTAATTTAGTAATTTACCTAACTATACGAACAGAATGGCCAAAAATTAAAAAATTTTCCATGTCATTTATATTTGCCTTAAATACATCTATGTATGTGTGGAATATGTGGTAAAATCCTAGAGCAGTGTCTCGCTTGAAACTCTCCCAGTGGAGGTGAGGACGGGGGGTTGCAGAAATCTGTAGGTACTTTTTCAGGTTCCCCTAAAAAACTTACCTATGTTTTTGGGTGCTTGACTAAGTAGGCACTCGTACATCATTGCTCGATGCAGAGAGACGAGATAGGGGTTTCCTTGAGAGTTGCTTTACAAGTGAACAAAAAGTTTTTTTAGATATCTAAATTAAGAAAATNAGGTACTTTTTCAGGTTCCCCTAAAAACTTACCTATGTTTTTGGGTGCTTGACTAAGTAGGCACTCGTACATCATTGCTCGATGCAGAGAGACGAGATAGGGGTTTCCTTGAGAGTTGCTTTACAAGTGAACAAAAAGTTTTTTTAGACATCTAAATTAAGAAAATATAGGTATGTAACTGGATTGAAGTGAAAAGATGAAAAAATATCTAGATCTTTAAAAGATGTTCAACTATTACTGTAAAACTGAACTTTCAGTCTCAAATATGCTTCTGTTAGTGTATGGAGCACAGTTTTCTCTATCAAATGGGCCTTGTCTCGGCTGTCTACGTGAAAATGTGATGGAGTAGCTATATCATCAAAGTGCGCCCAAAAATTTTTGTTTTTATGATTTAATATCACATTTTCTATCCCCCAAATGGAAAATTCGTCCTGAAACACATTCTTTTTCTTTTGCTTGTGTTCTATATGCATGCAAAATTTTGGATCTCTTAAATCATTAATAAAAAAGTTTTATCTGAATCAGGTTGATTCCCTTAAATCATGGTGGTGCTGCCCCTCACCTTTACCCATTCTGAGATGGCCTCGCTACAGGTTTTGAAATATAAGAATGAATGGTAGCTATGTACCTGGGCCGTATTAAAGAATATTTTGGCATAGGTTTTGTTGATATACTCAATTATGCTAATTAAAGTGTTAATTAGTGCTAATTAGGTTCGTCTGAAATGGGATGCATACAGGTGCAGAGAAAAAAAAGGTTGATTTTGAATCTTGACCCCAAAATGAATATTTAGCATTAGTTTCATTGATGTACTGAATTGTGCTAATAAAACTTGAATTTTCGATTGTTTGGAGTGGCCCCATTGGGATTGATGCAGGATCCAAAACTTAAGAACAGCTATTCCAGGGTCCAATGGCCTACCCCTCATACTTTGTCTCAAAGATTTTGGATGCGCAATGCTAAACAGCTCTTCATAGGCTCGCGGACTATTACGATGGGCACCGACCGAGAAAGATTTTCCTTACAAGCCAAAGCAGCATGACGCACAGGACAAACAGCACCGCGAGGACTCAGAGGTACAATCCTGATCAAAAGTTTGAGACAGCTTGAAAATGTGAAAGAATAATATTTTTCTGATAAGTAAATGAATTCTTCTACTATGGATCAGTAATACCTAAGTTAAAAGGTGAGAAAGACAAAAACTGCCTGCTGTAACAATTTATTAAGAAATGCGCATTTATGTCAAAAATACTGTTTTTCAGTTAATCAAAATTATAAGACCACACACAGAAATTATAGGTAACCTTTCGACAAGGATGTTAAGGTGAGCAAAGTTGTGTCAGTAGGCATTAACTGTTTTTCATGAGAAACGTCATAATTTTCTTGCTCTTGTATTACTTATATGACGAGTCTTGATTCGTCGTTTAAATCCCTGCACGCAAACACTGTTGTGAATGATAGATCTGATGTTATACTTATCTGCCAACTGTAAGAATAATTAGATTGGCGCTCAACGGTCTTTATTATAGTTCTTGATTTAAGTTCAATGATGTGTTTTTACAGGATCTCAGTTGCGGTCGGAACGCTCAGATCGAACAAATTCTACTACCAGAAGTCGCCCTTCTATATGGAATAGCCTAACCAACTCGGCTTCTAAACGCTGTGGAGCTCTCAGTAGTAACGCTGGCGTTAACAGTAGTGGGGGAGCTACTGCGGGTAATATTACCAACAATGGCGTCAGTGGCAAACAACTTCATCATCACCATCATCTTGAAAATTCTCCATACCCAATAGATGTCCACTATGTAAGTTCCACTTTTTTGCTTCTTGGCTTCGTTTTTCTCCTTTTATGCTTTAAATTTAGTTGTATACATACAAGCAGATCACTGGCTACACCTGTGCAATACCTACCCTTACTTTTTATATGTTCTCCCGAATCTAATCACCTTCAGAGATGAACCGGTGAGTGACCGTAATGTGTATTGTTGCCAGGTGGAATTTATCAGGAATGGCTCTTAGATGAACTATGAGAAATATTTCTAACAATTACTTTACTGTTCCTCATAATTATATATCAGTTGACTTGAGAATGGTAACAGTGTAACAGGGTCATTCAACGCTAATGTCAACCTGAGGCTAAAAATCGAAAATTTGTCAAATGAAGCTTTATATATAACTACCAAATTGAAGCTAAAGACCTCTACTTGAATAATCTGAAGAGAAAGTACAGTATCAAACCACTATTTTTCAAGAGGTCAAACATGACGCATTTTGGTAAATATATGTAATTCAAAATGGCTAACTTTTCATAACCTTGCCACACTAAGTAAAAGGCTTCTGAGCAAACTCCCAATCTTACATAACAATAAGCTATCATTGTGCTGTGTAATTACCATGTTCATGAAACTTCAAAGCCCCTCATCAGTCTCTCATAATTACCTAATTGAAAATGTCCACATTGTATGTTACGACCGTAACGGAAATATGGTATTTGTTTACAGAGGCAAGTAAATATTTGGAGCAACTCAGTATAACTTCATATCTATCGTTAGAGAACATGGGGGGTAGCTATGCCCCCATTGTCATTCATCTGTGAACGCCTGTTTTCTATAAATTTCGTTACGGTCGTAACGGGTTTTGGTGTTACGGTCGTAACTCATTCTGAAAGTTACGACCGTAACGGACTGTTTTTGCTTATTAATGAGTGCTTCTAGTAGAGCTTGCACCTCTCCAGAAGAGGAACCTTTTGGTTTCCGTTCTGTAACTTCTCCAGCCGATACAACTTGAGAATCTTCTCCCTTATAGTCAGACGTATTGGTAGCGTTGGTTGCGGCAAATTGTGCCCATTTTTTTCTCTTTCAGTTGGTTGTTACACTCTTACTATTGATCTTTGACAAACTGCTATTTTATTATATTGCCATAGATCCGATGTAATGAGAAGGTAATACTTGTGCAAATCAGACTAAGCCTTCAATATCTTCATTGTTTAAATTTCAACTGTCGTTGATTAACATACGTTTGCCATCAACTGCAACCTTGCCTATTTTCAACCAATCAATTTTTAATTAAGCTTGACAGGATGACCACAGCCTCCAACCTGGGCTAATTTCCGCCTATCTGTTTTGTTAAAGAGGGACAGAAACTGGATTCATAAACAAACAGATAAATACACATCGGTCTTAATTATATTGTAAATAATTCTGCTTGAGGTTCCATCAGTCCGTACGTACGTCCGTCTATGTGTGTGTACGATACGCTTTTCAGTATTAGAGAGCGGAAGCTTCAACTTGCAAGAAGCTCTAATTTTCTCTGGAGCACAGTTCAATTATAGTTGTCTTCTTTCGCTCGCTCTTGAAGAAATATTCAGTCAGTTTTGAAGCGATGACATGAGGTTCATGTTACACGTATCATGCATACCATACCAATTTTCATATCTTGTAATATTCACGTTGCTGGATCCATTATGGGAAAATTCATAGCCAGAATAGAGTGCAAAGCGAGCTGCCCTGAAGTTCTTCATTCTAAAGTAAAGAAAGAAATCGCGGAAACTGACAGAAAAAGTGCTTTTGGCGACATAAATCAATTACTGAAAATATGAGCTGAGTGTAGTATTTTATGGGAAAGCTATCGCACAGAAAGTGTAAAGCAGCCACGGGTCTGCAATAGAATGTTAAAAACGTGAAAGTCTAAATAATGACGATGAGAAACCAAAGGTAGCAAAGGCGTGTAAATAAAAAAAAACAATGAGAAAAGTACCTCCGAAGAGTGAGATTGCTAGTTTTTTCTATGCTGTCTTCATGTCTCTATCATGAAATAAAAGATTGAAAATTTTGCCGGTAAAACATCTGTGAGGGCCACAGGTGATACAGTGTCTTAGATAGGTTGTGTAAGGTGACTTAGGATGGACGGGCTACGACATGGTAACGGCTACACGGGCTACATTAGGCCTGATGCATACGAGTCGGAACACGGCAGCGCTTCACGTTCTTGGAACAGATGTTTCTGTGCACATGATAACGGTTGAATCTATTAAGTCACATCGATTCCAAATATGTGTAGTTATGAATGAAACACATTAGAAATTCAGAGAGAGAGATTCGAAACTGAGCAAGTGGCCATCGCTGTAGTAGAATAGCAGCCACGGCTCAGAGTAAGAGTTTAGAACAGAACAAGATAGGAAACTCCGCGGCAGGTTTTATCCCTGTCGTTTCAGAAGGCCGGCAGTGGCGCTCGTGTCGTTTTAAGCAAGGAGGTTTAATATGTTAATTGAAGCTCCCACATGTTTTATCGTACCGCGTCCGATGCGTCGCAATCAAAACTTGCAAAATATAACGGTAGCAGTTACCTATTAGCTATTAACCTATATTGGGGAATATCTTTGACAATTGCGAACAATAAATTGATATATTTTATGCCCAATGATGCAATAGTCAAGGATAGGAGTTTAGAACCAGTTCTGCTAACGAAACCGCAGCTTAGGGCGACATTTTAGCTAGTCCCAAAACAGCGGCGTGCAGTAATAAGCACCAATTATACTGATTCAATAGTAAATTAAACAGCAATATTTTTAAAATTAAGTACGGTATGTCTGACGTCTTTGACATATGAATTCTTTGTTTCATAAATTTATTGAGCACTCAAAACATGTTGTTAGTTTTAAATGTTTTGATACTTACGTTCGCGTTATGCGCCGCCACATTGGAACTATCTACATAACATGTAGCACATCAATATTATAATGTCTACATGAATATTGGGACAATAGAGGGCGAGGGAAATTGGGACAAAAAATTTGAACGTACTTTCCTTTTGTGTTGTACTCTACACTCCTTGCTCGGAGTTTATGCAGTTTATGAATAAAATATAACATTAGATAAGTCAAAGCTGCATACACAGAAGCGTGATGGGAAGGATAGGGAGAAACGTTCCCATGTCTCAACTCTCCTGTGCAACAGACTTGAGGTTAGACACAGTTCGTAATTATCAAGGCACAGGCGCTATCCATGAGGTTGGGGAAAATCTTCTTCTTTTCGCTTGCTCTTGAAAAAAATTCCAATCAGTTTCGAAGAAAAGCCATGAAGCTCATTTTACACATACTTACCATACATACCGGACCAATTTCACATCTATATTATAATTCTACTTGAGGCTCCATCCGTCCGTCTGTCTCCACGTTACGCTTTCAGTATTAGCTTGGAGAAACGTTCCACATGGATAAGAAACTGTGACTTTAGTCGCTCCTTTCCGTATTTAAGATGCGACCAATTTTCATCAAGTGGCGCATGCTCATTTTTGACACGCAAATTTCCGTGCTGTTAGCTTGGAAATTAATTTCTATGACTGAATGAATAGTTTTCACAATTTTCCATTGTTATCTTTTCTAATCTGCAGAAACTTTTTAGATGTCCGGTCCATTCGTATGAGTGGAGCGCTTTGATCATCAAGTAAGCAGCACTGAGTAGGCTCACCTTATTAGAATAAACTAGCTCTGTACTTTTCGATATGACGATGATGATTTTTCTTCTTAGCGTGGTAGATGAAAGGCAATATCTTTGATACAGTTCTTGATCCTGTCGGGCATCAGCTATATCGCATATTTTTAGTTAAGATTCATCTTAGCAGTTTCAGATGCTGAGTCTTGGCTGTAGTTTTTGTTCCTTTTTGTGCATAATCCATTTCGCTTATGCTTTCTTTAGCAGACTCTTTTCATAGCAGTCGTAAATTTACGCCGAGCAGATGCCTTTTTATATTCAATTTACATTGCAGCCAAATTCTGACGCTTGAGTCTTAATAAAACAATCGCTTGGTATCCAGCATACGGAAGCCCTTAGACTTTCCCATGAATTCTTTTGATTGAACTATATTTTCATAGTGCTGCTCAACATTTGACGAATTCCCAGCTGATATTCGCGGCATCTCTTGCAGGGGGAATATTTTGCTCTCACATAACTCAGGGCTATACAACTTGCGTTTCATTAACGGAAGATCAGGCCTGCAGGGATGCGACCTATTTTACAGAAAAAACCTATACTGGGAACTAGAACAATAAGCTCAATCACATAACTAGAGCACCCTGAGAGCACATACCAATTCAAAAAGCGACGACGCTGCCAACGGACAACAAAATGAAAAAGTCCCAGAATATCCGGCCAGCACCTCGAAGCCGTTCAGATCTAAATGGTACCTGACTCGTGGAACTGGCATCTGAGGAGTGAGCTCAAACGAGAAACAGAAAACACCATCATGGCAGCCAAAGAGCAAGCCCTTAGAACAGGGGCGGCGGAACGTCGAAAATATGGGGGGCCCAGCCGCCCAGCATGCCCCCCACATCCGGCCGCCCAGCATGCCCCTCACATCCGGCCGCCCAGCATGCCCCCCACATCCGGTCACCGGCTTCTTTAGATGTGTGAATTATATAAAGTATCATGTCGCATCAGTACCTATTTTCACCGCAACCTCCCATACCGCAGTTTAAATTCCTACGCCCGATTTCTTCCTAATTTTCGTCAGCTTTATAATTGCAGACTACAAGACTAATTTCCATGGTTTCTACGTTAAGGCATACGCATTGGCTTCTTCTACTCGAGTGCATCGTAGTTAACCTGAAAATTTTCAGACTGTCACTGGGTGAAATGCTATGGAGCCATTGCATTTTCCCTATTAAAAAGACTGTTAAAATTTCCGTTTGAAAATAACCTCATCCCTCACAAGCGAAAAGTTATATCGCCAGAAAGAGTTCATCATTGCCGAACTAAGGCTGGAATACTTTTTCCTTTCAATATGCTGTGCATTGCAGTGTCTCGTTTCCAACATCTTAAAAACGTAAGATGGATTTCGATTATTCCTAAAAATTGATTGGTTGCTCAAGCTTCTAATTGCGTTTACTATTCAATTTACAAGCAAAGTTTTCATGTCTGTCGAGAATTAAGAACAAATGTCCATCTACTTTTCCGAGCTCTTATTTTTAACTGTTTAAAAACTTCTTTTGATTATTCATATGATTATTCATGTATCGATGTGCCACTTCTATACATACTGTTCTTCATTTCTTTCAAAAGATAGACAGAATCTATAAAAGTTTGCAATGAAGCACTCATCAACTCTCATTAGGGAAGAACGACGCGGATTTTTTTAAACAATCCACCATTGCACAGCCAGAGCTAAGAGTGCGTCTGCCTCACGATTTTCAGGGCATGTTCGATTGGGTGCCGAAATTAGGCCTACAAGGCGTAGCTTATCTGCAATTCCAGTTAGAAGCTTTGGCTTTATCATTTTGAATCGAGTTGTAAGTGCTAGAAACTAGTGATTGCCTTGAGCCGTCTGGAAACTATTTACTGCTCAAGATTGTGTTTTTGTAAATCTCAAGGGTAAATTAAAGACTGCAGAAAAGAACGTTAGAGTTTGAAGCTTAGTAACCTTAGTTCAGCGAGTTGAAATCAGTGCACCTGTCTGCGGTTTGCGACAAGTTAAGCCTCGATGGCTCAATTTTGGGGCCTAATCGAACATGCTTTAAATGTGTCATTAATGATTGGCGAAGGGAATTCGAACTAAGGTACGAACACTGTTAGCCCGACTTATCCGTAACTTTAGATAGAACAGTTACTCTAAGGGTACCGTACATTTGATTGGGCGCCGAAATTAAGCACTCGAGGAATGACTTTTCTGGGACTGCAGGCAGGTGCGCTGGATTCGACCCGGGCATTGCGATTCAATTATTGACTTCTAATTGGTTAGTCTTGAGACTTTCAGAGTGTAAATCTTGCTCGGTAAAATAGGGTTTTCAGCAGGGCCCAACGTATGTTCCTTCTAATACACAATTGTTTTAGCGCGTAGAAAGAAACGTACATTTCCAAAATCACGCACTTAAATAGTCTACATTATGTTTACCGGGTTTTACATACAACAGTGTAATACAAAAAATACATGCCGCAAATACCAATCAAAGGCTAACTTAGTGCTAACCTTAGTGGTTACCCATCGGTAACCCACTGTACTATAACAGCCACGCAATGCAGTCCACCGCATGCAATGGAGTAACTCTGCTAAATATGGCAAACAAGTGCATTTGCATCTAAGTTGGCGAGCGGGAACTTGGCCCGGAATGACTCGCTTTCTTAACATTACAGTTCATGTAATTTTCTTGAAGATCCGTTTGTAACTTTTGAGTTATAGTCTAACAAACGTATAGTCAAACACGCAAACAGACGAACCGATCATTGCCAAAAGTTAGTCGTATGTCCCTTTTTACGTTTTGGAAAGTTTCTGAACAAAATAATAGCCACTAGTAAAAGTAAGAAAAAGTTATCATCGTAAATTCTTGGCTGTTATTTTTGACGGTAGGGTACACTACTTGTCCTGTTTGTAGTGTAGATGATGATTGCTCAATTATATTTTTGCAGGACTTAAGCAGTCCACCTAGTACCACAGAAGGACTGGTACAACTATGGGGTAGATTGGACCTGGCTGAGAGATTGGAGTTAGTACGAGGCCTAGGTGGTGGAGGTGTTGACAAGCTCGCCGGGGGATTGGTTGCAGGAGGACTGCTTGGAGATGCTATCACCACCCTCCTGGCATTTACCCCTACACCCGGTGATGTTGTCATGGTTGTAGCTTTTCTTCACGCGCTTACTCAGGCAAAAAGGTGAGTTTGATTTTCGGTCTTTTATTTTTATGTCTGATCTGTCATAACCTATCCAATGGCCAGTTGTGATAAATGAGTCTACTATGAAAGAAACATTGCACCACTCATGTCATAATATACTTGTCCTAAACTTAGATTAACTTCCATGAATGCAGCTTTTGCCAGGTAAAATGCATTCTATTGTGTAATGTTAAGTTTCAAGTTTGCATACCGTCCCTGATATGTGAAAGTTTTCAACTCATTGTTTTTCTTTCGAATGGTTCTGAGACATTCGCCATATCCCATGGCAAAAAGCTCCATGATGTTTGTGTTATGGAGTGATGCACCCCACCGTCAAAATTTTAGTATACTGTATATTCCTGCTTGCGGCCTTGATTCTACTAATAGGAGGATGCATTGCAGCTGCAGCGTAATCTTTATATTCAAGTTTATAACGACCAGTGCTACAAATTTCATTTAAGAGAGCATAGTATTGTTCCTACAGCAACTCCGTCGAAGTAGATCATTTCTGCTCGCAAACAAATAAATTGCAATCTAGTAAAACTCGAGAAACACTGCGAGAGCACAAACCTCCGCCAAGCAACGCAGTGCAAACATAGAATTTTTTTAGTTGCCTGTGATGTCCTCAGTCACAGACGTAGCTACGAGGTATCGTCCAAAATTGGATCTTCTCCAAAGTAAGACTATGTTTCCGAGTATATCTTTGTTTTTTTTTTAAGTTATATGATTTAGATCTAACGACTTATTGCGACCTATTGCATGCTGTTGTGACCTTATCTCCGAGCTCAACGATTGGACTGGTTCCGTATTGAATAGGTTTGTTTCTTATACGGTGACGGGACAAACCTTTTTTTGGTATCAGTTCACACTAGCCACTGAGGCTAAACAGGCTGCTTTTCGAAATTTGCGGCGTTTACGAGACTATGCAGAGCTGAGGCAACGCTAGTTCATCAGTGTTCACGACTGCTGGCTGCTGATGACAAGCGTCTTTATGTTCACACTGTGCAGGCCAGCCTGTTGGTTGTTTGCGTGTTATGATTACACTGAGCAGGTTCAGGCTGCTGATAGTAAGTAAGCGTATTATGTTTATGCTGTGCTGGTTCAGCCAATCGATTGTGAGCGTGTTGTGTTCAAACTGTGCAGGTTCAAGTTGCTGATTGTAAAAGTGTCACGTTCACACTGTGCAGATTCATCCCGCTGATTATGTGTCATGTTTACACTGTGCAGGTTCAGCCTGCTGATGATAAGCGTAGCTACTATGTTTACACTGAGCAGGTTCAGCCTGCTGATGATAAGCGTAGCTACTATGTTTACACTGCAGATTCAGCCTGCTGATGATAAGCATAGCTACTTTGTCTACACTGTGCAGATTCAGCCTGCTGATGATAAGCGTAGCTACTATGTTTACACTGTGCAGGTTCAGCCTGCTGATGATAAGCGTAGCTACTATGTTTACACTGTGCAGATTCAGCCTGCTGATGATAAGCGTAGCTACTATGTTTACACTGTGCTGGTTCAGCCTGCTGATGATAAGCGTAGCTACTATGTTTACACTGTGCAGATTCAGCCTGCTGATGATAAGCATAGCTACTATGTCT
>LQNS02278170.1:39535508-39559720 GCA_001587735.2 Parhyale hawaiensis
CTATATAATTAAACTGTAAAAAACAAAGGAAAAACTATAGAAAACTTTGATGGATAACTGAACATTTTTGGTCTGCCGCTAGCGAAATTAAATACAGCTGCATTTCTCGAGCGAAACTCTCCGCTTCGCTCGCGCCGCTTGCAGTGTGAAAGGCTAATCGTTTCTGCATAGGAATACCAAAAGATATTTAACACCGCTCACGCCGCGCCGCTCTTGGTGTGAAAGCACCCTAAAAATGCTCAAATATTTAAAGTCTTATTCACCAGTGATAAAAATTCTTCCAGGCAGCCAAACAGCCTAGTAAAGCAGTGAAAGATCAGCATTTTCAAGTCAAAAGAATTGAATATCTTGACTCTTTATTCCCTCAAGGGTATATTCTGGAGGGCCCTTTACATATCAAAATATATTTGGGCCTCACGAACCCAAGGGCCCAAGTGCCTTCTCCATAGGGGATGCATAGCTGGCCACAGCTCCTGCTGAAAAGGTTAGTTATGTAAAATTAGCCAAGTTCTCTGGGTTTCCCCTTCTGTTCTGTGAGGTGGATTGTCGATCGAGATAGCCGACCTAGTCCGCGGGACACTTCTACTCTCTCTCGTTTTTTATTTTTCTATTCTTTACGCTTTTTCCCGCCAGTAGTAGCGCACTCGGCAAACTGGGACTTACCGACAGGACTGCCGAGATAAAATATCATATACTTATGCGACATATTAAACGGAGTCTCACTGCTTGGATCACGTTGTATGACGTGGGTACGGTGGTAAAATCAGGAATATATGTAATAATAAAAACTTGACTCTTTATTCCAACTCAATTCGAAAGTTTTTTCCAAATTTAAGCAGCTATGTACTGAAAATAAAGCCAAAAAGGCTCGAATTACTTCATGTGCGATATCAAGCAATGTATCAACTATTGATTCAACTAATGAAGCAGCTCCAACTACCGTCTCAACTACAAAATCAACTAACGTGGTGCAAAATCCTCCTCCATCTGCAGAACCTGGAACAAGTGCCAATTTTGATCCATACAACAACAGTATTAGACATGTCTCTGGATCTGATTTGCAAAAAGTAAATCTTAAAATGGCCCTTAACTAGAACGCCTCGGTGGCGTAAGACCATCACCCGCGGTAGGAACAAATTTCATCGCTGTCATTTTTTTATGGCCGGCTTATTCTAGTTTTCTAGCCTAGTTCGCATCGAGAACAGCCTACCAGATGCATGAACCTAGCTCCAATCCTTCTGTTTTTGAGTTGAGAACAAATTTCATTGCCGTGATTTTTTTATGGCCAGTTATTCCCAGTTTTTTGGCATGGGGTCACATCGAGGGTAACCCATGAGAATCCCTGTAAAAAAAAATATGAACATATATTCCGCATTGGCCTAATTGAGGTGCACCCCAACAACGAGCTCTTACTCATAAGGTTAGGTAAAGGGCAAAGACTGGTTCTGTTAGCATTCCAATGGGCTAACTATGATATGTAAGCAATTTTGAATGTTAGCAGAACCAGTCCTGGCCTTTACGTAACCTTATGAGCGAAAGCTTAGTGTTTTGTTAGCCGTTTTGGGGGCTAGCTGGGTAATGGCAAGCTTCCTCGTACAAGGGTGGTGGTGCGTGGCAGCATCAAAATATTTTGGACGCTTATCTGTCGAGAAGTGGGCATGCGTTCCAACGTAGACTTATTTTCCTTCAAAATGAGACCAAACGTGAGAAAATTTACGGTGCTTTTAATACTTTTTTCGTTATTTGAAGTTAACAGGCCAATAGACGTAGGGTAACATGGGGCAGCGTGCCCTTGTATTTTTTCAGAAGCGTACACAGGGTCATAGTTAATCGATAGAGGCCTCGTTCATATATACAGTAATATGATAGGTATCTTGAAGCTCTTCCTTGGTGCGGACGCCAAAACTAACAAGTGACATCGAATGCATGGCACAGGCAAATGTTTAAATTTTGAAAATAGGCGCCTTGCCTCATGCTTGAGGCAAAGCGCCCACCCAGGAAGAGCACAGTGCCCATAAAAATTCAGGTAGCATACCTTACTTATTGACCTCTGTTCATTAACTCGTCAATCAGAGACACTGGGATCGCAGTTATGGCAAATATAGCTCTGGGATCGCAGTTATGGCAAATATAGCTAAGTCCCCACTACCTATAGATACTTCCTGAACCCATATCCTTTCCATTTTTAGCACGATTTGCTCCTTTTATAGTTTTTTACTTTTTCCTTTGGGTTTGGTGCTTGCCCCTCGGTTTTACAGGCGCTTTGCCCCAAAGCACATGTCGCCATCAAAATAATCGCACCCTAACCCGATTTCACCATTGACTAAACGCGACGGTACACGAAAATTTCTAATGAAAAAAACAGGCCTTGCCTCCTTAACCTACCCGACATAGAACCCGAATATTTACCGACTTACCCGAAATTAGTTCGGGTTTACCCGATAGTCGGGCCTAAAGTGCGAAAAACGGACAAATTTGTCCGCACCGTCAAACTTAGGCGAGGGTGATGACACCACTGTAAGATCACTTGCAAGAACCTATGAAATGTTGCATATGTAGCAGAAGCATATAGCTACTTGTAATTATTCATGAGATAACGATTCAAAGTAGCTATTTAAAGAAACATTGTGAATGACACAAAAGAACTTTTTAAGCGCAAAAATATGTATACGGTCACAACTTACCTCAACAACCTCACATAGCCACACCCTTTCGCACATGGGCTCCCGGACCGTTGCATATTGCGACAAGTGGCTACCAACGCACTAATTCTTGCTATCATGAAAGGCGCTTTACCCCACATGGGCGCGCTGCCCCACATTTCCCTACCAGAATTTTGGTACCTCTATCGGAATTGCAGTCATTTAACAGGCCGTATTGAAAGATTGTTGGCCATCTAATATCCCGGATCGAAATATATATATATAAGTATACATACTTAAATCTTCAACGAACACAGTATCACCTCTTACTTTGTTTGCGGGGGGGGTGATAACAAGAGCAAAAAGAAGCACTATCCAATGTAGTGATGGTTCAAGGTGCAATTGTGGACCGCCTCATATCCTCGAACGCATCTAATGAAAGTGGTACAAGTTATGCGTTTGTCGACAAAGTGTGTACAGCGTTAACCACCAACTTGCATTGCATCTCCGCGAGAGATATCATCGACTGCAGCAGCAGAAGCAAAAGTAAAAAAAAAAACACCTCCGTATTGTCTGTGCCTCTAAGGATGTTAAAATTAAATTACTAACAGACATAAAAAGCGAAGCCTAAAATCATCTGTGAGCGAATACGAGCGAGCATCTCTTCTCTACGAACTCCATTTTCTAAGGAAACAACATTCTCCGCTGCAAAGAGTGTATTCAAGAAACTGGAGCATCTACAACAAAAATCAAACACAGCGACAGACAAATCATCACAAAAGTTTTGTCATGTACTCTTTGTAATAACAACTCTTGTAAATTTCAGGAAAATTCGTCAACAACTGTTTGAGTTATGTAACAAATGGAAAAGATAAGCAGACAAATAGATGAACGGATTTTCACCAGAAGTTATCATGCCTAACAATCCTTTGAAATTTCGTGAAGATCCGTTCATTACTTTTTGAGTAATCTTGGTGACAGAAAAACACGACAAAAACATAACCACCTTGGCGGAGGTAATCAGCCCAGCTTGGCTAAAGATTGAGTTTTGAAGAGTGTTAACCTTCCATACATAGAGAAAATTATTGGTAGAGCTCCGCCAGCAAAGCCACTATGCGTAAGCATACCTGATGATCAAGCAGCATCTCTTGCATCTTTGCAATCAGAAGAGGCTTAAATTTTTTTACAGCATCTAATACTAACATAACTTCATGAACGTGACACTGCTCAAGAACTATTAGAATGCCGTTCAAAACGCCAGTTTTATCTCTCAGGTCACCAAACGTAAACCAGTATGCCAAAGTACTGGAAAAATACAGTTCAAGACAACGTTTAAGATCACGTAATTCGATTAGAGTTGCGTCAGGAAGGTGGGAAAGGTCTTCTATATCTTGGATATGCGTTCTATCATCATAATTAGCATTTACCGATCGTTTCCTGAGACGTGATACCTGTAAACACATGTCACGTTCATACTCCAACTTTTGCTTCCTTCTTAGCTGTCGCCGCTTGTCTTCTTTTGAAACTGTTTTAACGGCGATATTTTCATCTCTACATGAAGCATCTGGGGATCTACAAGCTTCAGATGAAGAGCCAGGGCTCTGTGTCCCCTCACAGCTGGAGCTGGCATCACTGCCAATGGAATCCTCCCAAAATATCCTAGAATGATCAAGCAATGCCAGCAGCTTCGCCAATCCCATCATTACTTCAGGTAGCGAGAGACTTCTTTTCAACAGTCCCAGTAATCTGAGAGCACATCCTAATCTTTCGGCCATTACTTTTAGCGAAAGAGAGCAATCGGAATTGGCATGTGATGAGCAAGATGTCAATTCTTTCATCCAGCGCAGCTGCCCCTCAACATTTGGAAGAACTGCTGCGATGTAGTACACAAGGGCAGATTCCAAGCTAGTCTCACTGTTCTGGTGACTCACTAGAAAAGAGAGAGAAATAACGATCAACCACAACATATAAAAACAAAGAAACAGATCATTGTACATTATATTTAGTTCAAGTCTGCGTTACGATCGAGGAAGAAAGAAGAGGCATACAGTACATCAACAACAATGGAACAAGACCTAACTCACCCCGCGTCTTGTATATATCTCTCTCACACTCATTCTTTTTCTCTCACTCTCACTCTCACTTGCTCCCTAACACTCCTGGATTCCTATATGATGTTCGGGCCCGGCTTGGCTGAAGATTGAGTATGAACACGGTTAATCTTTCATACATAAGAGAAAACTACAAAACTATTGTTAGAGCTGCGTCGCAAAGCCGCTATGCGTAACTAAGCATTGCTCGCTCAATAGGACCCGCTGGTGTGCGAGCTGCCGCAGCAGGCTGTTGCCCTCCGCGGCCAAAGAGTTGTGAGCCCGCGGGGGTTGATTCGGGATTCCATTCAAGAACGCATCCAATTTCTCTTTAAAGTAAGCAGTGGTCCACGGAATACTCCGAGTTGCACTGGAAAGTGGGAAGCTATTAAACAGCTAGGGTCCCATTACAGAGAATGAGCGGTTACACAACGCTCGAATGCCAGCAGGGAGTCGATTCCCATATGACGGTATCACACACATTGTCCTAAGGTGAATAATGGGTTCCTTTATGTTGACTTTGAGACGATGATCACTGAAATTAGGGACCAGACCCATTATGACATTGAACAGAGTACATGGACAAGAATTTCAGCCGATCCTAATGATGGAGTCCAGCGATCCTGGTCGTGAATGTTCTTTGGATGCCTTCCAGTTTTCTGATCTGCCCCAGTGCCCTTGGGTTTCAAAGCTGGCAGCAGTACTCAGTCAGTGGTAAAAAATTATTTTAATAGAGTATCAGCATTGGCTCAGCATCTCTGGAGCGGAAAGATCTCCAAATCCATCTCAGAATGCGCCTACACTTGTGCTCAACCGCATCCACGCCCTCCTCAAATGTACCGTTATTATCAACCATTACTACCAATTCTCTGACAAAACTCTAGCGCTCCAGTTTGTGGCCACCTGCGATAGTATACCTAATCAAAATCACTGCGGATTCACTTTAGCAACCGATCGCCCACCCGACACGTACGCAACTTTCGCAGCAAGACTCCATGGTAAACTTATCAAATGCCTTAGCGAAATCAAGATGGATGACATCAATGGCTGCTCGTTTGAGAGGGAATGTAGAATCAAATGTTGGTGCTCCAAAAGTTGAGACAAACAAGATCTCCCTCCCCTAAAACCGTGTTGGTTTGTATTCAGCAGGTTCGTATTTTCCAGGTGCCTGACTAATATCCTTGCTATAATCTTCTCAAAGACCTTCACATCATGAGACGTCAGAGTGACGGGTCTCTACTTCTTCCGCAGATGTCGCTCACCTCCCGTATGTATGGCAACAACCGATCCTCTCTTAAACAACTCAAGAACAACACCAGAGTCCATCAATTGTCTCATTAGTAGGAAAAAACTTTTTTTTCATTTGGTGTTAGCACTTTTGCAGTAGGATCATAGGTATTACGTCTGGCCCGGGTCAGCAGAACCTGAGATGTCTTTTATAGCGTTTACTATGTCGTCATCGGTAAACATGACATCAATAATACCTTGATTCCCAGGGTCCAGCGGTTCTCCTTCAACATCCCCTTCGGCATATTTAGGTCTACGGAACACCATTTCATAGTGCTCTCTTTGAGGACGCCGCATATAGATGCCGGGTCTCTGATTGCTACATCATCCTTGTCTAGAGGTCCGATCTGAGACTGAGTGTGTAGCTTTCCTCTGGCATATAGGTAAAAAAATATTGAGGCTTTCTGTTAATACTTTCTACAGCTCTGGTCTCCTCCACTATCGCCTCGCTGTCGTGAGAGAGCAGCAGCTGTCTTTCGATGTGGGAAGCCTTCCCAATTAACCTGTGTTTCAGAGAGGGACAGGAAGTTGAAGTTAACCTCTCCACGAGCCGAGTTCTCTTCCTCATAAGAATTTTCCTGTCTCTCGGAATGTGCGCATTAGTCACACGGACTATCCTCTGAGGAGTATACCCCTAACATATGTCGACGACATTGTTACATACTTTCTTGTATATAGTTTCAGGAGGGTTATTGTTTAGCAAAGAGTGCCAGGCCATTGCAGCCAAATTTGTGCCGATGCCCTCCCAGTCTGTATGCTGGCTATTGAGAGATCTAAGTACATTTCCCTCATTGGTTTTCGACTGCTGGAACACGGATCCAAGCCCCAGATCAGCTACGGTCAAGATTCTGTGGTCCGACCTCTGCGTGTCCTCCACCTCAATCACTCGTGCCACGTCACAGCATAGCCACGTCACGCCCAGCATGTTATCACGGCGTTTTGGAGTAGTTACCTGCTGGTCGAGACCAAATTTTTCCATGAAGTTCAAGAGGCATCTAAACTGAGCTTTAGATTTGTTTGAACTCCAAGCGAGCAACCGCTTGACCAGCACACCGACGGGAAATTATAATCCCCATCATAACAATGGTGGACACGGGGTTTCGAAGCCCATTAATTACATCCGTAATGCGGTTCATTGTTGGTTGAAAGTTGGCAGTTTCACTCGTAGGTGGTCGATCAATAACCGCCACCATAAGACAGGGCTCTTCAAACCACAGCACTAGGTGCTCGACAACACCGTCCGATCCGGATGTCACAACATTGGCTCCTCCAGCTAGATCCTCTCTGATGTACAGGGCCGTACCTTTTTTTTATCACCCGCGAACGATGTGAGAGGGGTGACAATGTTTGCGTTGAAGATTTAAGTATATATATATATATATTTGTATGTCAGTCCACCCAAAAAGTGGTCGAAGGAGTTGAGTAGTCTTCATAATTTTTTTTTTTGTGGGAGTTTGGTGGGTTGACCTAGATGTGACCCATGCAAAAAAAACTGGGCCTAGCTGGCCATAAAAAATGAAGGTGATGAAATTTGCTCTCCACCCAAAAACAGGAAGGAGTCGAGGTATGTTCATGATTTTTTTGCAAGGAGTCTTGTGAGTTGCCCTTGATGTCACAAATACAAAAAAATTAGGGTTAGCTGGCCATAAAAAAATGACGGCGAGGAAATTTACTCTCCACCCAAAAACAGGTTGAAGGAGTTGAGCCGTGTTCATGATTTTTTGCAGGGAGTCTGCCGTCTGGTGGGCTGTCCTCGATGTGACCACACCAAAGAACTAGGATTAGCCGGCCATCAAAATTGATGGCGATGAAATTTGCTCCTACCGCGGGTGATGCTCTTACGCCACGAGGCGTTCTAGTTTACCCTGTAATCGATCAGCTCGAAACAACTGGTAGCAAACAATCCTACCTCTGCGTCTAGAATATCATCACACGTATGGGACTCAACCAATGTATCACTGCTATCTTGTTCAGTTGATGGAAGTTGTGTCGACCAAGAAGAAGCACTCAACAAAGGTGGGGCGCGCGGCTCCAGAGATGGACTCTGCTCAATAAAATAAACTGTGTAATCTCTTCTTCGAGCTAAGCTCCTCTGCTCCTTTCGCTTTGCTCTTTTCTGCGTCCGCCGCTTTCTGTGTTTTTTCTGTCGGTTTCTGCAAGCCTCTGCTCCCTGAGCACCAATGATGGCATGACATTGGCAGTCTTCCATGAGAGATGTTTGTGAATCCCCTGGGTTACGCTTCTTTATAGTTGATGATGGGTTGCTAATTAGGTGGCTATTACTCGGGCAGTAAGAACGTTACAATGGCGCCAGATTATTCACAGTGAGGATCCTGTCTCTGAGCTTAACGACTTGACTGTGTCCATTTTGGAGAGGTTGTCCCTAAGACCACTATTCTTGTGAGGTCTCGGGATAAGCCGTGGTTTAACGACCAGTGTCGCTTAGCTTTCGAAGCTAAACAAGAGGCTTATCGGGCATGGCGACGTTCGCGTGACCGCACGTTGTGGTTGACCTATGTTGATCGTAGGGCCGAGGCTAAGCGTGTGTATGAGGAGGCACAGCGTCGTCTGAAGCACCGTTCCAGGGAGTCTCTGCTGAGTATTGACCATCACACATCGTTGGTGGAGTGAGCTAAAGGGTTCAGTGTTCGGTGCTGAACATCGTTGCCGCCCCTTGTTGGTCCAGGTGGGGGCATCATTACTGAGCCCTTGGCAAGGGCGGATCTATTGTCGGCTTACTTCGACGGGGAGCAGAGCAGAGATGTTATCGCATTGCCTCATTGATGCCACCCTGAACCTCGCTTGACCTCTTTGGGCATTCAGATCTGGTGCAATCAGGGCCTTGATCAGTATGGAGGTGTGGATCCGGTGGGCATGTTTCCTTTGTTTTATAAGCAGCTAGCTGATGTTCTTGCCCCTAAGCTTGCAGTGATCTTCCGGCGCCTGATACGGTTAGGAAATTTTCCTCGTTGTTGGCGAACTGGGAATATTACTCCTATACCCAAGGGTCTGGTGTCGCCCTATGTGGCCAACTATCGACCTATTACCATGACGCCCATTTTGTCGACGGTGTTCGAGAAGTTGATTGCTGGTAAGCTTGGTTGTTTCGCTGAGGTTACGGGGTTGCTGCCTGCTGGTCAGTTTGCGTACAGAAATAGCTTAAGCTGTTGTGATGCTCTCTTGTCGGTGTCACACCATTTGCAGTCTGCACTGGATTGTAGGTTGAAGGCACGCCTTGTCCAGTTGGACTTCGGCGCTGCGTTTGACTGGGTTAACCACAGGGGTCTATTATACAAGCCAGAGTCGTTTGGTGTGGGTGGTAGGGTTTTGTCAATCATTCGTGATTTTGTTTCTGAGCGGACGCAAGTGACGGCGTTTTGAGCTCCTCAGTCGGGATGGTGTCTGGCGTCCCTCAGGGTAGTGTGCTTGGCCCGCTGTTGTTCGTTCTCTATACTAGTGACATGTTCTCTTCACTTGAGAACACGTTGATCAACTATGACCACGATTCCACTCTGATGACAGTGATACCTGCTCCTCGCCTGCGTGATGCTGTAGCTCAGTCTCTGAATAGGATTTGTCACGCATTTGTGCATGGTGCTCGGCCTGGAGTATGAAGCTGAATGCTAGTAAGACCAAGTCGATGATTATCAGTCGGTCTCGGACACTTGTACCACGACATCCCCAACTGGAGATTAATGACACTTTGCTTCAGGAGTCTGGCTCCTTGGAGTTGTCTTTGATGAGAAGCTTGCTTTTAAGCAGCATATTAGGAGGTTGGTGTCACGCGCTTCCACTAAGATTGGACTCCTGCGTAAGGTGAATTCAGTGTTTTGTGATAGTCAGGTTGCCCGTAGATGTTTTTATGCGTTTATGCTGCCTGTGTTAGAGTATTGCTCACCGGTCTGGGCTTCAGCTGCCGACACTCACTTGCGTTTGTTGGACCGACTTATTAATTCAGCCAGCGGGCTGTGCGCTAGTGAACCTGTCCCACAGAAGAAGAGTTGCAGAGCTATGTATGTTTTATAAAGTGTACAATAATGAGAGGCATTGGTTGTATTCTTGTCTCCCTGCCCTCAAGGTTTTTGGGAGAGAGATTCGTGCAGCGTGCGGAGCGCACTCTTTCACTTTGGAGGCTGTCAGATGTCGAACTAGTCAGTTCTGTCGGTGCTTCGTGCCCTGGTTGGCTAAGATTTGGAATTTGTTGCCGGCATCGGTTTGTGGTCGTATTGGCCTGCAGGCGTTTAAGTCAGTTGTTAATGGTTTTTTGCTGGATTTCCTTTAGCAGCGTTTTGGGCCTCCCGGTGTTGCATTGTGCTTCATTTGGGTTGTAGTACCTGTCCGTGGGAGCTCAAGCGTGAAGTTTTAATGATAATAATAATAATAATAATAATAATAATAATAATAATAATGAGCATCTAGTTGACAGCAATTTCTTCTAAAGATTCTTCTATAGCTCTCCGGCAGGAGGGACAGGCAGGGCTATGGGAAAACAATATGCTGCTAAGTGCTAATGTACTGGCGGCAGTTGTGTGGCCAAAGTGCAGTATCAGCGGCTTTCTCTCCTTAGCATTGAAAATCTCAAAGCGAATGTGGCACTCGACAAACACAGACGGCATTGTGGAGAATGGCATTTGACTTTTTCGATCCTAGCCCCAACACGAATGTCAACAAGGTGGATGAAGTTAGAGTTCATGAAAGCGCAAACGTTCGCAAGAAAAAAAAAACGTTACTAACATGGAATGTAAACAAACAAGCAGATGATTGTAGTGAATGGGGATATCTTTACCAACTGCCCTGACAACTGAAAGGCTAGGATCTTCCTCGGTTGGGGTACCTATCTGTACCCCCTGTCGCTCATCAGTTCGTCCAGGTGGACCATGATTTGCTTCACCCGTTTACTGAGCTGTAAAAAAGCCAACGAGTCAACCTCCTGCCGTAGGCTCGCTGCCACGATTCTCGAGCNGGGTATCTGTACCCCCTGTCGCTCATCAGTTCGTCCAGGTGGACCATGATTTGCTTCACCCGTTTACTGAGCTGTAAAAAAGCCAACGAGTCAACCTCCTGCCGTAGGCTCGCTGCCACGATTCTCGAGCAGCTGGAAAAGCCCAGGCATATGCTTCTGCTTCAGGTCCTTTGACCTGGCACCGTGGCATAGGATGGGACTTCGTAAGGCCGTGTTTCCAGAGTCGTCGGCCAAGCGACTGTCCACCGCCACTTCCAGCTCTTTCCAAGTTTTTTTTTTTCCAGGCCGGAAGGGTGGTAAAAGCTACAGTTAGTTCGAGAGCAAATAGACCTCCAAGAAGGGCTTTGCAAATTGTCGGAGGGCAGTATTTGCAGTTTTTCCCCCTTTTTACATCCATTTTCATGCGAGTGTCCAAACTTTGTGTACTTGAAACACAAATCAGGATGGGAGAATTGTCATCTATCACCCTTACGTCAGAGCTTACACTTTTTGGCAAGATAAAAACGGCACACTCTTGCCGAAGTGGGAAGCGCTTCCCTCTGCGTTGAGTTCAGAGAATCTGCCTCCATGTCCACACTCGGCGATCGCCGGGCCTGACTCACATCGGTACTTATCCACAACAACGGAGGAGCAGACGGTGAGTGGCCCCCTGGAGACACGGCCTGGTATTCCTGATCGAGTTTCGCCCCACTGGCGTCCAGCTCAGACACTACCATTTCCAAACTGCCCTTGTATTTCTTGCCCCACTCCTTCACGATACATTCCTCGCAAGTGTAAGAGGCTCGCGTGAGTTCAAGCCGGACGAGCTGATGTTACGGTAAACTAGAGCAAGCCAACTGAGTGAATTCGCCGAAATCCTCACACTTAATGGCTGCTCCTCAGAACTCCTCCTTGCATACTATGCACCGGTTACCTCCGGGTCAATAACCGGCAGAAAGCGGACACAGCTAATTCACTAAAGTTCACCAATCGCTCAGTAAACGGTTGGTAAAGGTAAATTTTATAACACACACACACCCTCTTTCAAACTCACTCTTAATCCTCTGACTGTAAAGGTATCGTCATCCGAACACTCCGAGCAACTCCAGCCATTCGTATTTTAGAATCCACATCGATAACACATTAAATATAGGTTCTTTACATACAAATATGAAATATTTTAAATAGATAATCCATTTCAGAACTAGAGAGCACTCTGAGAGCGCATACCTCCGCAAAGCAAGGCAACGGTAACGAAAAATTCAAATTTGTACCAAAAATATGGTTTTCTCTGCATCAACTTCAAAACCCAATCATTTGTTCGTTTCAAGAGTATCAAAATTTCCATAATTTTTTTGAAAATCCATTCATAACTTTTTGAGTTATGCTGCTAAAAAAACATGACAAACATAAGTCAAACACACAAACGGTCCAACCGATTATAAATTATCACAAAAATTTCATTATTTATATCTTCCAGCATTACTAACAAGTCCTGTCAATTTAATAAAGATCCATTAATAAATTTTTGAGTTATTGCTAACAAGCATAAAACGAAACTCCGCGACAAACAAATGAACAGATCATCACAAAAATTTTGTCAATAACTTCGTAAAGTAAATTTCGTGAAATTCCGTCCATAACTTTTTGAGTTATGGCACTATGAAAAAATAGGTAGAAAAACGAATGAACGGATTTTCACGGTTAATCATCTGTTACTGTTAACATGCCAAATAATCCCGGTAACTTTCGTAAAGATCCGTTCAGAACTATTTGAGTAATCTTGATGACAGACGGACAAGCATGACAAAAATATAACCTTGGCAGAGGTAAATATACATTTGGGCATTTGTTTGGCTGAACAAATGCCCAAATAATTGCAAACCCATCAATTACAAAACTTTCGTTGACGATACTTTCATCATCTTCAAAAATTCAACCGATTCAGACTTACAGTCAGTCTCGAGCATATTTATTGGCACAGTGCAATGTAACACACATATTGTTCTTAAAATCAAGGGCAGGAGGTTAGAATGGAAGTCAATTACATACAGTCATATGTAATTCCACCTGTTAGTTTCCGATGCATCAATCGCAATCCCAAAACAATAAGTATTAAAGAAGTTATTATTAAATTTCAAAATTCACAGGTTCAAAATTATTGGCGCCCTTTTCTAATGATTGATTGTATGATGTTTAGCCTCAAGTACTTGTTGCAGTCTTTTGTTATAATTTTCCATTAACTTGAAGCACACTCCATCAGAAATGTTACTTCACTCTTCCATAGAAATTTCCTCTAATTGAGTGAGGTTCTTTTGTTTTTGCTCTATTATCAATTTCAATATTCTCCTCGATTCTCTATTGGATTTAGGACTTTTTAGGTCTGGGCTCTGGGAAAGCTACTCCAAAACATTAATATCATTGTTCTCCAGCCACTCCCTTCACTTAGAACGGAAATAATAGATTTAGCACAAAATTGACCATATCTCATTTTTGCGCGATAAAATTTTCATGAAACTGCACGGAAATCGTGATATCTTATGGCAACACTGTTGGGTTTGCTTACATTTTGCTGTGCTTCCTGATTGACAACTTTTTGCATTTTATCTCTTTTTGAGATGAACGACAGTAGCTACCTAATACCTTCTTGTATATGCGGATAAAATGGGACGAGGAAAGAGTTCTAACTAATGAGAAGAAAGAAATTTTCAGCAAAGAAACTGCTAAAGGCACCTCTCCTGATGTTCTTGCCCAAAAAATAGGACGCCATATTGACACAGTGACAAGATTCTTGAACGACCCTTCACCACGGAAAAACCGATCAGATACTGGGCATTCAAGGACTGTTACTGATAGAGACAAGAAAAATGTGGTTCGTCAGTTACGTAAAACATCAGAGCAAACGAGTAAATCAATTTCTACGGCTGCTGGGCTTCCTAAAGTGCCTAAAACCAGAAGAAATTACATCCTTCGCTCCACTGCTTCTGCCAAATCCCCTCCTTTGACCCAAAGACATAATATCTTGAGGATGGAATGGGCAGAAACATACATGAAAATCAACATGAATCGTGTTCTTTTCACCGGCGAAACCCAGGCAACCTTTGATGGACCTGATGGGTGGAGTAAGGGTTGGGTGCTACTTGGAGATGAGTGTCATTAACGCGTAAAACGTCAACAACAGGGAGATGGTGTCATCATGTGGGTTGGTATCATAGAGGATCGACTCGTAAGTCCGGTGAGAGTACTGTACCTGATGGCATGAAAATTACATTTGTATCATATTGTGACATGTTAAAGGACGTCTTGGTCGCATGGCTAGATGACATACCCCTTTCGTTGCTTCGAAACTTGATTTTTATGCCTGATAATGCGCCTTCCCACTCGGCCCGTACTACCACAGCATTTTTGGACTCTTTGGGGTTCCACGGAGAGAAACTGATGATTTGGCCACCGTGCTCACCTGATCTAAACCCAATTGAAAACTTCGGGGCCCTTCTGAAAACGGAAACTTACGCAGATGAAAGGCAGTACAACTCAAAATCTGTCTTGTGGGTTGCTGTTGCAGCAGCAGCAAGGGCAGTTCCACCTTTTGCAATAAAGAAACTAACTGGATGCATGGATTCAAGGATTATTGAAGTTACAATACGTCATGGGGGTCATGTTGGCATATAAGACTTCTTTCAGTCATTGTAAACTTTTGATTTATGATTTCTCATTTGTGTTGTTCATTTTTGCTCCTTTGGTGATATAAAACTGTGAATATTTTATTTTTTAGTCAAAAAGCTATTACCGCCGCTCAGTGAAATTAGTAAAATTGACTAAAAAACATGATTTTTCTAGACCTAGCACAATTAGTCGTTTGAAAATTTACAGACACTATAAACCTAAGTTCAACTTTCTGTGAAATTTTCACTAAAATTTATAGCCAAATAGTGGAGAGGTGGTCAATTCTGCGATAAAGCTATTATTTCCTTTCTAAGTGTAAATGATGATGGTCAGTGGGTCTCAGTTTGTCGAACTAACAGCCTTCCATGGCTGGCGCCATAGCTCTTGACATGTGGTCGACTGCAGCCCGCAACGTCCGAAGTTTTTATCGGACGAGTTTGGCTCGTTCGTGTCCTTGAGCCTCGGACAGCTACAAACACTGAGGATCAGAAACTGCTTCAGTGTGTGGTCACAAATTAAGCTTAACTTTCGAACTGCAGAGAGTACTTATGGGTGTTCCTGAAAGAGGGGTGAAGTAAGTCCATCCACGTACAAGCTGAACAGCGTAGTTATGGAGGAGTGTCACATTTCAGTAGATAACGAACAGCTGAGGGAAAGTGCGGATAGTAGTTCACTACATTACTAGCGGAAATTCCATCATATGATAATTCTAAATTTACAATGTTGCTTGCACTTAACGTTGTCAGCCAAAAAGCAACTTTCGTGATAAAGCACATCCCCGTCGTACACTCTCTAATTTATTGTAAATCTAAGTTAGAACGCCAAATGGTTTTGTAGTTCATTGTAGTTTAAATAAACTACAAAACCCAGAAGGCGTTCTAACTTGTACTTACAAAAATTATTCAGTCAGAGAGTTCCTCCAATCTCTGAATAAATATTTTAACTTTATACCCAGCCCATCTCCAAGTCCCCAAATTCTACAAGCTTTATTTATGACTGAATCCCACATATTTCAGGGCCTGACAAAACAATTCTCTTTTACTTTCATTCACATTCTGAATGTCTAAAAATGCTCAGTACACTCGTCAGTGTCCTCTTTCTCGTCAACTCAAATAGATACCTTGTTACAACGCGTATATCCTTCGCCCCGTTACCGAACCCGATGCTATTTTGTTTTGCACATAATGTTACCCAGTACTATTCGCTCAACACACCGGCTCAGTTAGCAGCTCAGAATAGTAGAGAATGTTTCCTTACGTTGTTGTTGTAGTCTGAAAGTTTAAGCCTCCATTTCCCAGCGGTACGATATCACAGAGGAAAGAGCAAGGGACATATAGTATGTCGATAGAAACGGGGGAACCCATGCACGAAGGTGTTCCCACACACGATCAACGTGCATGGGAACAGCAAGTCAGAGAAGAAGAGGAAAAACAGAATATAGCATGAGCAAGTTGGAGTAAGAAATCGGGAAGGCAGCAAAGTAGGCACGAAAGCAGACGTCCCAAAGACCTGGCTAATGGCTGCTTCCTTACGTTATCCGACATAGTAATGGGCATGTAACTGAGTAATTATTCCCTTTACGTCGTCTTGTTAAGTAAGGTTACATTGCATAAATCCTCCACTACCACAATGTACAGGTCAGTCCGTCTACAATCTGCGCACCCTCATTGTTATAAGTTTCAGAAGGTAGGTTTTTTATACAGTAAATACTGCATAGTAGTCACCATCGGTCCGACACTTTACAAACTTGCGTACCTCCTTCCCATGTTAGCTTTAAGACTAAAAACCTCAGGGTGTTGCGCTCTTAACTTGTTGAGAGCTACATCCATATGAGATACAAAATGTTTTATTATTTTTATTACAATTATTTTTACTTACTGTAGGGAGCATCCATGTCACTCATGTCTACGTTAAAGAACTTCAGAGCGTACTTGGCTTTGAATAGTTTCATTCATCCCGCCAATAGTTATCCAGAACATCGAATTGTTTTCATATTTTCTCTACTAAATATTACTCTCTTAATGGCATGCCCTGAAAGCAGTTTATGCAAGATTTCTGGACTTTTTTTTTGCTAGTTTCTGGACAATAAGTGAGCTGAGCTATGCTATGAGCACATTCTGGCTAAAACGGCCATGATGGTGATGGGAATTTGCGACCTTGAAAACTCATGCGAATATAAAATTACAAGATTATTGCGTATATGAATCGAGAGGCCCGCTGGCCGCAAACCTAACAAGAAATGGGTCGGGAACACTGCCGTCAAGTCTCCCACAAAGGATGCAGAGCTCTGTTCCTCACTCTTGTGAGTGCTACTTACCAAGGACGTCTGCAGCATCGGTGTCAGAAAAGGCATACAAGCAAATGAAGGCGGAGTGTACCACTGGCGGGACCTTCTTACAGTCTTCTCTAAGTTGTTCCGCAACTGCTGCTCTAGAATCAACAAAATTCAGAATCTCTTCTTCCTTCACTGCCTCCCACCGCCGCTGAGCATCGGCTGCCTTACTATCAGTGACCCACTTCGACACGAGCAGCAGCAGTCCGGAAACTAGACCTGTGTAACAAGAGTTGAAGTGAATCCACAAAACAACAGCATATTTTCAAGTATAAAATTGTTGTTTTAGCTTTTATTCTTAAATTGCGCATGCTTACTCTTAATCTTTTTAATCACTTTAAAAGTCACTCCATCATGCAAATTCACCGAGACAAATATCACCAAGGCGGCAGCAGCCTAGCGTGCTGAACTGATGGAACTATACGTTGCGCATTCGAGTATCAAGCCAGGCAATTGAGCTTGGTAGTGCTCGCTTGATGCGCTGAACCAGCAGTTGATAGGTATGCACACTTATTGCTGCAGAGCTGTGGGAGCACTTACTTGTCCCAGATATGCCGAGCATAGGGAGGCGCGGTCGTTGCATAAGAACATTCCGTCGATGGTGCCGTAGTTTTTGTTGTCGACTTCAGCCGCATACTTCTCTGTGGCCAGTTGGCCAATATCTGCAACACTAACCAGTGCGCGTGCATTTCCCAGTAGAGGTGTGGTCAACTTGACCTTACCTCTTTACCACAATTACCTATTGGTTAGCATGATTTTCCAAGGCCTTCATAGTCGTTACATCCTGAGGCAAAATTCACTGCAAATTGACGGGTAATTTACAAGATAAATTACTAGTCTCTTTTTATTCAGTAAATTATCATTGTTGTGATCACTTTTTCCCAAGAAATATGGATGAAACTCCATACGGTGGAGGAGACGAAATATATCAAAGCTTATAGGAATTTCGCAAATCATCAGCGCGATAAGTGTTTGATTGTACAAGCAGCTGAATTCATTTGAACAAAACTAGGGGTCAGAGCCATAATAAAATGATGGCGACGAATTAGCGATGATACCTCTCATTGTTCTAGTCGGTGTTAGCGGTTGTGCGAATAAAAAGCATTAACGTTATGGACATTCACTTGCTGGGTTCAAATAGATTCCTGCGTGCGTTGGTAGGTTTCTAGTAGAGAGACGTAATGAATCGATTATGAGTGTCATTAGCTGTAGCGTCGAGGAAATTTATTTTGTTATCGATGCTGAGTTTCCGAGTGAAGTTAAGGACCTAGTGTGCTTCCAGTAATGTCTTGAATTCCTGTACACTTGTTGGTTGCCGTCGATGATCAGGAAACATCCACATACCTACCTGCAGTAAACAGTTGGTTTGACGATGCACCTATAAACACAGTCATCAACTAGAGCACTCTGAGAGCGCATACCTCCGCCAAGCAAGGCAACGGTAACGAAAAATTCAAATTGGTGCTGAGACCATGATTTTCTTTGTATCAACACCAAAATCAAATTATTTGTGCCTTTTGATAGAATGAACACTGCAATTTTCTTGAAGATCAGCTCATAACGTTTTGAATTATGCTGCTAACAAACATTATGACAAATATAAGTGAAACATACTAACAAACAACCGATCTGCACCAAAATTTGATTATTTATGTCTTTTACAATTACTAACAACTCCTGTAACTTTCATAAAGATCCATTCAGAACTTTTTGAGCTACGGCACTAACAAGCACAAAATCAAACACAGCAACAAACACAAAATTTGGTCATTTACTCTTCGTAATAAACTTAACAACTCAGGAAAATTTCATGAAAATCCGTCCATAACTTCTTGAGTTATGGCATTGACAAAAATGAGGCAGACAAACAAACAGATCTTTACCAAAAGTTAATTAAACGTTACTGTTAACGTGCCTAACAATCCCTGTAAATTTGATTCAAATCCGTCCATATTTTGAGTTATCTTGATAACAGACAGAATAACAGACAGAGGCGGAGGTAATAATAAGCCAGTAAAGAAACCAACTGTTTATTGCAGGTATGTGGATGACTGTTTCCTGGCCATCGACAGCAACCAACCGCTACACGAATATAAGACTCTACAGGAAGCGCACTCAGTGCTCAACTTCACTAAAGAACTCAGCATTGATAACAAAATAAATTTCCTCAACGTTACAGTTCAGGGTTCCCAGCATTTGAAGAAAATAAAATTACATGATATTTCCATGATTTTTCCAAAACGGATTACACTAGGGCTAATTACATTACCGTACTGATCTTAATTTCCTGAAAGGTGCACTGATAAACACTTGTTTAATATGAATAGCCTAAAGGCAAGTATCATAAAGGAATAAAATTACCTGGAGCATTGAATGTTTCTTCACAATGGTAATCTTAGTTATCTTGTAGCACTCTACAATTTTCCCATCATAACAGATCCAAATAAACCTGATAACGGTATAACCTGTAGGCTGAACATAGTCAGGTAGCTATAATCTCATTATTAAAGAAATCACTCTGAATGAAGGCAAGGTGTGAATTAAACTTAGTAGCTACCGTACTTCAGCTTCTACAAAATACTGTTATGTTAACTTAGGCCACCTTATGGTGTAAAAGAGAAAAAGCTCTGGAGGCAAGGGGGCGCTTCTCCCTTTTGGCTATTAAGAGTAGCTACCACAATCACATAAAATTACACTAAAAAGACATCATAGCCAAGGACCTCTTTTTGTGCCATACCATGAAACCAAAGTTTGCATCTGTGGATAATCAAATTCCAATGTTTTTTCCAGGACTTGAGAAGATTTAACAAATTCTGTCTCAAATTCCATGACTTTTCCATGATTTAAAGCACTCTTTTAGTTTTCCCTGATTTTTCCAGGCTTTCCAGGTATGGCTGGGAACCCTGCTGTTGATGACAGTCATAGCCTAACCGATTCATTACGTCTCTCTACCAGAAACCCACCAACGCAAGAATCTTTTTGAACGGGGCAAGTGAATGCTCACAACGTTACTGATACACAGACACTACAAGATCTCGTCCACATGGGACCTTATCACCCAAGCAGTGCAAAGAATTAAACGAGCTCTCATGAACAACGGATATTCCAACAAACAATTTGATACAATTTTGCGACACTACGTCGACACTACTGCCAGCGACAGACATGAACCAAGCTCTGGGAACATCCATACTGTCTTTTATGAAAACTAAATATCCAAAGCCTACAGAATCGACGAGAAGATCTAGAAGCACATCATAAGAACAAACACGAGATGCATTAACAACAAAGAGAGTCTGAAATCTATTACAGAAGCCCAACTATCAAAAGCCTCATCATGCGCAACAACCCAATCAGCGAAAAACACGACTTGAAACGAACTAAGGAGTACATATAGCTGTGAAACTAGAGACGGCAAGCTCCAGAAACCCTCCTACCTCTGCATGACCACTACCACATTATCCCGGCGGCTCAACCTTCATTTATCATCAGGCGGAATAAACGCACATACGCAACATCACGATTTAAACCTGACTAGTGACATGCTCGTAACTGGAAATAAAATAGTTCACCAGAAGAACGACAGCCTACGTCTTCCAATAACTGAATCACTCTTCATTCGAAATCTGAAATCAATCATCAACGAACAAACCAAAGGAACTAGCCGTCTACTAAAGTGTTTTTCGGGAGTAAGACACGAGACCTTTTTTGAAGAACGTTTAAAATGCTAACAGAAAGCTTGCTTCAAATTTTTTTCTTTATTCTAATTTTCGAGCTAGAGGAGGGAGAAGAAAAATCTTAGAATTTTATAGGAAGAATGTGAAACGGGGTAAATCGGGACGATTGAAACAAGTTTGGTCTTGAAACGTGGCGCAACTATCACAACATCTACCTTGTGAGTTTAATCCAAATCGGTTGATATTTGAAGCGCGTAGGTTAAAAAAAAAGTACAATTATCCATAGTATTCTTTGCGCATAGAAAATGAAGTTTCAGGGGATCCGGCTATAAAAAAAGCTTTGGGTGCGCATCGATTATATAAGTACCCCCTCCAAAATTTAGTGAGATCGTATAATTAATAATAAGGATATCAAACGTTTTTCGGCCATGACAGGTCGTTTTATAAACACGGAGGGCTGCCATACGCTAACTTGAACTGGGCTGGGATGCGCATCCCCGCCTTATTTGTTTTTTCGGCATAACTGCCTAACTGGCTTTATTAGGCCATCGCCTTGAACAAGCACATGAATTCGTACGTAGATAAACACGTAAGCAAAATTCACAGATTTTTAGTAAACGTAATACTAGATGGCTCCTGATCCGTTGGGTCAACATCACCATCTTCATTGCTTTCGTAAAAAATAGATGTTTTTCAGCTAGTCATAGAGTAGACGCGATTTGGCCGTCCACTCTTGTGGTAATTGCTCGTACAGGTCACCATCACCAGTTTATTTCTCAAAGGAAGATTAAACACTCTGCATGTAAGCAAAGGGAAATATGTGTGTTATATACGTAGTCCAGCTGTATTTCCAATATCACCTTCAAATTTAATGAGCACGTTTACGCAGCCGAGCTTCGGTTCACACTCCGTATCATGGATACAGCCGAATTAAATCTTCAACCTTCAAATTTCTTCCTATCTTAGAGCAAAGAAACTGTATGCAAACAAGATAAACAAATAAACAAGCAAGTAAAGAAACAAGGCTCAAAGACTTTTTTAGTATAATATACATATACAGTATATATATTGTATCATATATAATAATGTGTTTATTCCTCTCTCCGTTCCTTCCTTCCTCAGCTCCTGCGTTGGTACGACCATTACGCTTTCATTATTAGATAGGAGAAAATTAAACTTCCAAGAAGCACTGATTTTCGTTGGAGGGAAGTTTAACCAATGATGTGCTGTTGCCTCTTCTTGAATAAATTTCAGTCAGTTTGGAAGTAAGAACATGAAGATCATTTCATCAGTAGCTATAGTTTGAGCCAACTTATGTCCAGGTCAAACGAAGGTAAGTGAAAACATTAATTAACAGTGGAATTTTCACAGACTCGACTTGTGTCGAAAGCTTGGCAAATTATAAATTGAAGTCTGAACTTGTCCTTAATAACCAAATACATTCAGTTTGCAGTTGTCACAGAACATTCTTAACAGGGCCAAATAAGTAGCTAGGATAAAGTACGGTATCACAAAGTGGACAATTTTGGACAGATCTACTCTAGTTTTTGAAGCGAAACTTCGATATGTAAGGGAATACAATATCTAGAGAACAAGAGGTTACGCTAGGACAAGAATCTGTTTTTGAAGAAATTGACCGAGGCTCCTGTGCTTTGTTCTATTGCTATCATATCAAGTACAGCAGAAAAATGATGGGCTACCACCGAATATTCACGGGCAGGATAGACAGATGAAAAAAGGAAACACGTAACATTTTGAAGGGTTAATTTAGCTGTATACTATGGGAAATAGAGCTCCGAAATGGCGTGCAAATTCACAGGCGAACAATGTAAGACGTACCTGGGTATCTCTATGTCTCTATCATGATACAAGTACCAACCCTGTGCTGACGGAACATTTATGAGATTTACAGGTGAAATTAGAGCCTCTGAGAGTGCATGCCTCCGCCAAGCAAGGCACAGTGATGAAAAATTCATATTGGCTGGGAAATAATGATTTTCTTGGTATTATAACCAGAATCTAATCATTTGTGCCTTTTGATAGTATATAGCTATTAACAGTTTCTGCAATTTTCAAGGAGATCCGTTCATAACATTTTGAGTTATGCTATCAACACACATTATGACAAACATAACTCAAACACAAACACGGACCAACCAATCTGAACCAAAATTTAATCATCAATGTTTTTTAACATATCTAAGAACTCCTGTATATTTCAGGAAGATCCATTGATAACTTTATGAGTTATTGAGCTAACAAGCATAAAATTAAAAACAGTGACAAACTATCGAACGAACAAACAAACAGATCATCACAAAAATTTGGTTATTCACTCTCCGTGATATATTTACCTAACAACTTGTGTAAATTTCGTAAGAATCCGTCCATAACTTTGAATTCGTTCCAAGAGGGACATGAAAAACAATCAATTTGAATGCCTCATTTTTCGCACAAGAAAACAGATATTAACTTTTTTCTTTTTTCACAGTTAAAGAAACATTAGCGCTACCGAAACAGTGCAGTGGCATATATCTTAAACAAGTATTTGTGTTCGTTCTGCACCATTTACCGTACTACATTTGCTGACTATGGAGCCAGCACTTGGTGCCCGGCCTGTGACTTACAAATCGAGGTATGTAACATTCGTATACAATAACTATATTTTTTTTAAATAAGATAACATGTGTAACTAGATACTCAATTGAACAACAATAAACATTTCTCATATTTTCATGTTCCATGTGGTTTTGAACTTATGTGAGTCCCTGTAGGGACGCGCGGGCACTACCCCAGACATCTGGTGTAAAATAAGAATTATTGTAAAATGATTATAAATGGTATGTTGAACTGTTAGCTATATAATATATTTCACTGTTAAATATAAGGAAATGAATAAATATTACACTGATATGTCCTAATCTATATATTAATACGCTAGTACCTACGTACCTACCTACTTACCTTTTGTGTCACGCTCTTCATCATTAATAGACTAGTGGACCCGTGCGTGAAATATTCACGCAATAACCTTTACGTTTGCCTAATGCCTCTAGGCCGGTGCGGAATCTCCTCTTCTCTTATTTGTTTCTTAATTTTCTTATTTTCTTTCTTGATCCTTTGTCGTGCTGTCATCCTTAGGTCTTCTATATAGACAGGCAGAAGTAACATCTTGAGCAAAACACTCCAACAAACTTAAACAAAATACCAGCTTATATACAACTAGTGGCCATTGGGGTCATTATAAATGACGGCAAAAAATTAACACTTTACCAAAACCCCCGTCGTCTTTTGGGCTTCCTCATTTCTCTCCTATCTAATACTGAAGAAAAAGATTGCAAGGTACCCAACTTTTTTTTTTTTTTTTCACCGAAGAAAAAGTCTGCAAGGTACCCCACTTTTTTTTACATTTTGAAATCTGAAAGAAAAAGTCTGTAAGGTACCCCACTTTTTTTACATTTTGAAATCTGAATTTTCTCCTATCTTATTCCCATAGAGCGTGACAGGAAAGATATAAATAAATAAATAAATAAAAACACGACGTGAATTATTATATAGTACAGATGTGTTCGTTCC
>LQNS02278170.1:39568929-39580369 GCA_001587735.2 Parhyale hawaiensis
TGTGCAAGCAATTTTCGGTGTAGTATTTGTAGTAGGTTCTCTACACCAGGTACAAATCCAGTTTTGCTTCTCAGTGGATCTTTCATTAACTGAGCACCCATGTCCAGACGGGCACACTGGAGCATGGTACCTTCCGTTCTGGTTCAGACCAAGACAAGATGCATGAAAGTTGTTCTCTTCACACAGCACACACCGAATGATTTTACTCTGCTTTGATATCAGACACAAGGTACACTCACTTAAACCACGAGTTTCTTGTGGCTCACAATCTTTATCCAAATCATCAGTTGAATTTAGAAACACTGGCTTGAACTGTTGTTTTATTGCGACCCTTTTTATTGCCCCCCATGACTGAAGTCTATGCTTCCCTTATTATGCGAGCTACTCTGTGGTCACAGGTCCCGTTAGTCACACGGTCGAGTTTATAGCCAGGCGGGCACGGTGCACATCACATAATTAGTATATGGATTTGAAATCCTTCAAGATTTGCTCTTTGTTCAGGTCCAGATTGCAAAGCGCTTGGGTCATTTTCCCTCAAGGACATCTTCAACAATCAGATCTAACAAGTCTTTCATCAGCATGCACAAGTATTCCTACATGTAGGGTATCATTGGTGCATCCGTTTGATACCTCATAAGGAACTCATGCTTACCCGTTATGTAGTAATAGTAGGTATAAGATAGTCTGGGCCTCCCTAAATAACTACTTAGCTTTTCTAATAGAGGAAAAGGCAGGGAGATATAGTATGTCCACAGGTGTTCCTACACAGGATTAACGCGCATGGGAACAGTAAGTTGGGAAAGTAAAGGAAAAACCGACAAAAGTAATATCAGGAGTATGAAATTGGAAGGAAGCCAAGAGAGCACGAAAGACAGAAGTCCCTAAGGCCTAGCTAACGGTTAAGGTAACTTACAGGGTCCTAATGGGAGCGCTGCTCCCCATAACATAGGATGGGCTAACCTAACCCTAAGGCCCATCCTATGTCCCATGAAGGGTACCGGCTTTGTAGTGGAAGAAGGCCACTTTGAAAGGTTGTCACCCAATACGACTGTCTTTACATTAACGTAGGAGAGGGATTTAGGCTCTTCTCGCTTTCTTGTGACACCTTCAGCAATATATTAATTTGGATAAAAAGAAGTACCAACGTGATCACAAACATCATTGAAAATTAGACGTTTCCGATTATTAAACTCCATCATCAGCGTTCTAAAAACGACGAAATTCGAATTATAAAAGGTGGTTAAGAATAACAAAACCGAACAAATCAAAATTAAACGTTAAAAATCATGAACCAACTTTGAAATGATAGAGCGCTTCACTGCTGAGGTGCACTCGTTCAGTTTCGGTCTACTTTTAAAAATGTACAAGGATTTTAAAATGCGGAGGTGAGCAGTGGTTTGGGTTGCGTCTAAAAGAGAAAAATTATTGCTGCTAAAAGCATTATCACTATAGATACAATAGTCATGGAAGGAAGATTTTGTGTGTTTTGATACAAGTTGACCAGATCAAAAATAAGTTCCTCTGAACGAGTGCACATTGGCAGTGAAGGTATTCATCATTTCATAGATAATTCATTATTTTTAACGGTTACCTTTGATAGATTAGTTTTTGTTATTCTTAAACACCTTTTATAATCCAAATTTTGTTGTTTTCAGAGCACTTATGATGGATTTTTAATAATTCGATAAGCCTGGTTTTAGGCCTAACAATGTTTGTTATCAAGTTGGTACTTCTTTTTATCCTAAGAATCAGATTCCCTGCGAATCAACCTATTTCTAGAATGTCTTAATTATATTTCTCATACTCAGAACTCTCGCCGACACTGGACCATTCTCCACCCACCGAGTAGGACAAAACTTCATGGGAAACTTTGAAGAATTCCCTCCATTCAGTACAAGAAATAGTGTTCGACGCATAGGAGAATCTTTAAACGAGATTATAGCAGCTCTTCAAGAAACACCCAATACGCCAGTACTCAGCAGCTTCATCTCCCGGCTTCAAGCTCCCACAAACAACATGGAGAGAGCAAGTGCCACAGTCCAGCAGCGAAAAAAGCACAGTACCATCTCTTCGGTAGACGTTCAGTAAGCGCAGAAACTTGTGATTAACGTTAGAGCCACCAATCGATACTTGCTAAAGTTTAGTCTCGTCAAAACCTTTTGTTCCTTCTTCAAAGGCATCGAGGCCTTCTGATGTAGCCCAATTCAGAAACATTGAAGTTACACAGCGTGTTGCAACTTTCGTCCCGTCGAAGAACGAATGCGTAGGTATGTCTATTATCTGACCCCTTTGAACTTTTTTTTTTCAGCGACTCATCAAAGAGGAGAGAGCATCTAGTATCTACCCTCAGAGAGCAGGACTGTCAGTTATTCGTCTTGCAAAAGTCAAGGCAAAATTCCAAAATTCAAGATGTTTTCACGGCATTTTAAAGGTTTTCATGGTCGGTCGCTATATACACGAAGATAAGTGAAAACATGAATTAACCGTGGAATATTGACGTATCCCTATCGTGCGTATCATTCATAGATATAGCTACAGAAAAAGATGTTCGTGTAACATGCTGAGCAAAGCTGATGCTCAGTGACGTGCGTGCTCCTTGTTTTTTTTTTTTTTTTTTTTTTGGAGGTAGATAATGCTAAACGCACAAGCAGAAATAAGTTCTATGAGAATTCTTACCAGACTGGGCGTAGTGTTTTGACATGAAAACGCCTGCGTTTGGGTCCCTGAAGAACAAGAGCTCCTCCAGCAGTTGCACAGCCTTGCTCACTAGTTCAGCTGTAACAGGAGAAACGTCGTTAAGCATAAAGCAAGCTCATACATCAAGCATTGAAACTGTGAAGTGCAGACGAAAAATAGACCTCATCAAAGCTCGAGCAACTAAAACAGCGCTCTAGCGCACTAATCGTTCTTTTCTGCAATGGAAGACTCTGACGCATCATAATTACAATGGTGGTGATGTAATCGGAACACCAATTACTATTGTGTTAGTTGAACATGACCACACTCATTGCAGTATTCCAGCAGATAGGTATAACGAGTATTACTCCGCAGTATAGGTGACGTAGATACCAGGCTAGTAGTTGTGTAAGCACTGTACGCCAGCTGCCTTCCTTGAATAGCTCTACTATGTATGTGCTATCCATGCTCGGCAGCGCCAGTTTTATGGCGGTGTCCCTAAAGAGAACGCTGCATGGGTCACGTCGACCGCTATAACAGTCTTAAGTAAGTGCAGGATAAATATTTAGGCCGCTAAGAGCTCTGACTAACGCTTGGCGTAATAGACTTGAAGTTGCCCTGGTCCATGATTGGGCCGGGAATACGTCGAAGCAACTAGCGATGCAATGCGATTTTCGTGAGATGCTTGTTGCATGACGTCGACAGCTATATTTCGGGGTCGGCCACAATGACTGACGAGATGCGACAGCAACGCGCGTTATGCGTATGTACGTTCCTAAATCTTGAACGGCAATGTGATGTTTGATTCGCAGACGTTCAAAATATAAGCGGAGAAAATTACGAAACTTCAACTGAGCTATTTATTGGCATAGACATACGAAAACATATAAGAGCATTTCAACAAATTGGCGACATTTATGCGCTTGTCTAGTCTACTCAGTAGGTGCCTACCACATGATAGTATTTATCAAGTTCGGTTGTAAAATATAACACAATTTTAAATAGTTAAAATGATAATGGCCTATATGGTCGAAACGTCCATATTTTAAATAGACATGTCTTTTAGATCGATCGTCTTCGCTTTAACCCTAATTTTATAAAGGATAGTATTTAGCATGCGCGGTGTGAGTTTAAATTACCCATCGAATAAAAAGCAGCTTAGCCTAATATGAAGAAAATAGTGTTTACTCATTAACGAAAAGATCGATGAAGAGGAAACCATCATTATGAAATAGTCTATATCTTTGTATGTCCAACAAAACAAAATACGATCATAAGGAAAAGTTCAACCACGTTAGAGTGACATTTGTGGAGCATTTCATTCAACAAAGACAACGAATTGTTCTCCGTAGTAAAAATATGTAGCATTTGCCATTGCAATATTACTGTAATTTTTATCAGTTTCATTAGTTGAAGACAAAGCTTTCAGTGTGAAATATTTTATCTTTTGGGTTTTGCACTCGAGCCGCGCACTGATAAAATGTGTGATGCCAGATACTGCCAGACGCACTTTGTTGAGATGATGTTAAGCATGATCTCTCATACTAATAATCCATTTAAAATAAAAGTTGTAGTTTAGCGCAGTTGATAAATTGTACAAAAGTTATCAAAATCTATTGGACGCATATCTAGAAGTTACTCTAGCGCATCAACAGTAGACAACTAAAGATGAAACTTGATGAATTCATCATATGGGTTTAACCACCGGAGCGTAATTTTCACAAGATATTGAAAGCTGGAAGAGCACTGGCTTCCAAAAAGTTTTCATGCTTAGTAAGCAGTTGCATATTTAGCGTAATTTGTTTCACTCGGAGCATCTTAGTATTATTTGAAATTTCGGTGGGAAACTCCACCCTTGTTGTCACTGTCGTTAAGTATATGGCGATTTCTGATATCGGAAACGCCGCGCTGATTGGTCATTCAATTTCACATCACAGTTGCCCGCTACCGTAAGTTAGATCAACTCTCTACAGAGAAATTGGGATCATTTTCAGCGAAAAAACAACAATCTTGCACGATACGTCTGTAAAAGCTACACAAAATATTTCTTCAACACTGACAATCTACTACTAAATTCGTATAATTGCCTAATTAAAACCGAAAATCAGCGAATTAATAGCATCAAGTCCCAGGTTACCAACTATCCTTTTATTTCAGCCATTTGCACACACTGCATCTGAGCTGCGCTTTAAATTTCCAGTAAGTTTCGTAAACAAGATGCATACAGTAGACAATACTATAGCTAAATTATCGAATGCTATTGGGCACTCATCTGAGAGTGACTCGTGGAGCTACAATCGACGATTAGAAGTTTGCCTCATAAAATAAAAAAAATGAAATGAAGTTTCGCGCATGAGGAATGCAACTTGTCATACTTGCAGACAAGAAAGGCACTGCTAGTCAACAAATGTCTAAAGTACATTTGCAATTTCTGGTGGCTAATCATTATTGTTTCAGACGTTTGATAGCACACTTATTGCAATTTGCACCACAATAGCAGCAAGTTATTACAAGCTCATTAACGTCATGTATCATTAAGAATTTCATGGGAAATGTTAACACTTGTGATTGAACTGAGAGCGCGGCGGCACCTGACATTGCATCATAGGGCAAAGTTACCAACGCCTGTTTATTTGACTGTTATAGCTGCAGAGATTGAAGTTTTTTTTCGTTGAGAACGTGAAGAGTCGTAGGAAAATTGAAAAAGTATCTTTATATGAGCCAAACAATGGTTTTTCCACAATGAGTATATATTATTTCTAATATTTGTGTAGGTACCTATAACAAAAATGCCTGGTTCCCCTGACAATATAGCATTGCTGTAGCTAGTTATAATAACATGAGTGCCAACTAGCCTACATAACTGGCCACAATTAAATGTAATGTTTTGCAGAACACCATTCTTCTGCCATTGAAAACAATATAAAAATTACGTCACATAGAGGGCACGCTAGTTACATTAATATATATATATATACCTGTAATAAGGAGAAGAAGAAGAGGACACGGGAGGAATAACATATAAAGACTAAGTATACTAAAGGAACTGCTAACCAACAATGAGCTCTTACGACGAGAACCGTGTAGGTTAGGATCCCAGGACTGGTTCTTCTAATATACTAAAATACGTTTTAAAACACTTAAAAACAGTATATTAGACGAACCAGTCCTTGCCTACCTAACCTACAAGGTTCTCGGGGTAAGAGCTCATTGGGAAGGGCTTCTGTACTATGGTGGTGGTCGATTGCAATAACCAAAACGCGTTTTACTATCGAGAAGACGGCGGAACGGTCCGTAGATTTTATTTCACGTCCTCTTTACGTAGCGATAGATACCCCTATTCAGGGGGAGGACACATGCTCATTTTTGCCGTTGTGAAGAAGTCCCCTTCAAAGAACGTAAAATATACAGAAATGTACTCTTTGTCTAAAATTTACAGAAATGTACTCTTTGTCTCCCAACTTGGGACTATAGAATTCAGTAACTATACTGCTCACTTGGTGTTGTTTTGTACAGCTGAACCTGCCAAGAGATACTTCTGATCGATCAATAATTTCGTACATTATTTTTGGCGTGTTATTTTCGATTTTGTAAATGTTTTCAATTTTTGTAGTTACACAAAATTACTTGGTAACACTTATTGATAGATGCTCCCTGATTGCAGCCAAGTCAGAGCATCGCCTATTGTCAAATCACACGATAATTTGTAGCAAGCAGCGTTGGAAGACGGTGCGATCTGTGTTGCGTAAATGCGGCCACTCGATAGCAGTGCTCGAAGTTGCGTTTTTTTTTTTTTCAAGCAGCAAATTTGTTGCGTTGCATGTCGCCTGCTGCTTCGATGTGTTCCCGGCCTTATGTTACACTACTAGAGCTATTGACTGTACTTTTGTATTTGCTATCGCGGAGTATTTTCAATCGTCTTGTACCCCATGTGATGCTTTATTTTTTTTTTTTTGCGGACAAGCAAACATTTTATGAGTCATTAGCCCACAACCTTCATATCTGCACCAACCCTGTAATTTTCTTGTAATAAATCTAGTTTTTGTTAACGACTTTCTGTTCAGACATGCTTAAGGACCGTTCAGCAATCCTTGACCTGGGACATTTTGTTGTCGACTAAGAGTTAAGCGGTAATAAGTGTTGTCAGATATGCAATTAATAAAGTCAAGGACTAACCAACCACCCGGATACACTTTGGTCTCAGAAGTGGTCAAGCCTTGTCAGCTTGGGATTTAAATATGTGTATTGAGCAGTTGTAAGTTAATTTGAGAAGTAGCACTTGATGTTAAAAATCATTGAATTACCTAGTGGTGTCTATTGATGAAACTTTCCAGTAAAATTTGAGCAAAGAAGCTGAGGAGTTACTCCTGAGCTGGTGAAGTGGATTAATATTGATGACGAAGTGGCACAGTGACGAGTAAAGTGTTAGCCGTGGAGCATTAAGTGAAAGTTGGGTCTCACTGCATCGTTGCTTGTATTTAGAACGCAGTCGAGAGGGGCTTGTGGGTTTTGAAGTTGTGCTGGGGTTTGTCAGGAAACTTGTCGCATTATAAGAAAATTCGTAAATTCTGATAATTGAATAGTGTATAATGGCGGGTGACGAAGTGGAAATGGCTAGTTTTGGGGAGTTTAGCTGATGCTATAAGGGATTTGAGAATTGACAAAGTAGCACCACCGAGTATTTTTACTTGGAATAAACAAGCAGGTAATATTGATGACTTTTTCATTCAATTTGAGTACTGCTTGTGGGTATATACAAGGGATTTCGAATCATAGGTGCAAGTATTACAATCTTTTTGTGAAGGGAAAACTAAAGAAATAGTAAAAGCATTTGGACAAGGAACAGATTACCAAGTATGAAACAAATTAGTAGACGAGTTCAGTCGGAATACGTACGTAGGAGATAGTAAATTTGTAGGTTTCCTTGATCCCACTTAACAGAGAAATGAATCATTGACTTATTTCGCAGTGAGGTTATTGACACTACCTGGCGAAGAAGTTAGGTTCAGGCTGTGCCGACAAACTCAAAACAAAACTTAGGGATAGTTGACTCTTGATGTCAAACAGAGGGTTGTAGTGCAGTTGGGTCATTTAGAGACAGTTATGTTACAGCATGTAGTAAGACTTGCCTCAATCTTGGAGCGTGAAAGTATCGACAGCACCAACGCTGCTGTACTGATTGTGCGACAAGATCGGAGTAAAGCAGTAGCGGATGGAGCGTGTCCGAGTAGAATTAAGGGACATGAGGGAGCCTGCAGCGTATGAAAAAGAAGGGGACATGATGTAACAGGGTGTTATTTAAAAATCTGGCTTGCTTTAAGTGTGGGGAATTGCATCACACAGCTAGAAATTGTAGTTGAAATGTGAACCTAACAATGCGACTCTGTAGGTTTTGTGGGAACGGACGTCACCATATTGAAGATTGGCGGGATTTCAGTAAAGTAGTGACAGCTTGTGTATGATGCAGAAGCACAGAACACCGTGCATTCCAATGTAAGGATAAGCTAGGTTCAGGGTTGGAAAAACTGGAGGTCGAATATTGGAGCCAATCCGTCAGAAAGTAGTTGAGATCAGGGTAGCAGCTCGCAGCTCGTTAGCGATCATGTTGCCGTCAGAGCGCAGGGAGTAGAGATGCAGGCTGTAATGGATACAGGGACGGTCGCACCAGTGGCATAGGAGCAATTCTTGTCGCGATGTCCAATTTTGAAATAACGCAAGTCTTCGTTGAAGCATGTCACGGGTGTTTTGGGGCACGAGTTGGTTGTACTTGGTGAAGTTTGGGTTCCATTGCAATTGGGGTGGTTGAAATCTGAGTCACGTCGTATAGTAACTATACCGAATGGAGAGTCACCATGAACTTTTGTCATTGGACTGGATTTTCTATACAAATATTTGAATCTTATGTTGTGGAAGGAAATTTGCTGTAAAGTCCACCTAATGAAGTAATCAGAGAGATTCATATGACGAAAGTCTACTCGTGTGATAAGACATTTTTGTTGAATGTTGTTGAGAGAACAGAAGTTCCGCCATTGCGAAGGATGTTACTCATGTGTAAAGTTAATGAAGAAAATCCAAGTAAACTGGAATGCTATATCGAGCAATACAAATTGAAAAAATTGTCAATTTTTGTAGCAAGTTCTCTTAACAAGCTCAATGATCAGGGGCAAACAGTGGTGGAAGTTCTCAATGATGGGAGATAATCCGGTGGTTTAGGAACCGACTGTTGCCGTGGAAAAATTTGTCACAGCTTTTTCGTTGACTGCGTGTGCGGCAGTGACGGAAGCAAAGAGTACATCTGCGACGATGGTAGATGTTGACTTGCTCGACGACTTGACGGTAACGCAACGGCAGAGAGTGAAAAGACCACTTACTAACACTTTAGACATATTTTCGCTGTCGGAATATGACTTAGGACTAACAGACAGGATAGAACACAAAATCGATGTGCAAGGAGCTAATCCAGTGAAAATGAGATGCAAACGTTTTCCTAAGCCACTGCAAAATAAAATCAACGAGGAAATTGAGCTAATGCTGGCGAAAGGGATTGTAGAAACTTCACAAACTCCTTGGTCAGCTAGGCTAGTTCCTGCAAGGAAAAAGAGCTCTGGTACTGACAGTGAGACGAAAAGACGGTTGCGACTGTGTATTGACTACAGATGGTAAATAGTGTAACCAAGAAGAAATTCATAGCCGCTACTCAAGAAATTACAGTGCCACAGACCGAGAACTCGAGGCCATGAGATTTACGGTGCAGAATTTCAAAGCGTTTATCTAAGCCCGGCCATATGTCATACGTACGGATTACCGTCCGCTTGTTTACGTTTATTTGAATACAATGCGAGATCCGGGTGATAGATTGGCTTGAACGGCGGAGGATTCAGCCGTGGGCCATAACACGATCGACTATGCATCCGGTAAAACAAATGGGGTCGCAGATGCACTATCTAGAATTCCATACTCGCAGATGTTGCCGAATGACATAACATGTGGCCTGATAAAGACAAAGCCAGACGGACATGAGCTTCTTATACATGGAGCCCAGGATTCAATAAAGCTGTCGCTAGTGCACTGCTCGGAAATATTAACGTGGCAAACGTTCTAGGAAGTCGGGTTGAGGATGAACTTTTGAAAAATCTGAATCGTTATGGGTACTCAGCGGGAGCTGCAGATGCAAGTTTCTGAAGTCGTTGAAAAGTCCCTTGGTTTCCCCACCATTTGTTGCGGCTGATTTTTACAGTGTTTTTGTGTCCCTTACGATGTCCGGTTGTCAGAATGGGAAATAAGGATGCCCAGAGGAAAATTCATATGATTACTTGAGCAGGGTACATATCAATGTCCTACAGGTTAATCCTGTACGGAAGTCAATGGGTGCAAAATCTTTACGGGAAGCAGTAGCTGTCCGAGCTGGTATGGCAAAGACAGCGGGACCGGAAAATGAAGTGCGACGCGGTTGTCAAAATGTAGGAAGTACCTCCTAACGATGGGAGCGAGATGAACCAATGGGCAAGACTTCAGGCAGAAAATGCGGTTTTGTTCGAGGTTAAGAGCTGGCTGAAGGGCCTGAATGGGTCACAAAATCGGTTTCCACGACATTGTGAGACCATGTTTGCAAGGTTTAAATTTCGTTATTGGACGGTAGTATACTCGTGCCAGCTTGGCCAAGGCGTGAGAGACGTTCCAGGTGTATACCGGATGCACACTTCGATAGCGTGGTCGCCGTGTACCATGAGCGCCTGTCTCATGCAGGTCGAGACCAGGTTTTAGATGCACCACTGAAATTATTCCAGCCAAAGTTGATGGCAGCGACAAGAGCTGTGAGAGTGTGCACGAACTATCAGATTCACAAAGGGAAACTTGCTAGAGTTTGAGTGACTACTTTTACTAATTGCTTCGTCGGAATGCCTTTAAGAACACAGCCTGTCTCTCAAGTTTACGATGCTGGAAAGCAAGAGCATTAGGCATAGCAAAGTATATATCAGACTTCTTCTCTTCATCTGAAACACGGTTGGTACAAACGTCTGCCTACATGAACATGAATGAAGCCAGGAATACGTCAACATTTGGATGTTGAAGCGAGCATGTTCAATGTTGTATGAGTGAAACGCATATAACATATATATAACCCGATATGGACTATTAGCTGGCTAACAATTTTTCTATACGGACCCTTAGATGGCTGGCGTCTCGTTATCAATACCATGAATCTGGCACTTCTATTATCCCGGACAGTTAATAGTCTGAAAACTATTTAAAACACCGTAGATTTTCTCCGGTTTCGTCTCATTTGAAGGAAAATAAATAAACGTTTGAACGCACGCCCACTGCTCCATAGTAAAACGCGTTTTGGATTCTGCCACCCACCAGCACCCTAGTACAGCAGCCCTTGCCAACCCACCACCACTCTAGTACAGCAGCCCTTCCCAATGAGCTCTCTAGGTAAGGCCGAGAACCTTGAAGGTTAGGTAGGCAGGTCTGGTTCTGCTAGTGTTTTAATTTGTTTTGAAGGGTTTTAAACCCGTATATATCATAGGATAAGCAGAACCAGTCCTTGCTTTACCTAACCTATAAGGTTCTCGGCCTAACCTCGAGTGCTCATTGTTGGTTAGCTATTCGTTACTTAACGTTCTCAGCTCTAACACCATGTATCGCTCGCTGGTTCGATACTCCGCCAGACACTCGAGCTCTTAGCAGATCTTGGTGTGCTGACTCGGCAATTTGTGTGTGCATGCTCAGCGTTGTGGCAGAACTGCCTTCCTCAGAGATG
>LQNS02278170.1:39662388-39685783 GCA_001587735.2 Parhyale hawaiensis
ATTTCAACAGTTTCTACGAAGCCTTCATTTTAACAGTAAGTATATATTTGGACACCAGGCGAGAAACACATCCTTGCATCAAGTTGTGCAGGCGACAGTCTTGTGTGGCGCCGGCCATGGACGAGCTCAGGTTACCTCTATGAAGCAAAGAGAAGTGACTCCTGCAGCACTATTGGACAAAAGACAAAGTGAGAGAGTGTAATATTTTTGTTATTAACCAATGCTGCGCGTATAACTAGCCCCATAAGTCTGGTATGCTCACAGGTTCCGATATTAACACGTTGACCGCCATTAGAAGGATCAGCAATAGCATGTAGTAGTATTACCTAGTATTCTCCCAGGTTTACCACGGCACCCACACAAAGTGTGATCCAAACAGTGAGGCTCGGTGCCGCCGCCGTAACACACCTCGGACGACCAAGTGTTCAATGACACATTATTTGTCTCGAGTCGGCCACGTGCGCTACTACGGGCAGGGAAACAAGGCGTAAAGATCAGAAAAAGACACTCGAGTGGACGGCCCCTTTTGTGGCCTTCCGCACGAGAGAGTAGAGGAGTCCCACGGACTAGGTCGGCTATTTCGATGGACAGCCCACCTTGCGGAATAGAAAAGCACGTTTAGAGAACCTGCCTAACATAACAAACTAACCTCTGCAGGAGCTGCGGCCAGCTGCAATATCCCCTGTGGAGAAGGCACTCGGGACAGCCCTTGGGTTCGTGAGGCCAATATATGCTGTGACAGGGAAAGGGCCCGTCAGAATATACCCGTGAGGGCTCAGTAATAGTATGGTATGACACTGTACAGTGTACACCATGTGTGGTGCACATGGCGGCCTATGTGTTCAGCTTGAGATCCTGATGGAGATTCAGGATTGATTGTAGTATTCAGCCTTGGATCACAAGGAAAGTACGGTACCTATATAGCTTCTTGGACGCTCAGCAGTGAGCAAACATCATCAGGGAATAATTCACGGAGATAGATGTTTCTTGGTAGGGAAGGGAGACAGCACCGTTGTAATACCTCGAGCCAAAAGCAGGCGTTACGTGTACAGCCAATCGGCCAATTTTGGAAGATTTCGTCACAAACATAATGCAGGTAAGCACTGGTGTCGACTTCTTCTCTGGTTAGATACCTACCTAAACAATACAAAATGTTAAGGCCCTCACCATTCACGCAACCGAATCAGCCGGAGAAGGAATAATTACAACAATACACGGTTACTACCAGATCCTATTCTTCGTTCATTCACAATACACAGGGTGTTTTTTTTTTGCGCGATCGATTTTTATCAACGATAAAATGCCCAAAAATCCTTAGTTTTCGAGTTATAATGACTTGAAGAAATTTAAAGCTTCAAGTAGGATAGCCTACTATGTACGCACCTAGGTTAGCGCAATATTTGATAGTTCAGCACGTTTTCCGACCACATTCCTGCTCATGTGTTTACACGGAATCGATGTTGACGATTATTTGGGTGAATGACAGAGATTATTAAGCTTGAACCCAATGGGGATTATTGTGAATGTTTAAAACACCATCGCGAGTAAAATACGGTTCATCTGTGAATAGAATCATATTGGAGAATTTGGGATCCCTTGTTTGCTGCTGCATGAGCCACTTTGAAAAATTGTACAAGAGGTCCATAATCTGGAGGCAGCAACCCTTGCATACATTTTTTTTAAGCGACACGGATGTAAACTCTGACGACGTAGTGTCCGCCATGCATGAATGACTTTACGTTAAATGCTAAGTTTGAAACTGCTGATTTATTCTAACCATAAAATACTTGCACTTTTTATTGAAAAAACAATAAAAACTGCTTTGGTGAGGTCGGAAACGTGTTGAACTATCAAAATTAGTGCTAAAGTTGGCGCGCACGTAGTATATCCTACTTGAAGCTTTAAATTTCTTCAAGTCATTATAACTCGAAAACTAAGAATTTTTGGGCATTTTATCATTCGTGACAATCGATTTCTTTTGAGTTTTTCTACCCATGGTTGAAATTGGTCTGCGCAAACAACACCCTGTATATATATCACCCGTTTTTTGAACAGTCCCTCCGTTCAACACTAAGTCCCCAGACTACAGTAAGACTTCTGAACGATGTTGCCGTGTCTCCACCACGTCAAGAACGCATGACAGACGTACTTAGTAACACGCTGTTGAGAACTGCAGACCCTAGCACGTATTAGGCAGCTATTTTTTCGAGTTTATCTGTCTGTCACTAAGATAGCTAACTCAAAAAGTTACGGACGGATTTCAACGAAATTTACAGGGACTGTTAGGTTAGTTAAGAGAAACAGCTGATTAACTTTTGTTGAAAATCCGTTGGTCCGTTTGTTTGTCTGCTTCATTTTTCTTATTGCCATAACTCAAAAAGTTATAGACAAATTTTTATGAAATTTACACAAGTTGTTAGGTATATTACGAAGAGTAAATGGCCAAATTTTTGTGACGATCTGTTCGTTCGTTTGTCGGCGTGTTTTGATTTTATGCTTGTTAGGACAATAACTCAAAAATTTATGAATGGATTTTTATGAAGTTTACAGGAATTGATAGCAATGTTAAGAGAAACAGTAATTGATACAAATTTAGCGATGATCGGTTGGTTAGTTTGGGGTTTCGACTTGCGTTAGTAGCTAAGAATGTTTGCTAGCAGTATAACTTAAAAAGTTATGAATAGATCTTCAAGAAATTGCAGAAGCTGTTAATACTGTTAAAATACAAAAATGATTAGATTTTCGGGTTGAAAGAAGCAAAATCGTAGCTTCAGAACTAATTCTAATATTTCGTCACCGTCCTTGCAGGAGGTATGTTCTCTCAGAGTGCTCTAGTTTTAAAACTTCAATAATTCTCTGCCAATTTCTCGACTTCGCTTCAATACACTTTTGACTAAAATGCAGTCGCATCCTTCATCCCGTGTGTTTGCGTCTGTGCCTCGCATGTACTGTAAAGTAATCATAACCGTCACCATTTAAACGGCGAGTCAAACCCCTATCAAGATATAAGATAGGTGGTATCCACACTCCAACGCAAGGATGATGAGACTTCACACGGTGTTAACCCACGGGGCGGGGCCATGCTGCGGTGCACCATGGGTAATGATGCTCGTGACGTCACAAAGTTCAAGTACGCTAATAAACGCTATTTTACATTGTTTCTCTATCATTTCATCTGGGCCTCCAGAGTGTCCTACAATCTTTATAGTTGCACAAAATATATATCAAAGCATCTACGAACTTCTTTAGCTATCCGAAGGACAAAATTTCATCATTATTATTTCTGAGAGTGTCTGTAAAATGTGGTCCTCAGCTGTGCCGTCGCGTACGCGTCGTTAATAGAACCTCCTCTCCTAATTGTGAGAACTATAGCTTCATTGGAAGAAACTGTGGATTTAACATTTGCCAGTTTCAACAAGATCGCAGGCAACGGGTAAGACACTCGGTGCGGTGCTCGCTGCAGTTCAGGTGCCGGCCACAGGTCCCGTAATGACGACATGACACAAGTTGCTGCTTAGCTTCCATAACTGCATTGATGTAACGGAACACAAAAAGTGACGCATACCAAGGCAAGCGTGACTCATAGAACAACACGTGCCAGAGGCATACACCAAACTTTGGTCCCTTGTGGTCGGTGAAGAAGTGCAGCGCTGCAGGAGCGTGGGTCTTACCACGGCCGGTGCAGAGCCGGTCGTCAGCAGCAGCAGCGGGCTCGCACGTTGCTCATGAACAGACTGCTCGCTCAGTAAACTCTCATTGTTATTACTCATATACCTATATTGAAGACTGTACATGCAACAGAACTATTTAAATATTATTAAGTACAAATAGGGACATGATACACGTCTACAAGGCATATACAGCTTAATATAAGAGTAGCATTGGATACCAAGGGTAGGTATTACTTACTACATATCATTACAACTACACTGCATTGCGGCTCGTTATTTTGGCCGCTGTTTAGTAACAGTATACGCTGCCATCGGCTGTACATGTTAGATAGTTTGTAGCCAAAACCTTTACATAACACCTTGAGTATGGTCTTATTAGATTTTTCTACCTGACCTGGATACAGAGAGCGCATTTTCCGGTCCTGACTGTGAGGCAAGCAGTATACATTTGAAGAATATCACGCTGGCACTGGGTGACTTCGTTTCATTCATTAGCTGCCGAAGTAGCTACCTACGTCAATATAGGCCGGACGTACGCGTCCAATAGACTTCTTCTTAACATTCAACCAAAGCGAGTTACAGTACAGGGGATCGCAATAGCTCCTAAACAGCTGGTATTCGACCTCTTCCGAGCAGTTACCATACGGTATTTAGTTCACACACATAATTAAATGCAACATACACAAGAGATATACACCAATTATAATGGAGCGTATACAACAGGAACATCAGCTGTACCCCAATTCTCTGGGCATAAGTCAACTTTGGATGCAATCGTGTATATCGCACCGTCAACAAAGTGGAATATGTTAAAGGAAATGGGCATCTTTGGCCTTCCCCAAATGGGTGCATATTATCACTTAAATTGCTTACCTTTATTGGACCAGACTTTCAAGTCCAAGCAAAACTACAAAAGTTAGTTACAAACTTTGTAGTAGTTAGGTACGTGAGCCTCAACATACCTAGCTCAATACGATTACACTGGTGAAACTGGAGCTGCAGCGCACACGTTTGCAGTACATAAGAGTTGTCAATGCTGGGCGTTGCGGGCTCAAAGAACCCAAAAGTAGAGGCACGCAGTAGGCAGTTAGTAACTCTACACAGCAACGGTCACACAAATTTGGCAACCTTCAACAACAAAAAAAGACCGCCGGGGTAGTCTAGCAGTCCCACAGTGATAGTAAGATACAGTAAACATCTTACTTTCGTAGTTTCCTTTGAATGGAACTGAGAAAAATGTAGTAGATAGTTTAGGAGCCCAGGAATGGTGAAATGCTTTCCCCAGCGTCAGATATTCTCTTTGAATTGTTGTGCTCGAATCTGCTGACTTTTAAACACGCAAGCTAAGCTGCAATTTAGTCAGCTGTTCAAATTACTGACCCTGTTTAAAAATAAGTCCACAGGATCGACTTTCGTAGTGTTCGCATAGGAAGTGCTGAATCTCTCTCAGTTGTGATTTGTATCCTGTCTACGATGTTTTAACCCTTAAATGCCTGATTTAATCATAGCACACCCGTAGAAATAACACTATTGGTATATGCTGCATATATGGCACGCTATGCATTTAAGGGTTAAATGGGCCCAAACGAATAGACCTTAGCATGCCGGGACCCGACTGACTTAGCCTATTCCGTAAGGCTGTGAGGGTCGGAAATGGACAGCCGCGATGGAGCACGGAGGATAGAGTAATATCTTTTAGACCGAGCACCAATAGGCTGTACTGTGCACTACACATTGCTGAATAGGTGAGTCGGGATGTGTACAGTGCTGCAATATCTCAGAATGCCGTGAAACCTAATTTTGTTCATTAAAAACACAGAATGTACAACGGAGCGTATGCAGCTCATAAAATAATGTCAAGAGTCTCAGAATACGGACATCTTGGGTCCTGTACATGTCACCAGCGGGATGGGCAGGTATTAAAAGCTTCCTTCCGACCCCGTGTTTGCGGAAGGTGCAAGAGCTTCCAAATGATGCATGTAGCAACGAGAAAACCTTCAATGAGCATAACGGAGGCTAACGTTGAGCATATGACGCAAACAGTGCAAGATGATCGTTGGGAGATTGCTGTCGACAACTATCCACAAATTTCACCAACTACCATTTGGGGCCGTTGCACTGTTGCTGGCGGAAACAGAGCCAGAATTTTGACCTCCAGTCAGCCTACAGGGCCCCACGCATTTTGCATTTCTATGCCCCAAAAATTACAGTCAGCTCGCGGCTCCTGACCCCGACCTCGAGTCAGTTCACACAGTTCTATACCCAAAACATCGCAGTGCCGGTGGATTAACCTCCCTACTCAGCTGATCTGGTTCAAAATGAGTTAATCTTTTGCTTTCAAAATCAGAAGGAACACTCATTAAAACACCCGTGGAAGCCATTTGGGGGAGCCTAAATGACAAGGCTGTGGAGATTACTACCAAGACTGCACGGTGTGGGTACCTAGATGTGGATGCGCTGGTATATGACACGTAGAAAGGGATGCGCTGGTACACGAAAAGTAAAAGGGGATGCATTGATACGTGATGTCGTGTGCTGTTCCAAGATGCTGGTGCCGGGTAGAAGGCACGACTCAGAGCTTGCCTTGGAGGGTTTTGAGTCCCTTTTTCACAGGCCACTGGAATCTGGGCCTGGATTTCACTGGTTGGCTGTCTATGTCCGGAGTTGTTCCTATGCTTATCGGCAGTCAGCGTACGAATGTGCCTGCCATGAGATAATGGTGTTAGGGTGTGTCGTCGTCTGAATAATTGTTATTTATTCTCGTCGTATCAGAGCCCTACAACTGATGATTCTCTGCATGAGTGTTTGCTGACAGTGATAGCCTCAATCCGGAGTACGGATCCTAAGTCAGTGTGTGTTTTTGTGGGGGACGTTAAAGCGCACCACGGACTGGTTAGGATCTGTGTCACAAACTGATGGCCAAGGTAATTTTTTACACCATATACCGTATATCTAGTTGTGTGCAGCAAGTCTGTGGGTCCACACATATTGCTGGCAAGTGTCTCAACCTCGTCATGACTGATGTCCCAGACTTGATGACTGTGTCAGTTGGCTCCCCTATTGGCACTTCAGACCACTCACATCTTGAAGTGTCTTTGGCAGACACCAGTATCCTGTGGCAGACACCAGGAGAGTGGTGTTCGTTAAAGCAGAACTAATTGGGATGCAAGTACTGGAGCAATAAGGGGGTTACTTTGGGACCAGATTATTTGTAGTGAGGATCCTATCTCCCTGCTTAACGACTTGACTGTGTCTGTTTTGGGAAAGTTTGTCCCGACGAGCACTACATATTCTTGGCGATCAGTGAAGATTAGGTTTCAAAGCTAAACAAGCGGCTTATCGGGCTTGGCGGTGTTCGCGTAGCCCCACGTTGTGGCAAACCTATGTAAATCATAGGGCCGAGGTTAAACACATGTATGAGAGGGCACAGCATCGTCAGAGGTAGGTAACAAGCGCCGGCAATGTAGACTTTGTTTGGATAGAGGAGGTGGACATATCAAAGTGGTTGCCGCTTAGAAGATGTTGGGAGATTAACAGCACTTGGTTATGTGATAAAACGTGTTTCTTCATCATGTTTGTATCATGTTTTATAAATCATGTTGTTTGGTGTGATAAAGGAATCAAAAGGTAATACATATTTTAAATGTTTTCCATTTTTTTTTTTTCATTTGAAGTGAACCGAATAAGTTTTTGCACTCCAACCTCTGGATCATGGTACTCGACCATGCAAGGGTCTGTACAATTAATCTTGGTGTCATTTTAAAGCTCGTAATCTCTGCTTCAAACTGATATCTGTTATGAATTAAGTTGCGAAGCTAATTAAACTATGATTGAATGTCGATATATATAGATACATATTAAAGTAGCGTTTGTTCTTTTTTTTTTTTTCTCTGTTGTTTCGATGATGCATGGGCAACAATAAGAATTACTTTCGTCACTANCAATTGATATAGTTTCCATTGTGAATTGTGGTTTAGGTTTCTGCGTAAATGTTCAATGATTTTAATAATAGGTAGATTTGATCATGATTTTAATTTCCCCGCAATTTAGGCTCGTTGCTGCCATCTTCCAGGTGAGACACCGTTGTTTGTCATGTGCATGTTAAATTCAAGATCATTTATTCAATGTCGGAGGTTGGCTGTCCTCCCTAATGTTCGGTATCATATTTTCATCTTTTAACATCACTTGATACCGTAACAATCTTTATCATGGATGAGGATTGCATAGTTTGGTAATGTTAGCCCTTTTAATTTGGATTAGCTACTACTTTTCTTAGACACCCGGTAGCTATATTCTAATTGGGTACATTTTTTATATAATTCTATTTTCTATCATCTGTTGGGATTAAAAATAGTGTCGAGTTGAAAACTAGAACATAGCTATTATTTAAAAGTACCTACGTATCTACTGTAAAAAAAAAGTATCTAGATACAGGGAAAATGTAGCTAGCTATATTGATACTGGATTTAGATACCACATTTAAAAAGTATTTAGATACCGCATTTAGATCCTGTAAATAACACTCATATACATGACGAAAGGCTGAATTATTAGCGGGGTAAATGGCACACAAATGGTTATAGTGCTTTAGAAAGAGTGTAAAAATGCCACCAGCGAACTAAGAGAATCACGTAGCTATATCTGCTACATTACACCGAATCGTCGTGATGTGATGCAGGCAGCAGGGAGTCAGGAGACTGCAGCAGCCGAGTCACTAACTGCTGCACCAGCACATCATCCAGCAGTCCTGCTGCCTGTATTACCAGCAGTAATCATGGTAGAGCCACCCACAGCCGTGACGGCTGCGCGCCACAGCAACGATGTGTCAGGTGAGGAGTACGACACACGTCCCTGTGGTCTCGCGGTGGCAAATTACCTGAAATACAAGACAAAATTTTAGATCGAACGGCGTATAATATGAAAAGTGTAGGCGTACAAAATAGTTACACGGAGGTGGGCAGACAAACACAGGATGAATCCTTAACCCTCGGCCATTTACTGTATTGTGACACGCCAATAAGTAGGCACGGTACCGCAATACTCATAGCAAGGACCATGTCACACTCATAGCAACGACAAACCCATAGACAAACTCGACAACTATGGAACAATTTGTGTTATTAATTGCCAACTAGTTTTTCGCATAGCTACTTGAGCCTGCAACTGTATCCAACAGAGGCAGAAGTTCAACTTAAGTGTCGCGGCGCATGTCAGTACAAACCCTTGCGAGTCTGCGTCAGGTACAATTGATTATTAAATAATAAATAAATAAATAAATAAATTTTATTAAGAACACAGTGGGTTCAAAAAATACACTTACAAACTCACAAGTACAAAGTAGCCAAAGTTCAACCTAGTGATTAGGCCCAGTCACATTAATGTTCTCAAATCATGTACTGGTTGCTATTAACGAAAAGGTCAGAATTCGACTTCAGATCTTGTATAACTACAGTACTACGGTACCGTCCAAAAACTAAGGGACAAATTTTCAAAACGGCATAACTTTTTTCTAACCATGCCAGGTAGCTACCTACTTCTTTTGCACACTATTAGCCAGTAAGATGTTGCATATAGTGTTAAAATTTAATACATGTATGAAGGATAATAAAAAAGTTATGAATGAAAAGCTTTTCTCTTGAAATTTATAAAGTTCAAAATTAAGGGACAAAAAAGAAAAACTTAGGTAATTTCCTATTCAGTCCGTATTTCTTTATTTACATCGAAGACAAAGTTTGACACTGCCATTTGTAAACATTGCTGTTCGTTACACGATGGCGCCACGTCAGAAAGTTGATTAGGTAATATCTTGCGACAAGATATCATCAGCTTGCACAAGAATAATTTCACTATTAGAGAAATTTCTGAGAAGGTAAACCTTTCTAAAAATATTGTGTGAAGAGAAGTGAAGTCGTACTATGAAATCGGCTGCAATGAAGCTCCTAAAAAAGCCGGCAGGCCCCGTAAAACGTCAGCTAGAGTGGACAGTCACCCAGCGTACGTCATTCAAGGAGCATCTCAAGTCCTCAGCTGCGATAAGTAGGGAAGTGAATGACACAACATGTATGAACGTCAGACGTCTCACGTCAGACCGTTTCTCGGCGCCTTCAAGAAATAGGGTTAGTATTTGCAAGACGCCTACAGAAGAAGCCGCTTGTGAGTGTCAAGACCAAGAAAAATATAGAGTTTGCAAACAACCATATTAACTGGTCCCATGAATGGGCTAGAGTGTTTTTCAGTGAAGCAAGCAAGTTCAATTTGCTTGGTAATGATGGTAACAACTTTGTTAGAAGACATGAAGGTGAGAAGTTAAGTGTAAAATGTACTAAGAACTAGTAAGAAGACTGTGAAGTTTGGCAGCGGGAGCGTGATGGTTTTCAGTGTGTTCTCAAGTCAAGGAATATCGCCTCAAGTTCGTTTGCAAACCCGTGTGAATGCTCAGGTGTATAAAAATCTGTTGGAAGGTATTGTCGTGCCTAATATTGTACACTTAGGTGTCCCCAGCCATATCTTCATGCAAGACAATGCCCCCAGCCACAAGGCAAAGACAGTCATGAGTTACCTTGAGCAGCAAGATCTCGAAGTTATGGATTGGCCACCGCAAAGTCCTGACCTAAATCCAATCGAGAATCTTTGGAAAATACTAGAGGTGAAAGTTATGGCAAGAAACCCTATCAATACGGAAGATCTTTGGATAAAACTTCAAGAGGAATGGGCGAAAAATACTGTTTGAAGATAGTCAAGAGTCTCATTCGGTCATGTAGGCTAGTCGGCGACGTGCAGCCGTAATCTAAAGCAAGGCACGAGCTATTTACCAAATATTGATTGTTCACCACCATTTTGGTTAATATTTCTAGCAAAATATTGAGTTAAACGTATTTTTTCTTGTTTCTACCTTAGTTTTGGACATTATAAATTTCAAGAGAAAAGCTTTTCGTTCATATTTTTTCATTTTCCTTCATAGGCCTTACATGTCTCAAATTTTAAGACGATGATCAACATCTTACTGGCTAATAGTGTGCAGAACAAGAAGTACCTGGCATGCCGTTTTGAAAATTTATCCCTTAGTTTTGGACAGTACTGCATAGGTTATAGTTGAAACCAATGTGCAGCAATGCTAGGTAATCACAAGTAACGCCCCGCAAGACTCGAACAGTTTAATTAGCACACAATGCTGGTAGAAACTGCACTGTGCGTGACATTCAATTGAACAATAACAAAACCTTCTCACAATCCACAAATGACGGTGTCATATCTTAGAAATAAGTACGAGCTTCAAGTGTCCATAGCGCAGATGAAGGGAAAGGCAGAAAACAATTTGCCTGAGGATGTCACGTGCACCTCTTGTTACAAACAAGTTCTTGTCGCGCTAATGTTCAGAACGCACACAAGGAAAAAGAAATACATAGGCTAGCTATCATTAAACATGTACAATGAGTGGTGTTATGCCAAGAAATGCAGTAATAATCTGACAATAGTGATAAGCGAAGAGTAGGCTAATAGGCCTACAGCATAGCACGAAACTGAACACTGTGAATAAGCTAGAGCAGCGCTGGAGACTGTGATGGTGATGGTCACCGTGCTCGCTTAGAGCCTCACACTTTCAGCCACGGTCACACACACACACATGGCTGAAATTGTTCACCTCATAACCGTGGAGTATGGAAGCTCTAACCACCCCCATGCTGGGACGGATCGGTTGTTCTTCATGTAGCTATCGTAAGTGGGAGTGATTTAGCCCCATTGCGATAAATTAGTGAGGTTCAAACGTTTGCGTTTAGAATTTTGGTGTCCATAGCGCTAGCTGTAACAATTTTCACCTATCATTCCGTACATTGCTGTCATTTGCTGAGTTGCGGTTCTCGCTAGTGAACACATTTCTTACATTGGCTACTGAGCAGATCTTACCCTTTGTTTGAGCTATGCTTATTACAAATACGTAGGGTTTTCGATCCCGGTACTAAATAGAGGCCCTATTCTTCCGGGATTTTCAAAAGAAAAATTCCGGGATAACAAACTCCTAGAGGCTTGCTGTTTTTTACTTTCCAAAGGAAACTGGGGTCTGCTGACATGAGTGCAGGCATGAATATCATCGACGCAACATCAGTTAACATTTTGTCTCTACCTAGGCTATATCGTCAAGCTTTCCACTTCTTCGAGTGAAAATAATAGATTCCAGTTTTTCAAGTGACTAGGTATAATTTCTGCGCACAGTCTGCATCTCACACCAGACCAAAAAGGCCAAAAATTGAAAAATTGAGCTATGTGGAGATTAAGCTACAGTGGAACCCCTTAGTACATACGCCGTTCCAGGTGGCAGTATGAATGGCAATTTGAAAAAATGGCGAATCGTTTTTCACATAATAGGTAGTTATATAACTAGGCCTAGCTCCTGTAAATGGCATTAATCCATTCCAGATCCACAGATGATTGCTTACTGTAAACTTCAAAATATTCTAAGTATAGAATACATAAAAACTATGAAACAATAAATGTACAGTACTGTAGATACACGAAATGAATAAAAAGATGACCGCCGTTTAAGTGCACTGAGTGAGGTGATGGCATGAGAGGGAGGTGGAGAGGAGGTAGAGGGAAGTTGTCGCTACTGTCTGGGAGGACAGTCACCTTCCATAAAAACCTCTGGTGACATCCTTTCGGGTGTATTTTTTTCTCTTTGTGGTTTTCTTTTTCTTTTCTGCATTTATGATCTAGAAGAGTCATGGGATTTTTTTTTTCTCTAAAAACCTATCCAATGCCCAGTGGTCCACATTTGATGATTGTTCAGAACTTTTCTAAAATGGTCGATAACATTGTCGCCAGTAGCAATGTGGCGCGGCCCGAGTCGCGAGGCAAGCGTAGCTATTTACTACGAATGACAGTTGAATTTTACTTGAACAAGTTCGGACGAGTAACGAGTGGTACGAGTGGAGAGGCGGACGGATGGTGGAGTTCCACTGTCCCTCTTTTTTTATTTGCCGATCCGGGCCCTGACTGAGACACCCTATATTACCTACTTTTCTGGTCCAAGATTGTTTTCACCAATTTGTTTTCATTGAAATCGAAGGGAGATAGGAATTTTTGAAAAAGGAGGATTGGTGCACAGTAATGAAAACACACAGAAATGTTAATACAAAAAACTATTTCCCAATCCCTCCAACAAATAATTGGATAAATGAGCCCATAAATTTCAATCAACCCATAAACTCCCAAATACACAACAGAGGTTTTATTGCACTGAATTTTTCCTACCCTGTTCATCGAACGTCTGGTAGCGGAGATTGCTGCCATCATTACACAGCTCATAGTCTGTTAAAGGTGACAACAGAGGGTGAAGACACGTCCTAATGAGAAATTTATAGGCACTTATCGGAATACGATACTTTAACTGCACATGGTATCCGCTACGCGAACAGAATTGTTGGCCACCCCAGATGTGTATTTACAGAGATAGCTCAAGAGTAGCAAAGAATTTTGTTAGGGAAATACAATAACATGGTTAAACCAAGGGGTGATCGTGGATTCGTACTTGATACACAGAGCTACCGTAGACAAAGTCGCAGGTAAAGAGACACAAGTGATTGTCTTTAATAACCGCATAAAAAGACAGCTGAGACAATGATTCCATGACTGCTGACAGATTTAGAATCTTCTACCTCCATCCAACAGTAACAGTCTCCAATGAGAATTTCCCTTCAATTGCGCTCTAGCCCAAGGTCCCTCTTATCAAAGCAAATAGCGGTTGTTGCCAGCTGAGGTAACATTTTTGAAGCGGCATAAGTATGTTGGAAAAGGCATAACCGATTCTCGACCTCAGTAAGTCTTTCATTCAACGCATCTGTCGATATTAGGGGCCTGTAATTTTGGTCGCTCATTTCCTGCGAGGCGACAGCTTTGATGTGGACACAGGTAGGTAAGGGATCCATTTGTGCCGTATGCAACAGCCGAAGTTGGTAAATGTACCTAGCGTAAGAATTAAAAATACAGCATGGTCACCACAGCCCGGCAACTTTAGAAAATAAATTCATCAGTTTGCCTCAACGTAGGAAGTGATCTGACCTACTCATAGATTTTTTGGATCCCTTTCTCGTACCTATCTCGGAATTTTAGTTAAAACTGGTGCATAGTTCATAAACAAAGTCGCTAACGAGATCAATAACTTCCCAATAGCGAAGAATGATTATAAATACGGTACAAAAGGTAGCTATATAAGCGATATTAGAAGCCTGAACAAAGGCGGGGGAGTATGAGCAAAATAGGTAGCTACTTACTTTTGCTTTGACAATCTCATGCGAAGCTAACAATTGTCTTGATGAATGCAGCTCGATTTTGAAAGTTCAAGAAGCTACATCTGGGCAATAGTCATATTTTTCGGTTAACGACAGCGTGTCAGTCTGCGAGCTGAGGAGCGAACGGCAGCCGCTGGTTACCTGAATACGCTGATTACGATTGATTAGCTACCTAATTTACCGGGCTACTATACAGTATATGTCTCATAGATTGCAATGATAAGCAGTGAAATTCAACAAAACTTCAAATTCGGCCAAGTGTTTCATAATTATATAGGTAGGTAGGTACTAAAACAAGCTGGTCAGGATCATTGTAGCTACGGTGTGTACCTTGAAGACACTTGCCACTGACCCTGCTCGTAGTCGGAGGAAAAGTTCGGACAGATTCACCAGTATAATGTCGAGCTAAAATCGTATCAAGAGAGAAGTCCGTTGCACTCTCTTCAGAGTAAAAAAGTATTTCACGGCTCTAGGTTCCCGACGTAGCTACCAACATCAACACGGCGTAATATTTTGCTGAGATCTGGGCAATGCTGAGAAGTAAACGTTAGACTTTTTGAAGGTTGATATGACATTCACTAGCAAAATAGGCTGGATTACGTGCCAGAAAATAAGACGATACCTCTTCAACTAGTTCTTTTGCGCGAGTGTCGAGGGACCATCGATGGACCCGATCGACGGCTGGAAGAAAGGATGGTGCAGCAGCAACAACGTACCGTACGACAGTCTGCTGATGCTCCAACCAGGAGATGGAAGCATGATCTTATGGGCCGCAGTCATTTATAAAACTCTTTTTAGGCCGTTAGGTTACGTTAGGTTAGATAAGGTTAGGCTAGGTAGTGGTTATTTAAGTGGTGACGCGGTAAGAAAGCTTACGCACGCACACAAAATCGTCCCGAACGACGAGAGTGCGCCCGGTGCACATGGGCGCACTGTGGGGCGGAATGTCCCGCCCTGCGTATCGGTAGTACTGGTAATAAGGTTAATAAGTACTACTCACCATATTTTTAGTCCAAATATAGTAGTTCTATTCTAATAATAATTTTTTACATATTATCTAGAATAACGAATGTTGACCAGCATCTTCCTCTGCAAAAATATGTCACCTGTATAATCTATACTATAATAAGAGAGCTGTCTGTCAGTCCGTCCGTCCGTCTGTCCGAAGCCTTATTTTTCCCCTATCTAATACGGAAGAAAAAATTCCAAGGCACCTAATTTTTTTTTTGCCAAACTGTATCCAGGATACGTGCCCGGGAATTCCCGCGGCTGTGAAGGCCTGGTCACGGGCCTTTGTGAACTTGGTTGCTTTTGACGGGAACCACCTGTTACACCTGAACCACTTCAAGCACGACTTTGTGGACTTGGTGTATGTAGAAGAATTGTGGAATTTTTCGATGTGATGGAAAGATGTTTTCAAATACATATTTTCATGACTCATTCAACGAAAGGATTACGTTTGGTGCACTAGTATCTTTAATAACGGGCAGACAGTGACCAACCATTGGTGCCAATACTCTCCCCATGTCAGTCTTAACACAGAATGGTGGGCCTACCTACCTCTGATTGCTGAGCCCTTGACGTTGGACACAGCATCCATATGAGACCATATCCTATATGCATTTTTTATATTTGTTTGTTTGTTTACAGAACTTTCATACATGCTCATGTCTCTGTTTTAAGTGTTTTTTTTTATTTTTCGCTGGTTTTACCGTTATTTTTTCTTTCAAAGAATGCCCATTGGGAGAAGGCCCAAGGCAATTGCCCCATTCCCAATGGCCCCTTATAAATAAATTGTCCCTGCTTTCGCTTTGGCTAGTTGACCATTTCACTTAGGCACCAATCATTGCAAAGGCACTGTCGTAGTTCAAGTTCTGTCGCAGCAGTTCCCCAGAATCTAGGTCATGCGTCTCAAAAAAAAAAAAAAAACATTGAGGCTCTCAGGAAATGGGCCTGTTGGTCCGTCTACTGCCGGCTGTTTAATCTAATCTGGTGAGTGCCACGGCCTTTGCCTTTACTTGCCATGAATATACAGCGTTCTACTGGGTCATCTTTCTCCGTTTACCTCAAGTGTCAGTTAGTCAACGTGGGTTGCATCGGGTGTGGACTGTGTGATCAAAGAGATGGAGTAGTAGGCGTACTTTGATTTCTTAACCCTTTCGGTACGGAGACTTTGCTCTTTACGAGGTTCTAAAAGAAGCACAAAGAAGACACTCCCAATGTAGTGACTTGAGCTCACCTACAGTTTAGTTCAGTAGTAAATAAAATACTAGCACAGACTTCAGACGGGTTGTTAGATATGTTGTCCAAATTTCCAGAGCAAGAAACAACGCACTGCATGGTTTTAATAATCAAAATTTGGATGCGGGACATCGGCCTATAGCCACGTCCCGTCAGTGGGTTCCAAAAGAGTTAACTCAAGAAATGGTTTCTCGGGGTATTTTTCTTCGTCAATTAGGCTACATTGATAAGTTCTTCCAGTGTTATAACTGTCACGTAGTTTGTGTGTACCTACTTTGACGCAGTTAGTTTGATTTTCAATCTGCTGCGCGAAAAAGCTGTCGCAAAGGGCGATGAGTTTAAGAATCAATAATAATAATGTGCTTGTTCCTTCCTTCTTTACTTCCTGCGTAAGGACAACAGTTACCGTACGCTTTTACAGTTAAACTTGAGTGCCCTCGCGGTCAAAAAATGAAAGCGAAGAATTTGTGAAGACTTTGACTTCGTTGATCATAATTTTCTTAATTTCCTTATGTAGGATGCAATGCAACTGCCGCTTGACTGGGGAACTTACAGATGAGCATGCTAGGCTGAACAACACCAACCTTTCCTTCGGTAATACGCTGAAGTGCAACGTTTTTTGTTCGCAGTCGATATTGTTCCCAATAAACACTGAGCTCTGTATCCAGGATACCTACTCGTAGTGGGCCATAACTCGGAAGTATTTTTCCTCAAATGAAAAGCTGTTCTGTTGAAAGAAGAACCCAAGATGGAGAAAATTATTAGCTGTGAAGAAATCCTCGTGTCTTTTGTCGTCTGCTGACCACTGAACTAAGGACCACTAAGCAAGGGCAGCTGAAGTTTGGATGAAGGAAACCTCAGAAGCGAGTGGAAATCACGATGCAAGAGATTAGATTGCATTGTTGGGAATTTTCCCAACAATGACATCAGTGGTTGATTTTTTTACAAGAGAGTATTCCAAGTGTGCTGCACCCGCACCACGACCGGTAATTGAGCTCTCTATATACCTAGGCTATCTGCTGCTAAGCTTTGGAATATCTCTCCGATTCAATACAGGATCTGACTGAACATAATCAATTCACTATGGAAACACTGCCCCCAGGCCGAATGTAAACACTGCTCCCAGGCTGAACCCCAATAATTGTACGGTACTAAAATTTCCTAGGTGAAAGAGGCGCTCTCTTCCGCCCGGAGTAGAAATACCAATGAGTTAATATCTTTTAAATTGCTCTTTTAGCATTTTTTGCATCCAAAACACCAATATTCACAGATAAACTGTAGCGTAACGTGCAGTACATTTCAAACTGTAGCTACCTTCTATGTTTATTTTTTATGTATAAATTTCTTCAGCCTTTGTCATAAACGGCATAAAATGTTAGACTACAAACCATGCGCATCGAATATAGCTAGGCCTATATAAAATTGTGCCAAGTACTTTTATACAGGCCTATAGAGCAATATGGGTATATTTTTTAGGTCTAGAGTTTCATTTACTTTTTAACAGATAGGCTAACAGATGAAGAAAATGCGTAACGCTGATCTTAATCCATTGCATATAGTTAGTTGGTCCCATGTGTTAGTTCTAAGAAAGTTATATACATGAATGCATTCCTACTTAATGGCGCTACGCCCCTAATTTGTTGGGCACCGCATCCAGGCGAGAAAACAAATGGTTTATCTATTTTCTGCAGAAAATGAATATGTTACGTGTATCACGGGAGGAATCTTGTTACGTTAAGTTAATATCGTAATAAATAAATAACTGTTACAAAGAATACAATAGGTTCACAAATACAGAGTAGCCCATGGTATAATGACGTACAGATAGCCTCATGCGCATCTTTGACTCCGCCCCTGTGCTTGCTAGCCAGATGTGACGTTATCTGGAGACCCATTTGATTTTTGTTTTTCTCATCTGATTAGGCTAAACGGTCTTTCCTTATCACAACATATTACAAGTTCAAATAAAATGCAGCGGTTAATTGCAAAAATTAAATACTAAGAATGACCATCGTGTGTTTATATATTTTTATTTATTTATTTATTTATTCATTTATAGGTTTCGTGTCACGCTCTTAACGAAATATAGGCAAAAATTAGCTCTGGCCTTCCTGGTTTCATCAGCGAATTCATCTGCTTGAAGACTGTGGTCATCCTGCAGAGTTTCATAAAAAATTGATAGGCAGAAAATGTTCCAGGTTACAGGTTACCGTATGTCTGATTCCGGTCTTTCCTTGACAATGTTGAAGTACACTCGATGTAGATGCATACAGCTTCTACTGCTTCCATCGTGTTGTGTACTCTCATATGAGATTTCATTCATTCAAGCTTCAGCTGATACTCTTAGTTTCTAATTCTGGTAATTATCGAGGCAACTGGCAATATATTCTTGAGCGGTCAGGAGGCGCGTAGAGACCACGATGATTTCTCGGCAGCAAATTATTTTCTCCACATTTTGGGTTCTTCCTTCAACAGAACAAGTCATCTCTTGAGGAAAATTTTTCAGAGTCCGAGTTATATGCCACCCTCGAGTATTCTGAATACAGAGATCCGTAATTATTTATTATAAGTAGAGCCCGGATTGATATGCCCTAACCCCATAAAAGCTATAACGCCTATAAGAGCATAGAAAAAATATGCTTTATAGGCATTTGACTATTTTGCATATAAAGCATACACACGCCTATTATAGCATAGAAGTTGTGACAATTGCCTTGAAATACATGTCAATAACATCCCATTTTGAAATATATTTATAGCTGCGATAATGAATTACACAGATATGAAACATTAGTGTTTACTTTGTGGTAAATATAAATGTTTCAAGTATACCCTGTTTCCATTTTCTATATGAAATAATTTTTTGTGAACCGTTTTCTTTCGTATTCCAATCTACCATGTCATTCTGGTACAAGTGCTCGAGCTGCAGACATCAAGTATACATGTACATACGTACAGGTAGATAATTAATATATTTTTTGTATTATTTGTAGTTAATAGGTATGTTTCCAGAATTCATTCTTAACAAAATTTTTCCCGATTTCATTGTTATCTATTTGTTATCTATTCCTGCGTTAATCTGTAGTTGTAGAAATTCTAATATATGTTCTCTGTTGTTGCCTTGATAAATATATTAAAAATGCTTTTTATAATTAATGTTTCATTACCAGTTTAAAATAAAAAAAAAATAATAAAAAAATAACCAAGACCACCATAAAACTTTTTTACTTGGTTTTTCGTGTAACTATACCTAACAGAAAACGGTTACACAGAGGATTAACTTCGCTATTAATAAGAGCATATAAAGCATATCAAAGAGGGTATAAGAGCATATTTTATGGCACTATTTTGCCTAGACTTTTATGGCTATTTCGCCTATTTTTAAGGGCATAGAAATCCGGGCTCTAATTATAAGCAATATTGACTTCGTGCAAAAAAACGTCGCTTCTTTCCGTATCACCAAAAGATAGCTTGGTTTTTTTTCAGCCTAGCACACTTATCTGTACGGTTCCCTAATTCAAGTAGGCAGTAGCGCAGCATCCTACACAAGGAAGTTAATGAGAGCCTACCCTAAATGGTTGATAACCCGAGAAATCATATAATGCATGTCCCGTCAACAAGCGGCACTACCCAGACAGGGAGCTCCCTTCTATACATGTGGGCTCTGCCTTAATGTCTTTGCGATGATGCTGCAGGCAACACAAGACGCGTTCTCACAAACTCTTCGCTGTCATTATTGACAGCGCGGGCACTCTAGTCATATATAAATCTCCAGATCTTTCTGGCACCGTACGACAATCCTCTGGAATCTAAGAAATGCCTGGGTATACCGTCTATTTTAGAGCACAATACCTATTAGAAAACAAAGTGGCATTAAACATTTTATGAAGCGCGAAGCAAATACCTATATAAATTTTCAAAGGCTACTAGATCCCAATGAATGTTTTAAATGCCAAGAATTAAGCCCATTCGTAATTCCATTTATTAGCTACAGAAAAAAAACTGGGAGGGACAGCTTACACACTTTCTGGCCGAAACACGTAAATAAAGAGTCTGTAATTTAAATTAAGTTGGTCACCCACCAAAAAATTCTATTCTTTATAATAAGTGAGGGATACTACCTTAAACCTCATGTCTGGGCTTGTAGCCTAAGTTGTAATGCCATAATGCGGTAGTTCACATATAAAACCAAAGAGAAACTCATTGATGAAAGTATGCGGTTATAAAGTTGTAAATAATAACGCCATTTCTTGCATAAATAATTTATTGCAAATCAATGGTATGCTAGCTATTAGTGCTTCATTTTTCGAAAATTAGATTATTACCGTACCTACCTAGGCAGGTAGGTACGTACCTAGGCAGGTAGGTACGTACCTAGGCAGGTAGGTACCTACCATACCTCACGTCGCACCCGCGTTAGGCTACATGGTCACTTACATCACTGTACAATTGTGTGCAGATGCTATGACACAAAGATACCAGGCTGAATATACTCTGATATAGCTCCAGGGGATGATAGGTAGTTTAATATAATGCTGCCTTTCACCTAACTTGCTATGCCGTACGCGAAGCCAATTTTTACCGATACTGCGCACGAAAATGTCGACAGATGCAGCCAATTTAGGTAGGTAGCTACTATGAAAACCTGCCAATTCATGATGTTGCCGCATAGATTTCTATCTTCAAGATATCTTGAAACAGCTCATTGCCATTTCTTCAGTAGGTATCTTTTGCGCAATAATTGCCTTCTTGCTTACAGTTCTTTCATAAGCTCACTCACAAGAAGAGCATCAACCGAGCTTGAGGTCTCCAAGTAGCGTTTCAGAGCGAGATGAGCAGAACAGTCGCAAACTGGTCAAGGATGATGAGACTCTACTAGGTTAACCCAAGGGGCGGGGCCAAGCTGTACTGCATCATGGGTAATGACTCTAATGAGGCTTGGACGTCACAAAATTCAAGTACGGTAATACGCAGCTTTTTCACATTGTTTCTCCATCATTTCATTCGGACCTCATGAGTGTCCTACATGTCTTACAATCTTTACAGTTGCACAAAAATGTGTATCAAAGTGTCTTCGAACTTTCTTAGCTTTCTGAAGAATAAAATTTTGAGAGAACGTTGGTTAAAAGGCTGTTAAAAGAGCACATGAATTGAGCCCGGCAAATGCCTGCATGTCAGAAGTAGTTTCGGAGTCAAGTTATAGCAAACAACTTACTTTAGTTAGTTCACTCAAATCGCTCTCATTATACCGTAAGACTTCTACCTTAGTATACTCACTTATTGAGTTACAAAAGCTAAATAAAAGTAGAAGATGGTTACTACTGCAATCCTCTATAATTTCAAACCGATGTAACAAAAACTGGTTCGGATGCGTATGATGAAACGGCGGGATCGCAGAACGTTTTACCAAGATTTGTTTGGAAAACATTAAAGCATCACAGAAATAAATTACTTTCCTTCCGGCGAAGTAATATGAAAGCAAAAGTCTATACATAATACGCAGAAGCCATACAATTTTGCTCGTAAAATTAGGAAAAAAAATCAGCTACCTACTCAATTACACGCTGGGTGCGTTACAACAGTATAAAGAAGTGTCGCGTCTTACTCGCGTTAACTAACTTGAAAAAAAAAAAAAACCTAACCGTATTTCCCACTCCCAAACTGTCTTTCGGAACGACGTTGTTGAAACTGGCGAATGTTAAATCCATATTTTTTCCAATGATGCGGTAGTTTTCACACTTTGGAGAGGAGGATCTGTTAACGACGCGTAGCCTACGCGACGGCACAGCTTAGGGCCACATTTATAATAATGATAAAATTTTATCCTTCAGAAAGCTAAAAATGTTCGTTGATGCTTTGATAGCTACATGTTTTTTGTGAAACTCTAAAGATTGTAAGACACGTACGACGACACTCTAAGGCCCACATGAAATAATGGAAACAAGTGGTCAGTGCGCTACTGACAGGGAAAAGGCACAAGTTGACAGTTGTGCATGTACAACCCTCGGGCACGGCTGAACGCTTTCGCTCAGCTACGCCGCGCAGAGGAAGGAAACTCTAGAGGTAGAGGTCTCCTTGAAGAAGATCGCCTGTTAGTACTGAATTTATGTCTTTGATAGTTTTGTATCCCTCATTTTTGGATAATACTGAGATGAACTTGTTATAAAACGTTTTGGTTTATGATGTTTTTCATATAGGCCTACCTAGTTAGCCTACATAGAATTTTATAATTTTGAAAGTAATAAGAATGTAATAAGATGTTATTTACATCTAAAGAAGAACACGCTTAAAGATCTATTTTTAGTCTCATTAATTTATGCATACCGGTATGCATTTTCTAAAGGTACGGTATAGCCTATGCGTTTTCAACATGCATATGCATTTTTTGAATGCATAGGTATGCAGGATATGCAAAGTCACAGTCCTAATATTAACAATAATAATAGGTACACAAAAGTTTGCATTAACACCTTTTTATGTCCGTCACTGCAGTTCAATTTAGAAGGGAAATTTACAAGGCAATTTGGTACATTATTCACAGGACACACTGCTGCTCCCCAACACAGAAAGAAAATCGTAAAACTTTATACGTCATATAAACGTCCGCTCTTTCTCCTCTAGTGAAGATAGTAACCCTTGCAATTTCTGAGAGAAAATCGCAACCAGCTTAGCCTACTCTCAGCGACTGAACAACCTCGATAACAGTTGACGTTCTTTGCAATAAATGGAGAAGGGCGTAAGCCTATCACGATTTTAAGCACTATGTATCCACTCTAATGACATGTATAAAAGACGAATAAATGAAGATAATGTTTTGACAAATATCTAAATTTCTTTATTTCTGAAAAAAAAATATCTAAATTTAATAATCCCGCTGTTAAGAAATCTCTACGGTGCGTTTGAAATTAATTTTGGAAACGACACGCTGTTGAAACCGTTGCACAGTTCGGATGGCTGCTTCACCCAATGTGAGTCGTTGCTAGAGCCTCATGTCAATTTCACGTAACATTTCTTCACAGATAGATTCCAAATTCATTACATGAAGTAGAGCGAGTGCGACGTTGAAACAACTAAGAGAACAAAGCAAGCCACTAGGTGCAACCGTTGAATCAACGCAATAGCGTTATCGGATCTGTATTCTATTCGGGCACGATCATATCGATACAAAAACAAGGTAATCACCAGTTTAGCTGTCCT
>LQNS02278170.1:39687038-39700207 GCA_001587735.2 Parhyale hawaiensis
ATTATTATAAGTTAGTTTAAGCTTCCCTAAATAAGTACGGTACGGTACTAAGCTTTCTAAGAAAGGAAAAGGAAGGAACATAGCCTATAGTATGTCGATAGTCACGGGGAACCCATACACGAAGGTGTTCCCACACAGGATCAACGCGCATGGGAACAGTAAATTGAAGAAGAAGAGGGAAAACAGACGAAAGTAATATCAGAAGGAGTATGATATCGGAAGGAAGCAAAGTGGACACAGAAGATAGAAGTCCCGAAGGCCTAGCTAACGGCTAAGGTAAACCATTACAGATTGCTGTTTGATATCTCTTTTCAGCATGCATTTCTTTGACAGAGCTGTCTCATTTGGCGAATTGTTTTTAAGTGGTGCAACTCATAAACGAATGAAAATGAGCAAAGATTCACAAGAATTTTTGCAGTGAAATTTGCGGCTATATCTGCACAGTTCCTTATATATATCAAGTTCACGTAACCTATATCTTGGAATATATGATGACACCCAGTCATATTCATATTGAAGGAGTTTTGAAAGTCTTCTGGGTTTTTGATAATTACAAGAAAAGAACAATAAACCTTTTAATTACCGATACTTCAAGACTGAACAATGGAAGGTGAGCTTACCATCAAACAGCAAAGAGCTGGAGATGCGATGCTTTCTACACATCAGATATATTAAGCAGCTGATGAAGAATGAAGTATATTGAGCGACGAAAATCTGATGAATATTTAGAGGTCTTTTTTCATATTTGGTAGCCAGGATACGACTCTTGTGTACTTTCTGAACTCTGTTGCTGAATTTTATTTTATTTTTTTGCAATTTTGTTCCATGGAAGACGGGCAACGTTTAATGGGCCAAGAACATCAGGTTACATATAAAGAACCCAGAAGACTTTCACAACTACCTATCCACTATATAATAAAACACAGTTGTTGGTCGCTCCCTTGCTTGCTCCAATGTTGGTCCGTCTCTCCGTCACGCAGTTAAGAGTTTAATAGGAGAAAATTCATGTAGCTACTGAAAAACAAGTTGAGATACCATACAATTTCAGCGCTTGGGGTACCGGTGACAAATATAGCTTTGGATCTCGGGCCTCTGAATCCCCGCTTTCATTGCTGAATGATATCGTATTAACTAGTTGAATCTTCACGCTGAGCAGACGCTTTTTTATATTGAATTTACCTCTCAGCCAAATTTCGACGCAGGAGGTTCAACAATCAGTTGGTATCCACAATACGGTGGGCCCTGGACATTTCCAGTGAATTTTGACTGAACTATATTTTTCTTACTGCAGCTTAACGCTTAATCAATTCCAAGCTGATATTCACTCCTTATCTTGTAGGGGGGATATTTTGCCATCGCAAGACTCGAGGAGGTCCCATTAGAAGCTCCATGGCAAGACTCATGGCTGTACAGCTTGCGTTTCACTAATGGAAGATTAGGCCTGCAGGGATGAGACCCGTAATACAGCAAAACCTATACTGGGAACCGGAACAATAAAAAGCTCAATCACAAAATTTTTGCCGTCATTGATGGCGGTTGGGCCCTCTAGTTTCCCTATTAAGAAGCTTGTAGACTGGGAAGCTGCGTTTTAAATAGGCTATACCTACACGCAGCCCAGTGAAATTTCAAGGAACTCGTGCATCTACTGGGACGCTGGAATGAGAAGAGCTACAAAACGCAAGATATAGCGCAAATTCCAGAGAGCCAAGCTCCGTTTTCGACATCTGAGACCCGTGTCATCCGAGTACATACGAAGTGCAAATATTATGACGCGCGAAAATAGGAAGCGCTCATCACTGTTGGTGGCCAGGCTTAAGTGTACACCTCTGCTGTCGATAAACAAAACCAGAGCCAAGAAGCGCTAATGAAAACAGCTATGGTTGAACTTTATGTCATCGAAAATCAAAGCTTCTTGCAAATTGAAGTTTCCCCCACCTAATACTGAAAAGTGTCACGTACAGACACCGGACGTACGGATGGAGCTTCAAGCAGAATTATGATATACCGGTAGATTTTTTGGCTTAATATTATTATTATTAAAACTTCACGCCCGGGCCGCCACGGACAGGTAGTTACAACCCAAATGAAGCAGTTTGCAACACCGGGAAGCCCGAAACGCTGCGAAAGAAAATCCAACAAAAAACATTAACTGCTGACTTAAACGCCTGCAGGCCAACACGACCAAAAGCCGATGCCTACAATGAATTCCAAACCCCAACAGACCAGGGCACAAAGCACCATTTCTCCAAGTTAACTTGCTCTTGCTAAAAATTAGGAAATATTTAGTACTTAGTTAAAGCAATTCTGATAAATGTCATATATATATAGAACCGGTACCTACCGGTATCTATTACCATGCAAATGCAAAATAAAAATTAGACATGTTTCCAGTTTTTTGAATGCACAGGCCTTTTTCATATAGTTACGATTAATTCATTATGTTAGAATTACATTAAATGAATTGTATGTTGGCATTGGCGTGAAGGTTGTGGAATATCTACATATACCTCTACTCGACTCTTATTTATGAGAGTGCCAGATAAGGCATCTAGCTGCCGTTACGTCCAGAGCAGAGATAACTGGCTCTTGATTTTTCTTGTAGTCAATGAGCTAAGACCCGACAGAACGCTACCACTAGAGGGAGTGTTCTGCATAGTTCGATCAGATGACACGCACACAGAATACGGCACGCATAACACGACCTGGACCTTGCGCAAAGATTTCTGTGGTATCCACGGTGTTTGTACAAAATTTACTGGTAGCCGCAACATAGGTAATGAAAATTTAGGATAAATGGAGCATTTTGTTTTATCCACGGTTAAATATCTAGATATTGTTTGCGAATAGTTATAGTTTGCTTAATTTATTTACTTTTTTTTTGGGGGGGGGGGTTGCATCAAATCAAGGTGTTGGCCTCGGGCATCCCGAGACCTCTGCACGCGCCTTGTTCAGTTCTGTCAGTGCCGGGCAGGACCACGCGGTCCTTTTTTAATAACTTTTCAAGTAATGATTTTTTTTTTTTTACAAAGTGAACATCTCATAAGTTTCGTATTCCTTTTAAGATTCAGAAAAAACGTACAATAATTTTTTTTTGTTTCGAAAACAATAATGCGGGCGTTAACGCAGACGAGCGACATCTTCGCTGATTTCGACAAGACAAAATTGTTGGATCCTCAAGTTTGGCACGACATTCCAATCAATACACAAGTAACGGGGGAAACGTTTTCGCAGCTGCAATATCCTAGGGTAAAGCGTTTAGAAGTTGCATGAAAAAGAAATTGTAAACATCAGTTTATTAAATGTTATTGCTAGTTTACTCGCCGGTTTTTAGTCAACGTGCATAGTATTCAGCAACGGAATGTTTTGTGCCATCTCTTAACATTGTAAATAAAATTTTAAAAAGCAAGTTTTCTGCGACTATCATCGTTGTAACTGGAGATAAATGTATTTTATAATTCGTTACATACGCTAGTAGTCGACAGATAATTGGGAAAAGTCGATTTGCTTGAATTGCTCCAAAGCTACGGAGAAGATTCGCCACGACGCATCCTACTCAACTCGCTCTTCAGGCAACTTCTTCGCCGAGTCTGGTGGAGCCTTCGTGCGCGAAATGCCACTTTCGACAATTTTTGCTTCTCGTCTGCATTGGGCTTTAAAGGGTTAAATACCTACTAATGAGCGCACACTGTGTGTTTACGGTGTACGGTGAGGCGATAGCTACAACTCAAACGGAGCATTATCAAGCATAATAAATTCCGCACTCTACATAACTGCTACTCCGTCATTCATTAATTCATCAATGTTAGCCACTTAGGCTACATTGTCTCAACAATACATGAAAGATGTAACTTAAAACAAATACTTATCCAACAGGTAAGCTTAAGTAATGTTTCATTTACTACAGCAATTTCACTGTAAGCTACTCCAGTTGACGGTACTCTTTAAGGATTTCCGCATCTCCGCAAGAGCAATAACCCAAAATAATTGCTTCCTACCTTGTCTCCTTCTATCTAACAATATGTATCGACTGCAGCCACCGATCGATTACAAATGAGCGACTACGTGTATCACGCTGCAATAGTCTATTGATCCAACTTACGCTACACTGAATACCTAGGTACTATAAGCACACATCCGCTGCAAAGACGTGTTATTGACATATACTTTAGAAGTATTAGGTATGCGTAAATATCCTACGTTAATGCGGGCACGTACACCGAAATAAGGAACCGAGAAAGCGCGTGCATGTGCGTGTGTATGTTTCAGTCGGATGGAGCGATTCGAGCGGGGGTAAACCCCCATTCTTCTACGAACATGGCGGCGCTGGCTGCCGACAGCGAATGCTTTGTGAAAACCGATAATTCAACAAATTCAAGTACAGTTGCATGAGAAGACCAGTCTAAACTTAAACAGTACAAACTGAGTCTGGGAGCATCGTAAGTATTTGCAAGAATAATAGTAAAAAAAAAAACAGACATGGAGGTGGAATGGTGCTGGAGGTGGTGTAGATTGAGCGGGGAGCAGGGGTGGGGTTTGCTCCCATTGTCCTTGTCAGCCATGCCTGTAGCTTCTTCTCTGTACACATTAACAATTCGATCTTCGTTATTCCAGAAAGATACTTTATTCTCTTATTTTCTTTTGAACTTGACGAAGATATAAGAAAAGTTACATTACCAGCAATTGAAGATCGGTATCGTTCGCTACTACGCAGCAGGTCGAAGAATCGTCGTCTTGGTGAGCCTGTGGTCTGATATCTCATGGCGTCAAGATTTTCCCACAATGTAAGTACAATGTTTTAGTTAAAATGAACCTGCCAATGTTGATCTAAAGTTTCGCCATAAATATGATGAAATAGCGGAGGTTCCACTGATATTTGATGGAGATATAACCACGTGTGTCGGGCGGCAGTGATTGCCGCCGCCGCTGTGCTGGGGATTCTCATCTTTCGTTGTATTAAATCGCATTTTTTACAAAAACTATGCAGCAAATGATCACTTTTTTACGATATTCTACTATAGTACTACTAATTATCACTAGATTGTGTATTTTCTTTTCAAAAAATGATCATTTAAAAATATTCATTCTCGAAAATAAGATCTGTAGGTATAGGCAGCGCCCGACAACGATGCACCGCTCGCAAACATTTTCTCTTCAAATTGCTATTAATATTGAACTTATAAGTGATTTTCAATGCGAAACTAGTTGTAAACACAACACTGACACTGTTTGCTCAATTATAGCACTCGCCGTAACGTTTCACTTAAATAAACAGAAATTTTCAGCGAAAATGCACTGCGCGTCTTCAACGGCTAAGCCAGCTTGTGTTACTGGCGCAGGTCGGGCACTCCATAGTATTGGTGCTGCTGGTGGAGGTGGTAGAAGCTGTCAGGGTGAGCGAGAGGCACTAGTTCTACATGGTGATTGGTATGTAATGCAAAACTTAGTTGTTTAGTTGAAATTTTCAACCTTGATCTAGGTGGGGGTGCAGCGTTGAGTGACTGCTTGGTGCGCGGCATGGGATAGGCTAGCTGTCCCCACCGATGACGGTCCTTATATANAGTTCTACGTGGTGATTGGTATGTAATGCAAAACTTAGTTGTTTAGTTGAAATTTTCAACCTTGATCTAGGTGGGGGTGCAGCGTTGAGTGACTGCTTGGTGCGCGGCATGGGATAGGCTAGCTGTCCCCACCGATGACGTTCCTCATATATATGGCCATCCATACATAGCCTATATATTTCTTTCTTACGTGCCCAATCTATCAACATTATTCGCTTTATTGTGCATTATATTTTCCCCTGATTTTTTAGCCAGTGGGATCAATTTTAATTGAAATATGAATGTTTTGTTATGGTGTGTGTGGTAGCTATCCTGCAATTTTTCGCGATGTGATACCTATTGACGCCAGCTCGATATTGTTTGACCTCGTAACGTTGTTTAAGTTCCAAATTCTGTTGACATACAAAGCCACGGTACTTCCAGCTGCACCCGTTGCTGCTCTGCTGCAGACGGAGCGCACTGGGCGATCGTCCTCAGGCTGCCCACCAAACAGTCCTGCCAGGCAAGCCTAACTTCCCTTTCTTTCGGACTGTGTCTTTGGTTGAAAAGTAATACAGAACATCTAGCCTAGTTCACTTTGCAAATAAGGCTCAGACACTGTACAATTGATGTGTCTGCACATACTGAGCGAATGGACGAAGGGGTAGCCCAATTACCCAATTGCCGAACTAACCCTATTTCCGAACAAACAGCCATTATTTGATAGGTTTGTGTAATAATCCTATCGACTCCTGGCTTTTTGTTCGGAAATAGGGTTAGTTCGGCAATTGGGTAATTACCCTAGTACCTGCTGGTTTACTTTTCCAACTAATTACAAATCTTTTTTTGCATATGTCACTTTCTTCATATGCACAACCTGTTATGATGAATATAGTTTCCGTTTGTGGTGAATATCGTTTCAAAATGTGAGTAGCAACGTGTATTTTACACCTTATGTCGGGGCCACACTATGCATTTACACAGACAACTTGATACAAGGATGCGAGACTCGGACGTCATTTATGCCACGGTATCTATGCTACCGATTTTTAAAATATTTCAAGACGGCCAGCGAGCAGCTCATCCTAGCAACCAGTTAGATGTAGAAATGCATGTGTGGCCCCTGCATTATAGTACCTACTAGTTCTGCATAGATGGTGTGCTCTGTGGCGCCAGCAGAAGGTATTCACTGCACGGTAGGGGGACTGGTCTCGTGAAGACCTGACTGAAGTCAAGGCGTCTGGAATTGCTGTTGGTTCTGTATATCAAAAGTTTTAATTTGATGCATATAGCCTCTTCTTTTATTTTTAATTTGTTCTATATAGGCCTGTTTTCTCTATTAAAGAACTTTGGTGAAATATTAACCTGCCTGCCCGACCGCGGTGTTATCGATATCTGCAACTGTGCAGTGTGCTCAGGGCTTTGGTTTTTCCCAAAAAATTTATGCTGAGAAATTTCGTGTTATAATTCGTACTTCACCTGACACTCAGCACTTATTCAGCATGTGATTTTTCTAACTGTGATCTCAATTCTTAAATAGTTTATGTATTCTAGATTTTTACTTTCTTAGGTTAGAATAGAGTAGGTGATACCTAACCTAACCTAAAAAGTAAAATCTAAATTCTTTGAGATCACAGTTAGCTGACATCGCATATACTTATGAAGAAGCCCTGCACATGGCATTAGCGAGGTACCACTGAGTGTAAATTTAAGTATTATGATCACAAGGTCGAATGGGCGAGTAAAGTTTAGCTATATCTATGCAATTTAAGTACCGTACTTGGCTACCTAGAAATAATTTTTCTGTATTGGTTTGCTTCAACTGTGAAGGATATTTGGTATTACCCTTGGATACACAATCAAATGAGTTGTGCTTGCTTTCGTGAGTTGCCTATAGAACTTGTAACGTAAGATAGGCAGGCAGGGTTGGTGCATTTTGCCTTCCATAAAACAATGGGTCTTATTCGTTTTACTATTTTACCTCAGGCTGTCGCAGTTAGACCTTCGGTGTTCACCCGGGTTACCCCCGTCCTCCTATGGTACAAGGGTTGGGTAACACAAGGTGAAACTGACGGCAACATGAAAATATAGGATTTTGAGCTGGGTAACACTGTCTTTTTGTTTACAAACATTGCCTTGTTTGTAAGCATTGCGATCGACTGATTCTCGAAAATAAAGAAAACATTCCATAAGTGCCAAATATTGGCTGAATTCTAGCATTTAAGGCTTGTTGTAGATTTTCTCAACTTTTTCTCCTAAAATAAAGGCAAAATAATGCTCCGCACGCAATGATGCAGTGTGAGTTTTTCGCAGATTCCGCAACACTGTTTTGGGTCACACTGGGTACTCCGTGAGGGTAATATCGGCGTGGGATTGCAACACAGCTCTTATGCTGGGGACAACCTATAAGGCGTCTTTTTGTGGCCACGCTCGTGATCAGAATCAACGTGATCATGATCATCGTGCTCACTGAAAACAGTGAAAAGCACAAAAACGGTCAATGATTTTGTAAACAAACCAGAGACGCCATGTCAATTTTTGAAAACTATATTTTTATTGTACTGTATTGCTACAGAAAATGGCAGGGAATGGACTTCTTATTAAACCTTTATTTATTTTGAAACCAATGCATAACTGAAGTGGCAGTGTTTAAAGCATTTTGATCATAAACAGGAATAAAACTAAGGAAACTTCAATTCTGGAAGTCAATATTACAAACAATCATCATAACATTATTCAATTTATCCCTAAATATAAGAAAACTTCACCACCTTGCATTTCAAGTTTTAAATTTTTGCTTGTTCGACGGCTGGAATCACTTGTTAATCACGCATGATTAGCCTGCGGAGGAAATAACTCAGCGATTAATTCTCACAACTGATCACTTGAAAAAGCGGTCACAAAAGTGCACGGATCATGCGCAGTCAGGCAGAATCATCCGCAAAGTGGTCACTAAAAGACTCCTATAGTCAAACCATGCTACGTAAGCAATCCTTTAGGGGCGGGGCTGAATTGAAGGCAGCAGTGCCAAATCTAATCTATTAACTAATGCACTTTGAATATTCGAATATAAATATAATTTTGCCGATTGAGATAAGTTGCAACACGCGCTTAAGTGAGGTTTAGAAAAGTTACTTTGCATTCTTAGCTGCGCCCTGCAGACTCCTTACGCTGGTTTGACTCTAGGGATTTGTACAGACAACTTGATGCAAGGATGCCAGCCAGACTCGGACGTCATGTATGCCGCGGTATCTATTCTATGCTACCGATTTTAAGTATGTATCGAAATGGCACGCCAGCTGCACATCCGAGCAACCAGTTTGGGAGTAGAAATGCATATATGTCCCCGGTATAATGGGTAGTGCTGCGTCGGTATGATCAGAAACTGACGGAGCCAGGCATTCATTTTTTTTTTTTCAATTGCCGGAAAGAACATTAGCATTACAAAATCGCTAGTGCATCTCTCAACTGAATATGTACAGTTTTTTGACTGATCTTTGTTATACTTTTCATGGCTTAATGGCGCGCGCCCTCATAATGCCGATATAAAAGTATTTATTATCCGTCGTTGATTGACTTTCGCGTGGCTCATAGTTTTGTTTATGCTGCAACTATGGATACATTCAGCACATGACTTTGAATGATCGTTACACCCAGGAAGCAAAGAGCGTAACGGAAATACTCACAAGAAATTAGCATCAAAAATTGACATCATCATCGACGAATCTATGGCTGAGCAACCTATGAATATTTTAACTAATTTAACCAGGAAAATCGTCTTAAATTGCGAAATTTATCTCTAGCGTCTAGATAAATTAAGAGAATATATTCTAATTTCCCAATTATGTATCTTAGAAAATTGCAGTGCATGCTTGGGGAAACTTTCACAGCACTAGCGCCGAAATTGGCCCCTTTTGGCGACTTGATTTAACTTCTTTTTCTTAATTGAAGCTTATTTACAATTCATATTTAGTTCACAGTGCTCTTCACAGAGCATATTTATTCCTTATCACCAAATATAACTACCATTATAGCCAATTCTGTACGCGAGAGAAACCACACTAACAGTTAGCTTATTGCTCGAACTTTCTGTACTTGACAACATTTTACAGTATTTTGCAGCTCAATAAGCTGGCCAGTCATGAGCGGGAGATGGAATGAAATAAATCGAAAAGATACCGTAATGTGTTCAAGACAACAAGACAACAACCTACGAAGCCCTGAGGTCCCACAGTCAAATACTTCGACTCGTCGATGTGATGTAAATTTGCTACGTGCGGTCACAGCTAAGTTTTATTTTAGTCCAATTGAGTCCTCCTGTTGCATTCTTTGCTTCCTGGTTACACCAGGCTCCCATAATGCTGCCGTGGCTTCATTGGCCATTGTGCCACAAATTTTAACTCGTGATCACTTGCAAACTGTAGTGATACCTCAAAATTCCTCTTACTTAATACAAAATGTATGACAGTCTATTGACAGACAATAAGTTGGATCATTTTAGTTTCGTGGCTTGCTGAAATTTTTTGCAATATTTCCGTTTGTAATACAGTTTGTAATGCTAATTACGAAGATAACATTTATTTTGCAGAGAAATGAAAGGAAGTTGTAAAATAAACTTATATAGTTAGGAACTAGTATATTAACAGGACATGATAACAACAAAACATTATTAGTTTGTTGAAACTGGGAAATGTTAAATAATATTTTTCTAAACAAATCCACACATCTGAAGTGTTAGGTTAGGTCACCGTAAAAGTAATTTCTGCAAAAAAGTTCTATTCGTTATCTGCACTAAACACTTTGTTAATGGCATTTCGTAACAAAATTTTCCATGCCACGAAACCGAGAAGATTCCCACGAGTGGCTATGTGGAGGTCTACGGCAGGTATCACTAGATTGTCGTTGGCGGCGGGAGTTACATTCAAATTATTCAACAGGCAGTTTAGGTTGTGATGCTTAGTATGAACAGATACGTGTACCAGGTGATATAGGTACCTTCCTTAACCTTGTAATGGCTAATGTCGACTGATATCGTCCTCCCGTTTTGTTCTTTAATGGCTTTGGAGCTCACTAGTGGCGAGTAGCGCGTCCTATTTAACCCCAAACCACTCACTACATAACTAGTATTCAATTTACTAAATAAAAATGCCTAAACAAGTTCAAAAAAGAATTTTAGATTATCAGAGTTTTTTTTGCAATAAACCCTTCCTCCACGTAAGTCAGGCTAACCCGTAACTATCAGCTATCCCAATACTGTATAATAACACGCTTGGTTTATTTGTGTCCGCTCTTAAAGGAAATAGATAGGCGGCAAATAGGCCATGTTGCAGATTTTGTAATCAAGTCGCGTTTTCATGAAGATCGATAACCAGGCTGCAGAAGATGACGAAATAAGTAGGATCATTTTCTGAAGGCACTTATGCTGGAAATATATGCTTCTTGAAATCGAAGCAAAGATATTAGCTGCTTCAGGAGTCTGATTTTATAACTTGTTTCTCTCAGGTCACATTGTATAAATTCAGTAATCATCAACAGAGCACTCACGAAGGGATGATTTTTCACGGGCAGTAGACAATTATTTCTACTAACTCGCTCTTTTTCTTCCAGGGAGCAGTTATCTCTTCATCGGCTAAAATTTCAGCACTTTGATGAAGCAGATATTTGAGTTCGGCGGTATCTTGCCTACGGTGCGCTCACATTCTATATAAATAAGCTAACTAGAGTCGCATTCAAGTTTATTGCAGTGTTTTACTCAAGTTTTTAGTTCAGCCTGTCATTATGGAAGCAGCTCGTGAAAGAAGGCGAATGGAGAAGAAAGAACCTATTGATGAGAGTACGTCATATTATCAATGCAGAAAATGAAGAAACAATTCAGAGAAACAAAGATTCTGCACTGGCCTTTTTTAAGCAAACATATCGATTATTGCGTGAATTTTTCATGCGCGGGTTCACTAGTTAGCTTATTAATAGCTTTCTCTTACAAAAATTATTTACATCTGATATGTAACTATATGATCATTATTGTGGGTAGTGATAGATAATCCGTTGCGAAATAAGTTCCTGGCGGTTCTGCCGATGCTGCACGGGCGTTACCAAGAACTAGAATGTTAAGTATTTATTTTTGAGTGTTTAGGGTAAGGGACCCAAAGGAGACTCACTGGCCCAATGGAGGCACACCTGCGGTGAGGGGGGCTGTGCGGTGGCTGGACGTTGTGAGAAATACCCAATCATACATCATTTTTGGTGGGTATTTAGGAGACATATTGCCCTTATTTTTACAGGTATTGGAACTTTTCTTGCAGTGTCTCGTCGCCGCGCCACAGCCTTCCTGCCTCAAGTGCGTCTCCATTGGGCCACTTACACAATGTAAATTTTGTCTCTTTATTGACAATGCTCAGTGGCTGGATTGGTCACAGCAAATCCGTCAACCTGCTCGGCTGAGGCCGAGTTGCCCAGGGTGTTGTCATAATGTCATGCCACTCATGCCATTGCAAATGCTAACGGTTTCATCTCGTTGTCAAATTCTTATACTGTGACGGAACTATTATTTCTCGTATGTATCGCTTTTGATGAGACTGGGTTTTACTTTTTATTACGTAGGACTTTCAAAAAGTTTTCGTAACAGATACTAAATTAATCAAGTCCCACATGTTATCTTCTCAGTTTTGTGAACTTCTTCTGGAGCCGTGTCTTCTACATCACTTAAAGCACTCGGGATAGTCAGAAACAGACTTGCTTTTCAGCTCTGCAATTGTGCTCTCAGATTCCAGCAAGTGTTGTGTCCACTTAGGAAGTAGGTAACCAAAGTAATATGGAGTGCGAGATCGGGGCTACCCTATAAGGTGCATGGTCAACCAGTTGATGCTTGCTTTTCGCCACAGATTGGTGAGTTTTGTTCCAAAAACTCGCTGGGATAGATTTCAAAGGAAACAGGTCCTTGCCAGATGGATAAATGCCGAGAGGAAGAGTATTTTGAGTGCTTTGTTAAATGGACGACGCTACTCCAGAAGTCCATAGATCTTAGAGGCGAGTGTGCTTGAGGAGTCTAAATCTTCATAAATGCGGATCTCTATTAGTTACCTACTGTTTTTGTTACTTTCTTGCCAAACTGTTTGAACCTTCTACGTAGGTACGCTGCGCAGTGAGTAATGCTCAATAGTTGTGTGTCTCATAAGGCTGCTGAAGCCACACCACCAGCTTTCTGTTCATCAAATCTGAACTCCTGGGAATGTAAATGGTGAATCTATTTCGAGAGACTAGCTTTCTATTGAAAGTGCTTTTTGTCTGTAAGCCTTTTTTTTCAGCTGGAGTTACCAGCATTTTTTCCACTTGATAAAATAACATTTTCTAGTGTAAACAATCTTTGAAATTTATAACTTGAATATTAATTATATTTAGAAACAATAATCTCAGGGTGAAGCAGGCAAGACTTCTAATACCCTGCTGTACATTGCCCCGCACGTCAGTAGTTGATGTTCTGTTTATTCATATGTTAGCTTTTTTCTTACTGTATGCACTCGACTGCTTAGCAGTCCTGTGGTGCAGTGGCACAGCTGCAGCAGATATATAGCTAGGTACTGGAATATTTTTACACTTCAGTCTCGCTTGCAGAGATTCAAATACACGGAACGA
>LQNS02278170.1:39700247-39731317 GCA_001587735.2 Parhyale hawaiensis
GTTAGCTTTTTTCTTACTGTATGCACTCGACTGCTTAGCAGTCCTGTGGTGCAGTGGCACAGCTGCAGCAGATATATAGCTAGGTACTGGAATATTTTTACACTTCAGTCTCGCTTGCAGAGATTCAAATACACGGAACGACAAGGGGCATAAAAGCTTTTGGTAGAGCGCGAGACCCTGCACCTCTGATGTGAGAACAGCCGCCGTGTTCGCTGCTCTCGTACGCTCGGCAGGACGACACCGAGCCGAGCGGCTGTGACGAGCTGGCGGGCAGGCTGCGCAGCAGCAGACGCGCGTCTGTAGAGAAAGAAAGAAATTGCATTGATTTTCTGTCTGTGTCCAACAAGAGCCCAATGCTATTGGCGATTTCGTTCGTTGACTGAGTAGTATCGTCCACATGACGCTGCAAGTGTCTTCTGGGTTTCAGGTCATTCACTGAAATCCCATGTTCAGGAAATCTCTAAACTGGTCGGATGTTGCAGGATGTCCAAAGCTATTCAAGTATAATGAATAACACTGTTTGATAATGCGCACAGCTGTACACGTGTTGCTATTGGTCAACACTTTAATTAAAAGGAACCGTTTTATATTCACTGGCGATATGATGCCATTAATTGGTCAAAATGTGTCATGAGCATCTTTCTTCTTGTAGGGCTACTGGGGTACCGGTATCTGCTTTTTTTGTTTTGCTGTTAAAATGGTTATTCATATTCTGAAATGAAATTGTAATTTTCCAATATCAGTACAATATAATGGACAGCATCGGGTTGATATATTGTGTATTATTTAGCTATATTTGTAAATTACTTATCACTTTTAAGATTGACGAAAAATAGCCCAGGTTGGCAATTTAACGATTCTGCTGCATTCTGTTGAAAATGGGGGCGAAAACTAGACCTGGTTGCAAAGATTGCCAAAGTGTGAATTCTTATCCTTCAAATTGTTTGCACTTCTTACTCTGCCAACATTAAAATCCAAATAATGTAGCTAGGTGTTGAAAGCGTCCATTAGTGCTCTCATGGAGTCTAATTTTTATTTTCTTCTTGTATCAAAACTTTATTTGCTTCCACTTCACGATGTACAAATCGCGTAGATAATCAACGAAGCGAAGGAGAAGCTACTTTTCAGGGTGCAGTAGATGCAGTGATTAGTTTTTCTAAGTTTCGTTCTTCGTTTGACGAAACAACTATTCAATTGGATCTAAAAATTAAACTATTAAGTTGTGTTGTGGGTAAACGGAACTCGGCTGAAATTTAATGTCAGTGATGCTTGAATGTTTGTTAACACTAACTTTTTTGCATGGCACTTTGCGAAGCGAAGGAAGAATTATACCTTCTGAGATTGATTGAAACCGCGGACACTTATCTGTTATTATAATTCAAGTTGGCCGTTGAAGGTTGTAGCCTGTGTTAATAACAAAAGTATAATCAATAAAATAGTGTCATCAAAAATTTCTTACCGTCAGTTCAACTCAGTGTGTGACAACACTGGTATTCCAGTTATAATTGGAATTGTCCAGTCAATTTCTTCCGGTACAGACGGCGTACGATTGAATGCTTCCAAGTTTATGCTGAAAGGAAAGTGCCAATAGTGAGAACCATCCTTTGTCTGCAACTTACCCCTGTTGTACTTCACAGCCTACTGAAGTGTATTACAGTCATGGTATGTCTGCCTTGTTTCACTGTCAGCCCGATGTTACGACTGTTCACTTGGTGGAAGCGGCTGTTGTGCGGCACTTCTGTCCGCATAAAGTAGGTATGCATTTCAGGCCGGCGAGTTGAACACTTCTTAATGGAGTGTACCGTAGCGCAAATCGATATGTGTAAATGGTGTTTTAGTTATTTTGGTAATATCGTTTATGGTATAACATAATTTAGGCGACTGTTATCAATCTAATTCCTAGTGATGTATGTTCATAGCTAGCTGTATTGCACTTGCCTAAGTGCATTTATTTGTACCTGCAGTTACTGCATTGAATCACTCAGTAAGCATCTGTAGACATGCTATATATTATTTCTCTCTCATTTTCCGGTCCTGCAAATGACTGAATGCGCGCTTGTGCGTTGTATGAGATTAAACTTGGTGCAAGTGCATCCGGTGCTTCTCGATAGATTTGTACAGTCTTTGGTGAATGTGCAATGAAGGAACGTGTTGCTAGTAATGGCTTTGGGAAGTTTCGTTCTGGCAAGGAAAAAACTTCGACCTCACGTTGTAAAACTTGGCAACATGGCGCAGCTTCATGGAGAGATGACGCTTCATCCTTCGCGAATATTCGGACCTCTCGCCTATAGATTTTCACTCATTTCTAAGTTTGGTTGGCTAGCTGAGAGACGCAACATGCTGCTCCATCTTGCTCAGATTGCACTAGTCCGCTACAAGGATTTTCTCTTCTCTAGGAATAAAATGAGAAAATAGCACAGTCTGAGTAAGAGTTAGTAATAAAAAGGAGTTAGAAACGTAAATGCTTGATTTTTTCCAAAGTAACTGTATTTTTTTTTTTTACAAAACTGCCACTACTAAGTTGTTGAACGTGTATAGGTACTCAGTTTCGATATTAATTCTATTACAAAATATTTGTAAAACATTTTACTAAGTTCCGAAAGCTAGGAATAAACGACGTATGGTTAAAATGAATGTTTAGGGCCTAATCAGTTGGTTTCTAGATACCAGTTTCAATCCTAGTAACATTTAACAATGAAAAATGGGGTGCCACAGAAAACCAAACAGTTGATTGCCAGGTATGCAGGAGCAGCTCATAGAAACTTCCTTGTCCGGACGAGAAATTGTCACAGGAAAAGAGAGATACAAACGTCAAATGATGAGGAATATAGCTACTCATAGTGCCGAAGAAGCTTCTGAAGTCATTCATAGGGTTCAAAGAGGTCACCATTCCGCCATAGCGAGGTCTTGCTGGGGTATCTATGTGTTATCATGTGGTCACGGAGCTTCATTTTTTCTAAAAAGGGGTTAAAACCACAGCTCCTACCTACATTAATGACGTAGAAGATAAGGTTAAATGCTAACCAATTCTTTATTCTATAGAAGAGAATGGAGATTTCTGCAGGATTCGGCCGCATCGCACAAATCAAAAGTCACTCAGCTGTGGCTCTCCCAGAATGTTCCTGACTTCTTCAAGTCTGATGATTGGCCGTCAGGGAGTTCAGACTTGAACTCGTTGAATTACAAACTGCAGTCATTATTGAAAAACATGGCTTGCTCTAAATTACACAGAAATCTCGACTCACTTGAGCGCTCCCTTGTTCCTGCAGTAGTCAAATTTTCAATTGATTTTGTGACTAAAGCGAGTGATGAATAGACTGACAGATGCAAGCTGAAAGAGATTATATTTATCCTTTAATTTTAGTTTTGAAAGTACAACATTGTTTATGGCTAGACTAGGTGAGAAGGTCTTTTTTCCTACAACAGCAACGTGCTGGGCACAGAGGCGTGAACACGTGCAGTGCGGGCGCTTATTTGAGACACATCCATGCTGCTGTGGCTGAATGTGATGGATAACTTGCTTGACGCCCCTCCCCCACTCCCCTCCCAGGCTTGCTATGTTGCTCGCTGCACAGGTCGCAAAGTGTGAATACCTTACTATCGTTGGCACGATTACATAGAGCTAGCTGTATAAGCTTGCGTACATTGTCGTAACCTGCTAACCTACCAAACGAAAATATCTTGGTGTTCTTTTCATACCGTACATCCTGGGTGTACCAGTCTATCTGTTGTATAACTTATAATGAGCCGTTGCTGTTAGTCCGATGCCTAGGTATATAATGCTAATACAAGCGTCATTACATTAGGTTCAGCCCAAGGACTGCTCTAAAGTTCAGAGTAGCCTTTGGCCCAGCATAATGCTGTAGAACCTAAAGTAATATACGTACCTAGTAGGAGGCGACTCGTTTAATTAGTAATCGTCCCCGCCGTCATGAAAGAAAGAAAGAAAGAAAGACAGACGCAGCGGAGATGCTCCCAGACATGCACAGGAGAGAGGGCTATCGGAAACACAATGCACACGAATAAATTGAAGGGAGACTGTTTGCTCTCTCTCGCATGACAGAGCGGGCACTGCGCGGAGAGGCCGCAAGCCCGTTTATGTGCTTGCAGGAGGCCAGGGCCACACAGTAGCCTGACCTGAACTGCGAAAGGGGCGAGGTAGTATTGACTCGGACGGAGAAATGGCGGGAATACAGTTGCTGGGAACTTCGTTATTCTCAAGTCCCGCAATGGAAGAGCCCACCACCCCCCTGTGTGCAGACGGCAGAGCCGCCTCATGAGTGGAGGCCGAGATGACGCCAACAGTCAGCAAATGCGACACTTTCACGCCAGGATATATTTCATATAGTGACGGCCGCTGTGAGCGGTGACCATGTCGCGTGATCGAGAACAAAAGCCTGCAGTAAATAGTGGCTATTGTGGAGATCGAGAGACTCACCAATTAGGACCATCTGTGACTCGTGGTGATGACTGCAGGACGCCATACGGTGTGAGCCCGTAACTCAGGGGTTCCACAAGGTAGCGTGCTTGGCCCACTTCTGTTCTCAATTTACATCAATGATCTCGATCTTAATATCGGTAGTAAAATCAGTAAATTTGTGGTTGATACTAAGCTATGTCATCCTGACACAAAAAGAGCCGAGCTCCAACAAGACCTTGACCGCCTCATGGAATGGAGCGCAATGTGGCAGATGAACTTTAGTGTCGACAAATGCTCAGTGATGCACGCAGGGCTGGTGAACCCTTCTATCCCATTGAAAATGAATGGGACGGAATTGGCTACTGTCACCCAACAACGTGACTTGGGAATCACTATTACAAACAAACAACACAGTTAGCAAGTTGACAAGCGTGTGAAAATGGCAAGTCGAGTGCTGGGATTCATCACCAGAAACTTTGAATACAAGTCCAAGGACAGCATCGTTCCCTTGTACAAGGCACTAGTGAGGCCACACTTAAGAGTTTGCTGTTCAATTCTGGTCGCCACATTTCTGTAAATATATCGATAACATGGAAAGAGTCCAACGCAGCAACGAAACTGATACCTCAGCTGAGAAACAAATCGTATGAACGTCGCCTAAAAGAACTGGGTATGATCTCTTTCGAGCAAAAATGACTCAGGGGGCAACTAATAGAAACACTCAAGTACTTGAATGGCTTCAACGACGTTCCTACAACGGGACTCTTTGAAAGAGACCTTAACGATCGGTTGCGAAACAACTGTTAAAAACTAGCATAAAACTCGAAGAACAACCTTAAGTCAGAAGTTCTTTCCTTATTTCATAGTCAGCATTTGGAATAGACTCCCTTCCGACATTATTGGTGCGGAGTCTGTCAACTCCTAAAAATTGTCTTGACATACATTGGGAGAGACATCCTCCACAGCTAAGAACTCCTCCACGAGTCGCAAGCACTTAACGGCCAAATGTTCCCAGGCTATCTTAAGCCGACTTCATCTCACTTCCGCTCCATCAATATTTTTAAGCTCCGCATATCAGCGACCATCGATCATGCTTGCGTGCATTCATGATCATCTCTTTGGCTGTGATTCTTCTCCCCCTTTTTTTTTTCTTTTTTTTTTCTTTCGTTTTCTATTTTTTTTTCTTGTTTCCCCAGTCCTCTACATCCTACTAACATAATGGCATTAGCTCATAGAGGGCCGTGGCGTAAGTTCCGGTGTCTCTTTGGGAATGGGCCTCTTGGTTCGTCTACTGCTGCCTATCTTATCTAATCTACTCGCATAGTCGCATTTCGGATAACTTGCAGCATACTAACTTGATAGGCCGAGACGTTGGGGAACCACACTGAAGCCGCATACGTGGTGATGGACCGAATGAAGACCCTATATGTTAAGATAAGCGGTTCCTTGGGTTGACCCCAGCTATTACTAGCTAGGACTTTCAGGATGCAGAGTCTAGAGTACGCACGATTACGGGTTTCCATGACGTGCTTAGAGAAGTTCAGTTGGTCCCAAGAGACATCGCTGAAAATTTTGGGGTATTTGTCAACGGAGAGAGAGGAATCACGCAAGGCGACCCACGTTGTTCACCCACGGGGTGAACAACGTCGATTTAGTTTTTGGACCAAGAGAAATAGATCGTTCTCTGCGGCTCAATCAGCGACCTCAGCCGCGCGCAATGAGAGTCTCTCGGCCGCATGAGCCACCTTTGTATCTGCTCCGTGACAGTGAAGTCGTCTGCTTAGGAAGTGGTACAGGCAGGAACACGCGGAGGAATGACACGAAGTGGTTGCAGAGCAGGGGAGGGGGGATCACTGAGCCTTGGGGACGCCACCCACAATGTATTTGGCAGAAGGGTGAGGTGACCGACCCAAAACGGCAGCAGGCCGCTCTGCCTCTCAAGTAGGACAGCCAACGCACTACGTTCTGATTGAACGTGCAGTGGCCGTAAAAACAAAGTTTACCCCTGTGCAGCAAAAACAAAGTTATCGCATAACTCGCCAATAACTTTGTTTTCGCATTCCCGCCATATGAGAGGAGAGAGAAGAATGATATGACGTGTGTTGCTTCACCCCAGCGCCACACACAGAAATCCCCGCTACACAGTCAGTCTGTGATCTATCAGAGCTTGAGCAGAGTGCACGTATGTTGCGCTGGTCCACAGACCTCTAATTTTCTACCTTTTCACATATTTTGGCACCATGCCAAAAACCACAACGGCATCACAATGGGTTATAAAAAGCATACCATTGAAGGAAAGACTTGGGCCTTCACCTATCGAGCAGAGGGTGCCGGTGAACCGCGTAACTATCGAACTGAATGTCAGCCGAGTGTCCCTCTTCAAGCTTAAAAAATCAGCTGCTGCACTCCTTGCCAGGACCATACCGCCACTCACAGGGGAATGTGGGCGCTTAAGAAAGACAACAGCAAGGACTGATAAGGTGTTGTCAGTCTCTTGCGTCCACATCCCACTTTGTGTGGCGGTATGGTCATGGCAGGTAGTAAGGCAGCTGATTTTTTTTTAAATCTTGACTTTCAGTTCGACGGTTACGTGGTTCACCGGCACTCCCTGTTCGATTAAGGTGACGGCCCGAGTCTTTTATTCTATGCTAAGCTTCTTCCGACCCATTGTGATGCCGTGATGGTTTTTGATATCGTACCAAAATAGGTGAAAAGGTGGGAAAGTAGAGGCCCGTGGACCAGCGCAACGTACGTGTATTCTGCTGGAGCTCTGATAAATCACAGACTGACTGTGTAGCAGGGCATGGGGGTGAAGCAACACACGTCATACCACCTTCCTCTCTCTTCTCATATGGCGGGGAATGCGGCAAAAAAGTTATGGGAGAATTATGCGCCCTGCAAAGCAGGGAAATGGGGTGGTACGAGCCGCCGTCGTATATGGTTTTGCACGGTTCGGGCAGTGCGATGATGACGGCCAAGGACCAGATGAATGGAACACAGGCCTCTCATAATTTTGTAAAGACAAATTGAAGATGTGGCACTGGAAATCTAGACCCCTGGGTCCCAGGACTCGTAAATGGAGAATGGTGAGGCCGTCATGGTCGGCAGCAGCGGAATACCCGCCCGAAGCAGTGCCCTTTGCGCAACTTAGTGAACGGAATATAAGATCTGTATAGGGAGTGACACCAGCAGATACGACGATACAGCGTCCATGAACAGTGGGATGGGGAGTAGGCCACTGGGATGGTGGAAAGGCGGCAAAATTGTTGTGAGATCGCCTGATCCGAGGACTCCTAGCGGTCAGCAAATCTGATTGTTTTTTTTTTCGGGTCCATCCGGACACTTTTGCCAGAGAGAGATTTTTGAGGAGAGACCAGAAACAGGAGACGTGACTGCTATGGTTTTAGCGCCGCTCCACGGTCCCCATCCAGACCCTCCTGGCGGCCTCGGAGGTAACTATTGATCTGTAGGGTTGGTGGCCCTGACTTCGCCCCGACGGTGGGCGAGAGCCCGGGCAGTGCTGGGGAGATTGGCGATGTAGCCTTTCACTCTTCCAGTAGGGATATGATGCTTACTCGCCTGCAGCAGAACTCTCATGGAAACAAGTTCGCCGGAGCAAGGAGGGAGCAGACAATCGAATGCTTGTTCCGTCTCAGCTCAGAAAGAGTCCCAGTCCGCTTTGCGGAAGTTGGTTACAAAGCGGGGCCCCAAGGATGACGTCGAGAAACAGTTTAGCGTGTAGGTGATGGGAAGGTGGTCGGGAGATAGGAGAATAGAGGTGTGCCATTCAAAGTCAAGTGTCTGGTGAGCACTCGCAAAAGATAGGTCAGGTGATGAAGAGAAGCCGTGGGTGGCGAGCGGGAGGACTCACCATTGAAGTCAGCTAGCTCGCTAGAGTAAATGGCCTTACGGAGCACTTTGCCCCTACCGGTGCGGCGCTTATTGTCTGGCGGATACCAAGTTGGATGGTGGGCGTTGAATTCCCTACCGACTAGCTCGACAGAGGTCTGGAGGGAGCTCAAAAGAAGAGAGAAGTCTGGGGAGTAATCGGCGGGGCAGGAGGACGGAGTGGGTAAATGTTATGAATATATTAGTAACTGTCGGCGGAAGGAACCCTCACTGTCTGGATCTCCAAAGCATCAGCATCCGCAAGTTGGCTGTTGGTGTCCAGAGAGGCGTAGGACAGAGAGTGGTGAACGAGTGTGATCAAGCCCCACCCGGGGCTGGCCTGTCCCGTCTGACAGCGGAGAAATGGGTGAATATGCAGAAACTAGAGCGAGCGGGTAACTTCCGTCTCCTGTGAACAGGCGACTGAAATACGCTCGCGTGTGAGGAAGGCCTCTAGATCCGCGTGGCAGTATTGTATGCCGTTGCAGTCTAGCTGGAGAACCCTACTCACAGAGGCAGGGGGCGTCAGTGTGGAATGGAAGACGAAACTGGAGGGGTAGGAGAAGGCCATGCGGTAGGAGATCAGAACGAGAGCTCAGGTGGTGGAGCAGGGGCAAGGGCTCGGGGTTGACTGGGGGCTGGCAGAGAAGCGGAACCACGGCAGGCAAAATCTGCGGACCAGTTCGAGGCTCTGAGAAGACCCGAGCACCGCCGGTGGACCTAGCAGCCGCAGGCTCGGCACCGGAAAGACCAGCCCCCCTTTGCATTGCAGCTGCACGCTCTGCAAGGGAAGTCTGCTGTAGGGCCCCCAACAAGAGCAATGCCTGAAGACGGCCCCGCCGCTCAGAAGTTGAAGGCAAGAAGAGGTTTGCTTAGAAATGGGGGAGGAGGTGAACCAGGTGGAGTGAGCTCGTCTATCTCATGGAAGAAAAAAAAGAAGGGTTGCGGAGTCGAGCCCCGTTGGCTCGCCGTAGACGTCGCTGAGGTGAAAAGACGACGTCCGCGGCGAGGCAACCTCCGGGCGATTACGTGAGGATCTTGGGGTCGTTTCCGATTAAAAATGAACAGTATAGAATTGGCACCTGTCACCCAACTACTTGACCTGGGAATAACTCTCACAAACTACAACAGTGTCAGCAACTTGACCAAAGGTGTAAAAATTACAAGCAGAGTTCTGTGATTCATTGCCTGGCGTTTCGACTACAAATCCAAAGACATAATCATTCCTTTGTACAAAGCACTACTGCGCTCAAATTTGTAATTTTGCTGTTCAATTTTGGTTGCACATCAGTACAACATCAATATGTAAAATGTAAAGGGAGCAACTAGTAGAAACAATTACGTGAATGGTTTCAACGATGTGCCTACATACAACGGGACTTTTCGAATGAGACGTTAACGATTGCCTGTGAAACAATGGCTAGAAAGTCAACCATGAAGATCGAAGAATTACGCTCAGCCACCTTATTTTACTAGGTTTCATATCCCAACTATCTGAATGTCTCCGAGCTCCGTGGATCTGCAGCAATTAATGGTGCTTGCACGATCATTGTTTGGCCGAGTAGATTCTCTTTGACTTCTTTTCTTCCTCAGATCTCTAAATGATTGTGACAAAATCGCAACAGTTCATTGGGCCCCGGCTTCTGCCTTGGGAAATAGTCTGTTGGTGCGTCTCCTGCCAGCTATCTAATCTTATCTAATTCTACCTAGAAATATTTCTATCGTTCTATGTATTTTGCTTCGGTATCGTGTAAATTTTGTTTTCATTAATAAAATTTTGAGCTTAGGCATTACTTACCAAAAACCGTTTTATTTAAATCTGTCAGCTCTCTTGAATTTCGCCTTTTCTCTGTTACCTTCTCGGATCTTCAGCCCCTAACCCCGGCGTAACGTGGGTGCTCCCTGCATCTCTCTTCTCACTCTTTTTCTTCTACTCAGTTTCAGCGTCATGACATCAGAAAAAACAATTTGCCGTGGAAAGGACATGCAATTTAGTATCGGCGCTACCATTCAGAAGTACAGTCGGTACTTACGCGCTCTACAGTTCAATGATATTCTAACGCGATTAAAATTTTATTTCGGCATGCCACAGTGGACGATGATAAATTTTATAATACTCAATTACTGCATTTGAATATATTTGGCGGTGAAGCCTGCTGTGGTTTCACACGGAGAGGCTTCATCCTACGTCCAAGTTATGCTGCATAGACTAATTCTTTATATTGCCGGTGATAAAGCGAGGCATCAACACACTGAGTTAAAAAGAATTAGAAAAACTTGAGAGTAGAAACAGTACCTACTTCTTAGAATGCTCAGTATCTTCTTACGCTTACCAACCTAGTGAGCAACTAACAAACTACTGTATACATCAAATAATAGTATGTATTATGTGTTCATATTCTGTCACACTAGGAGAAGACATGGGTAAAAATTGAACCAGGCTGGAGAGTGAGGCCATCTTGTCACGCTCTGGTGAAAACCTAATGGCAAAAAAATAGACCAAGTTGCAAATGATAGTCTAATAAAATATGTTGACCTCAAAATTTAGATGTATGATACCGTACTCTTTGCTGTGTCGACGTTGAAATCCTTAAGCAAGGAAGATATTTTGCAAAATCTCTTAAAGCACTCTCATGCAATCTGACTTCCCAGGTAGCAAACTTTGTTATATTAATATTAGAATAATATTATAATAATATTAATAATGTCAGTATAACATTATTCTAATATTAATATAACAAAGTTTGCTACCTGGGTTATGCCTTCTTCCCACTTCCAAACCTCAGCTGCTTTGAGTTCATCCGGTAGGATATATATATACTTCGGACTACAGTGCAAATACTAAGACGGACTACGAACTCGGAAAATTTTTGTTGCAACAGTTGTTTCTTTAGACATGAGTTCTTCCTTTGACGAAAATGCGTTTCAGTTCAGCGAAAAAATAAGACTAATATAATATGGCGTATCTATGATGCGGATCTGAACTTCATATCGTGAGTGATGCTCGACTGCTAAAAGTTTTTTTTTTGTGAATCTCACAGGAGGAAAGGAAGAGTTGCGCTGTTTAACACGAATGAAACCGAAAACGCTCTCTCTTATGTTCTTTTAAGTTGACCGTTGCGGGGCATTCTTCATAAGCAAAGAAGCAACGAAAGTACGATCTATGAAAAAGCATCTTCACAAATTTTTGCCGTCATTGTTGACGCCCGGGAACACTATATAATATTGTTTAATATAGCTAGTGGGATACCACAATCACCCTTGAATATTCTTTAACCAATTACTTTTATTATATGTGTTGTTATTTTGCAACATATTATGAAGCTGAGCTTCTTTTGCGTGAGTGTATCTTTACGTGAGACTGAACTATAAATATGTTTAGGTGAACTCTTTTGTGTAATTTCATCACTGCACCACTGTTGCTGACTTCGACGAACAAATTTTGGTGTTGGTTGAACATATTTTTGTGAATGTATTGACCAAAGTCTTACAATGCAATTGATTCATCTGTCTAGCCACTTACTCCTTTCACCAATATGAGTTTTGCTGCCGTATTGCAATTGAGTCTTGTAGTGTGTGATATCGTAGACATTGCTTCAATAGTATATTTCATAATCACAATATACTGCATATTCTATGTCACATAGACTATAATTTATATTGTAGTCGATAAAATAGACTGAACTGAGATCGTATTTTTAGAACTTTGGCAAATTGGAAAGTAACGGAAATATGAACAGGTTGAACGAGAGATCATGATTAAATATAGGCCTAGTTGACAATCTCATATTGTAGAACTGGTATTTCGCTCGGTGCATCACAGTTGATCGGTTGATCGTTTTCTTATTAACACAACAAATTATTGTTTCTGTTAACTTACTGAATCTGGAAATAAAATACTAGCCTATCTAGAGAATCACAGTAGCCGATATTGTAATTTGAACTGTTGCATAATTGAGCACTTTTCATTGACTATATATTTGGGAAATAATCCAGTGCGAGATACATGTCCGGCATCACCATTCAGAGATGTTTACTATTCTGTAGTTAGTGTAACCCGAGTACCGGTATCCATCGTCATCAAGATAGTCACGTTTTGTTCAGTATGTCCCTAGAAAGCAGAAACACCTGCCGAAGCGCGCAGAGTTGATGCAGAAGTCATCAATGTTAACAATAGACGTAAAAAATTAGCCTAAAAATATAAATGCCTTGCCAAGATCTTTTGGAGATGAAATATAATGCTAGTTATAGCTGAAAATATTCAAGACCTTACCTTTTTGTCTGGTGCTAGAGTATCAGAGAAAATTCAATTATATTTGTTGACGCGTTTGTAAGGTATCGTGGAGATCTGGCTGGCGCATATAATTTTTCTCCCATCATTTCTTGCTACTCTTGGTAACTTTTTACTTGAAATTATCTACTTTTCCTTCTATTTCTTTGGACATCTAAAATCCGGTGAAGAAAATATAACTATCGTGACGGTGCATTTATCATGCCCATCAAACTTATTGCCATATCGTTGTTGGTTGGAAAGAACTAATTTAGCATCAAATTTGCGAGTCGAAACTAGGTTGAAAGTTTTTTTAGCTGTCGCTTTCTTACACTTTATACAATTATCCTGTATAATCACTAAGCATTGTGTCCTTGTTACACTTTCTCTCTTGTCACTGAAGCCCTGTAAGCTTAAAATTGCATTCATTCAAGTTCCTTTTCTGGGCTCAAAATAACGTTCATTGCTTCACCATATCTTTTAAACAACTCATATAAGATCTCTATTTTTAACTTCTTCAGATTGTTTCTCATATCTCTTGCGCTCAATTATTATTTGTTAATCCTGTTCAGCTTTGTTCCACTCAGAGACCTGGCATATCATACTTCCACTCTCAACTCAATTCTACCGTTTGTTTCCAGGGAAATACAGGGTTAGTGCATTTATTTTAAGACAGACACTTCTGTCTCCACTTCTGTTACACAACTTCACTCAAGCGTTTGACTTACACTATTCTTTCTTGATCTTCCTGAAGCCTTTACCCAGGTATTTTATTAGCCATATTATGCCTATTTGTAAGTTTTTTTCCTACTATTGGCTTAGTGTACGCAGTCTATCAGCTAAATTTTTGTATTACTCTTCAGCGTGTAACTCTCTACATTTACCTCTAATCTTGGCAACACATTTAGCACTTTCAATCTGGATTATCAGTATTTGTTTTTCTTCTACAAAAGTACAAATGTACTGTACTAGCCAAATACAGAATAAGTGATAAATCAAATTTGTAGGATTGTAGGGATAGGTATGTATGAAAAAAGAATGCGAACATTATATGTGATTCTACTCACTCTTTATATAGTGTTGTCTACTCTCAATTGTGTTACATATATAGAGAGTGTAGAGTACGGACAATGAGTAATGTTTTGTTTTTCTTGTTTTTATTTTTTTATTTCAGGGTTCCTGGAAATTGTGATGATTTTTAGGTCATCCACGTAGGCCTATTTACAATTTATTTTTCTATGCTCACAAGTACTCGTGTATTCTTATATCTGATTTTCGTTTATATATATTCTTTTCTTTGATCAGATAGTAACGAAAGTACTACCCATTGTACTCCTATAATGCCGTGCATCACCTATCGAATTTTAGCAAAAAATTCCTATGCACGTAGAACTTTCCAGTGGTCTAAATCAATTCCTTGAAGCAGGTGGAGGTGGTGGTTGCCAACTCTTGATGTTGTGTTCCTCATCTCCGACGAGATTAAAAAAAACATTCTAGGACCGAATGAAACGTCATTTTCTCACAAGAATTGAGTTATTTGAACCTTTTGTAAATTAGGTACATTGATACATTACTTTACTCAGGGCGTGCTACACACAGCCTCGGGTGCAAATAAGCTTAACAAATATGCTTGCACGTACGGCTCAACAAGGCTACGATGGAGATCTTCATGCCTTTGTCGTCATTTGCTCTTTAGATAGAGATTGCCCGACGTCTCTTGACGCGAAAACTCGTATATATGCGCGGATCTTGAACATATCGGTTGTTGTTGTGTCATAGAATATCCTGAGGGTTCTTTTTCTTTTGTTTTCAGTAATTCATTTGTAATTGAGATTATATTCCGCAATGACATAACAAAGTCAATCCGGTCCGATTAGCTGTATTTTCTCGAACCAGGATTAACTTGACTGGTACCTATGGGAAGGTCTGCAACACAGTAGGCCTATACGAATATACCAAGTCGAAACCAACTCATAGACACAAGTCTACCTATTCAAATGTAATATTCAGCAACTCTTTTTCCTTGAGTTCAATTCTTTAGTCTCTTTCCAGGGTATCAGTCCACTTGTTTCTTGGGAACTGAGTTTTTTATCTTATCCGGAATGGCTCCTGCCCTTAATGTAGTAAAGGTGAAATAACAACACTTAATTACGTTTTTTGTCTCACGACTGAATAATCTTTTGCATTTATTCAAAAGAAATGATCATACAAGAGTTGTGATTGGCAGCGTGGAAGACGCTACCCAAGTAGTTGAATTGAAAATATAGAATAATTAATCACTCACAGAAGGAATCACATACTAACATAAGGGCAAGGTATAAATGATTGAATTCTGTTTCGGGTGGCGGCTACAATTCAACGCAGGAGACATTAACTGAAACTTGTAAGCGAACACAACTATAAGAACAAGCTAAAATACAATAAATAACTCAAAACTCTGAGATCAGACGATCTCAGGCAACTTGGATCCGCGCACTACTTCAAGTGCCCCTCGACAGGGTAACAAAAAGGTTAAATGTAAAAGCAACACAAATCTAAACGATGCAAACTCAAAACCTCAGAAACGCTAAAGCGATTAAATTCTGAACTCAAAAACTCAGAAACACTAAAGCGATTAAAATCCTGAACAGGAGCCCTGAGATTATTCGAGGAAAATATTTCTAACAACACTAACAACTGCTCTATATCTGCAACAAGTTCTACACGATTATCCACAAACTATACTCAACCTTGTCAGAGCGGGTGTAATGAACGAGCACTGAGTGAGGAGTTCGAGAATGATGTTTCATCGCAGCTAGCGGGCAACGCTCTTTTATAGCTGCGACTTGCTGACGTAATCGTGGTCGAGGTCGCTGAGTGCACACGCACTCGCTCCGTGGTATTCCCAGTTGGTTTTCCCCCCAAGGTTACATGTTGCTGATGCAATAGCCCTGACACGCACAAAGCACGTACTGGGAAATCATGTCTCTTCATATGTCACGTGTCGACGACCAGTTTAGGCGTAAACACGAGTGTGAGTTTCCTGTCCACTTGTTACTGGGTTTTGCCCTGCACTGATAACTGCCGAAGCCTCATTTCCGGAGTCCGGAAACTGCGTCCAACTTGGCTTAGGGCGACGGAACCGATTTCCTGTTTGTCTGCTACTACGTATTTCCTCTGGCGATGCAGCCCAGAGCTCACGTGAGTGAGGTCGGATGCACCTGGTTTCCGGACCGAGCGTGTTTTCGCTGCTGTCACGGCCAGTGCAAGGGAGCCGATTTCCTGCCATCCGCTGTTGGGCCTTTCCCCAGAACTAGCCTGGCCTTACCGGATGTTTACTTGGCTGCGGGGTGCCTCGCTACTCCGCAAGCCACCGTCGTCTCTCTCTCCTTCAGGGAGTTAGCTTTTTAATATGAAACGTGTTTTTAAATATTGACTGTTTTACTATTGCTACGGGCTCCCGTCAGTTCGACATATTAAACATAATAATAAAACTATATCTTCAAACATGCTAGAGCATGTTCTCAATGTGTTCTTCTCATAAAAAAGGAATCAGACCAGAATAAAGAGGTGTTCAAGGGAAGAGCTGAAAATAATGATAATTACTTTATATAGGAAAGAACGTAAGCAAGAGATAGGCTGTTGAGTTATTTGAGAATTATTTACTATCCACCGAGCTGAATCCCTAGGTGGTTTTATATCCTAATGCACACGTAATAAATATAAGGTAAATATTAAAAATATTAATAGAGAGAGCTTAGGTTGAGGGTAAGCGTAAGAACAGTGGTGAAGACATTAAATACACAGTTTATGGCGAAGTAATGATAGACACAGACGGAGTACATCATTTTCTGAGGAAGAAGTAAATAAACATAATATTATTCAGTGGAATCTGGTGACGGCTTTTTGGTTCGGATGAGTACTTCATTGGCTGAAGGCCGTTTTAACACAGTGCTACGCTTAGCAAAGGGCCGCGCGAGCACAGTTGCTGTTGTTGTAGTTACGCAGTGGGAGGCTCCAGTGGAGGTCGAACATGTGGCGGAAGGTATGAAAAGGAAGAGAGCACAAAAAGTCAAATACAGATAAAGGACTGCCCCATTAGGAAGGTGGGAAGCGGTGTGGTAGGATGGACGGGACCCTCGAACAAGTGGTTCACAGTATGGGGCCGCTGTACGTGGCATTCGGGAGAAGAGTCAGAATCCGCCAGCCCGACTCTACGGCGGTAAGACATCAGGGCAGAGCAAAAACCTGAACGTAGATGTGAGAGAGTGGAGTTGGCTGCTCGTGAGAGGACCGCCTCATCAAGCAAATTCTCTGGTGGGGCAGTGCCCAAAGGCCAAAACCCTGTCTACGGGGAGGCGGTCGAGGGAAAATCGCACGGCAGACCGATGGAAGGAGAAAACGACTGAACGGTACTCTTCAGATCTTATGATTGTCTGTTAGTAAATGGTTGATATCGGAGTGAAATTGGGTTGCGGGGTGTGGCGGATATGTCGGGGGCCGGCATGCGCGGAGCCGACAGAGTGGGTTGGGGGCTCGGGGCGATGGGCGGAAACAAGGTATTGGCGCCACTGGAGGTCGAGAGATAGGTTGACCCTCAGGAGTTTGGACTCAGAGTGGAGATATCCATAGATGCCATGCGAATTCAACCGGTTGCTGAGCGGAGAGCGGTGTTTTTAACAGTTTGCAGCTTTCGAACGGCGGATTGGCAAAGCTCCAGGATACCAGACTGGAGCTGCGTTGGTGAAAAGGGGTCGGATAAGTGCCTTATATGTAAGAAGCCGAATCTCCTTGCACTGGCCCCAGCGTGTGCCAGCTAGGGGTTTGAGCAATCTAAGACGGCTTGAGGGTCGGACAGTAGTGGAAGTGATGAGCGGTGTAGAACTAAAGTGAGTGTCAAATGTGACGCCGAGGATCTTGGGGCCGCGTTCCAGTGGCAGAGCAGTGTTGTTAACTGTGATACTAGGGTCGAGTCTAGACTGATGGGTGTCGGCCGTCCATAGTGTTGAATTAGCTTTAGAGGTCGAGCTTGTAAAGCCCTTAGCAGCTGCCCAGTTGCTGATTAAATCAGATTGATCTAAAAAGAGCGGCTGCAGTGGTGAGAGGGTTGCGATATGACGCCACGACAGTTAAATCGTCGTCATATAATGTTACAGAGGGGCGACAGAGCTGGTCCCGAGGTATGGGGAAGTCAGAGACGTAGAGTTTGTAAAGGGATGGCGAGACGACCGAGCCCTGAGGAGCCTCCGCCCTGACAGTTCTGAAGTGGGAACGGAACCGTTGTAGAGGCTGCAGGTTGCAGGCTGCTCGGCCCCTGATGTAAGCTGCGAGCCATCTGACAATATTGTGATGGAGCGTGGTGTTGGAAACTGAGGAGAGGAGGCCTTCAGTGGGAACGGCGTGAAAAGCTTTACTGAAATCAATCAGCAAAGCCACCGATCAGAGGGTTTGCCGCGGGTTTATGCCGCGGGATGCTTGGAAGGCCAGAGGTAGCAACTAGCAAAGCAGGTGTGGTGGAGTGCATAGGTCGGAAACCGAGTTGGTGGAAAGCAGGTCGCAATGCCTCCTTGATAAAAGCCAGGAGGCGCTCCAGGACTTTGGCAATGGGACACAGGAGCGATATTGAGCGGGTAGGAGGTTTCCTTGTCCGCAGGTTTGGATGGTTTCAGAATGACGATTATTATTGCTAATTTCCATAAGGCGGGGATGTCGGCGTGAGCAAGGGAGAGATTGTATAATCAGGTCAGATAGAGGAGACCTTGCGGGTCCAGGTGCCTAAGGTGTAAAATAGTCAGCTGGTTTGGGCCTACTGTTGTGGAGGTCCGTGACGCATCAGTGGCCTCCTGAACTTGATAAGGCTGAAAGGGGTTATTCTGTGATCAGTGAGGTGACGCTTTCGAAAGAGTCACCCGGCCCGTCTGGGTGAAGTAGCCAAGACAGCGGGAGAAGCGGCAGTGATAAGCTTGCAAAAGCCTTTGGCTGTGTCGCCGTTGCGGGCAAACGTTGTGTGATTTCCAAAGGATATAGGCTGGTTACGAGGGACGGAGGACTGCTTGGCTGATATTGAACACAGGAAGGACCAGATATATTGGGATTGCTCTTGGGATCACAATCTTAGATGGTCTGTTTCCAGATCTACTGGGCATCGCCGCAGATGAGGCGATGAACTTCATATTGCAACTGAGGGAGGGAAGGGTCTTGAAGAGTAGTAGAGCGGAGGTGGTCACAGTGGGTGATATATGGCGTTTTTAGCTTTCCGGGTGAGCCGAGGGATATAGGTATTCCCTATGATGGCCGGCCGGAATGTGACGCTTGGCAGCTGATGCGAGGGCTCGATTGAGAGCCTTCAGTCCGCCGCTGCGGGAAGAGGGGAGTGGGAGAGGAGCAATGAAGAAAGTAGTGGGAGAGGAGCGATGAGTTCCTCGCATTCGCGTGTGAACTCCTCCCAGTTGGCCCTCCTAAAATTTCTGAAGGTGCGTCTAGGACCGGTGGGTGCAGAATTGCTATATTCAGCTGTGACTAAAATGGGTAGGTGGTCAGAGGAGAGGGTGGTTGTGGTGAACTAGGTGTAATCAAGCGCCAGATGAGCTGAGATAACGGTCAGGTCTGGAGAGGAGCAAGGACCATCGCGGGGCACCCTGGTTGGCGAGTCGCCATTATGGAGGCAGTAAGGTCCGTTATTAATGGAGTCACTGATCTCCTCACCCTGCATGGCAGCTCGCTCATCCTGGGTTACAGAAAACCAGTCAGACTTGTGAGCGTTGAAATCCCCCATTATAAGAGTGTCAGTTTGGGAGTCAGAGAAGAGGGTGGAAGAGTCGAGTCGGTACCCAGGAGGGCAGGAGGTACCAGGAAGAACATAAATGTCAAGGAGAATGAGGAGTGAGGAACCAAGGGTGATGGCGACACCCAGGTGTTCGGCTGTATGATTATTGGGGAATATGTGGTTAGTTGTTATCTGTTGATACGGGATTTCCTGTCTGATCAGGAAGAGTAGACCGCCACTGCCATTAGCGGCTGGGCGATCTCTCCTGACCGGGGCGTAGCCAGAAAAGACGGGGAGGAAAGATCTAGAGAGAGATTGGTTTCCTGAAGGGCTACGACAGCAATGTTACTGGTGTGGAGGAAAGCGGATAGTTTGAATCTGCAATGCAGAAGTCTATTGCAGTTGAATTGCATAACTGAGTGGAGGAAAGCGAGCAGGATCTGGATGGAGACTGGCAGCTCTCCTCCGAGGAAGAGGGAGGGAGAGGAGAGCGACAGAGGGGGTGGAGGTGAAGAATGAGGTGAGGAGGAAGGCGTTGGTGCACATTTGGGGCACGTCCCGTCCGGGTGGTAACTAACTGCATTGAAAAGGCCACAGCAAGGCTGTTGAACCCAATTCGCACAATTGGAGGACCGGAAGGACCATCCCCTGCGGGTGACAAGCCGAGCAGGGGTAGGCGGGGACGGGGTTGCAATGGATATCACCGCATATGAGAATTGATAACAGGTGGGATGGGACAGAAGGAGAGGAAATTAGGGAAAGGTCTGCCTAGAGAAGAGCGGGCAGGACATCGGCAGAAAGAACGCGTCCGTAAAGGGGAAAAACACAAGACAGGGAGAAAGCCAAGTGTGAAAGGAGAGGGAAAAGGAGAAAAGAAGTGCCACAACGACCCATGAGGACTCTTCCTCCACGATAAGTGCCTGCGGTTGATCTGCAGCAAGTCCCCGCAGAGTCCACCCACGAACGAAGACGCACAGGCATCGGATGGAAACATACCGGTCATTGGCTCGCCTGCGCCAAGCCTTACTCCAGGACTCATCGGGACATCACTGTAGTTACCGGGATAAATTTTCAAACAGAGATCCACGGGAAGAGGTGCACTGAGAAAGTGATATGCTTGCCATTACGCAAAAACATGGTACTGTAAGCCGCCACCGCCGTTTGGTTTGGATCCCAACGAATTAGTTTATGGTTACCATAACTGAGAACTTGGCATCCGTGCATAACCAATACCTGTGATGCACCACATAGTTATAACATGCAGCTATGCATGCAATTCAAACATTCATCGTACGTTACCACTACGTGCCACCCTGAGCAACCGCTGGAAGGTTCGGTCTGAATCGGTATCCGAACCTGAAACTGCTCTGTAATCCTACACAATCTTGATGCATTTTTCCCCGGACCATTGTAGCATAGTAGCAAGATAAGCCTGATCGCTATTAAAGCTGAAGCTCAATTACCAATTATTGATGCAGAAAAAATAAACTACAGTGCAACTTGAAGATAACGTGTAGTTTGCTAATCTATTGTGTCTTAACGTAAGATGTGATATATGAGCTAATGATGGATATACAGTAGCGGCCATAATGGTTAGGACACCTAAAAAATAATCAGAAAATCTTTAAATACTTCAATATTATTGGAGGCATTGAAGTGTAATTTTACACAAGTTGAGCAACATGTCATAGCTAAATTGTGTTAAAATTTCAGCTGTTCAGAGCAAATAAAACAAAAGTTATAAGCAAATGAATTGTAATACTAAGAATTAAGTCAGGATAAACAAGTTCGGACAACCTTCAAAAATAATAATTAATCACATTAAATGAGGCTACAAATACGAACTACGTGATGAATTTAGCTTCTAACCATTTAGTACTTTGTGTGGTATCTACCCTTTACTGTCGATAACAGCTTGACATCGTCTACCACAAGAGCTGACCGAATTGCAACATTCTTCTGGTGTTATTTTTCTCCATTCGTCCTCCAAAATGGCCCATAGCTCTATTACATCTCGTGGATTTCTCTTCTTCGATCTTTCTCCTAATAATTTTCAAACATTTTGTATGGGATTTTAGTCTGGACTTTGTGCTGGCCAGTCCATAACACTTACTCCTTCTTTCTCTAAAAAATGACTTAACCAATCTTGCCGTGTGGCAGGGAGCATTATCTTGCATAAAAATTGGTTTATGAGTTGAAGAGGCTTTGAAGATCGGTACTACATGTTTTTGTTAAAGTTCCTTGTATACGTGTGCGTTTACTTTTCCTTGCAGACGAGCTAAGGGACCCGTGCCGCGTGCTGAGATCATAGCGAAGACCATAACGCTTCCGCCGCCAAACCTTGCACTTGACGCAATTTTTGACAATCTGTCACCAGTTGAACGACTAACAATGATTTTTCCATCGGAGCCACATAAATTGAGCTTAGATTCATCGCTAAAATGAACCGTAGACCAGTCTTCTTGCTAATTAAAGGCTTGATAGCTGGAGTGCTCGTATGCAAGTCTGCTTCTTTTAGGCGGCGTGAAACTATCTTCCTAGACACCTTGATTCCATGCGTAACACTAGCTTCACGGGAAATCTCTGCTGCAGTTTAAACCTATTCTTCTTTGACAATCTAAGCTATACATTATGCTCTCTAGTCGAGGTTTTGCGTGGTCTACCACTTCAAACACAAGCGGTACTTGAACCATTCTAGTCATATTTAGTCACTGTATCAATAACCACGCTTTTAGGTCGATTGACTTTGTCTGCTATTGCCCTTATTGAAAGTTTATCATCATGACGCAATTTCACGATTAATTCACGAATAGAAGAAGGTGTAGGGACTCCCCGAGGCATGTTGATAGAGCGGATGTTGCATCGATGATGGCTTCAAGTGTCTTTAACCCAATCTACATAACTCTTTCTGTGGAAACATTGTTTTTTCTAAAATAAAATGAAAAAATGAAGCGTCCGAGCTTTTTTGTCCAGACTAATTTCTTACTATTATAATTCATTTGCATGTAACTTTTTTCTTTATTTATCCTCAACAGCTGGAATTTCAACGCATTTTAGCTATGACGTGTTGCTCAACTTGTGTAAAATTAAACTTCAATACCTTCAATAATATTGAAGTATTTAAAGATTTTCTGATGATTTTCTGATGGCCGCTACTGTAGCTGTGTAGCGTATTTGTTGCTCGAGTGGGAATTGGTTACTTGCTTTAGGAAATTGAAATGAGCCCACCTGGTTCAGATATAGGAAGACCCACAATATTGTAAATATTGGATAGGTATACAGGAAATATTCGTTGTCACAGACCAGTGTAGGAGCGAGTGGTCTAAATTCAAGACGTGAATCCTATTTCTAGTTGTTTGGTTATGCTTTCATTTATTCGTGCTTTCTGATATTGCTAAAAGAAATGGAGAGGGTTGATGAAATAATATAATATACATCTTTTAGTGATTTACTGACAGTTAAATAGAAAAATGAACTGAAAATGAAGATGTTTAGTATATGTTAATTTAACAAACTGAGTCAGATGCACATAGGCGTAGTATACGCCTCTTGCAAGCAAGCAGTGGTGTTACTGTTTTCCCGTTTGCGTTTCACCAATGCTTTAATTGCTTTATACAATCACCACAAATTTAAACATTTTGCACCCGTTTAAACCTAACCTGTACAACAGTTAACCATTTTGCAAAACTACTTAACCAGTTACGGTATGCAAAACGTTTAAACTGTTTAACAGTTTAAACTTTTTGCATAATTGTTTAAGTCTGAGAGGCATATGAATTAAAGTTTAAGTCATACATTCGTGTTCGGCATGCACTAGGGTCATGAATCCTGAATTTCAGATCGAACAGTGAACGTTTTGCACAACTGTTGACGTAGTTTTGCTAAATGGTTAACTGTTATACAAGTTTGGTTTAAACGGATGCAAAGTGTTTAAATTTTTGGTGATTGTTTAAAAGTAATTTGATCATTGGTGTAGTGCAAACGAGATAAACGGTATATACCGGGATGCATTCAAGGTACCTCCATCGAATGCCAACAACCAAAATTTTTAGTCTATATCGAAACCTGCATAAAACTAGTCCCACCTATGGGAAAGACAACTGGTAGCTGGGTCATACATATGTTGCCCATGTGATGCACGAATAGCACTTGGCATCCCCTCGTCAACTGGCCCTGTANCCTACCCTCGCGGCTACCCTCGCGCGCGAGCTTCCGGTTTGTAACGGCCAATGCACTACCGGTTTAGCGGGGGTCAGGGGGGGGCGCTAACCGGAGTGGGCGGGGCCTGGGAAACCGGAAGGGGCGGCGCGAGGGGAACCTACCCTCAAAATCAGAGATCTGGGTGCCTTACACCCTACTGGCGTAGTATACGCCTCTTGCAAGCAAGCAGTGGTGTTGTTGTTTTCCCGTTTGCGTTTTACCAATGCTCTAATTGCTTTAAACAATCGCCACAAATTTAAACATTGTGCACCCGTTTAAACCTAACCTGTACAACAGTTAACCATTTTGCAAAACTACTTATACAGTTACGGTATGCAAAACGTTTAAACTGTTTAACAGTTTAAACTTTTTGCATAATTGTTTAAGTCTGAGAGGCATATGAATTAAAGTTTAAGTCATACATTCGTGTTCGGCATGCACAAGGGTCATAAATCCTAAATTTCAGACCGAACAGGCTAAACGTTTTGCATAACTGTTGACGTAGTTTATGCTAAATGGTTAACTGCTATACAGGTTTGGTTTAAACGGATGCAAAGTGTCTAAATTTTTGGTGATTGGTTACAGTAATTTGAGCATTGGTGAAGTGCAAACGAGATAAACGGTATATACCGGGATGCATTCAAGGTACCTCCATCGAATGCCTATAACCAAAAAAAAATCAGATATAGCTTTGGACGTATTTTGATCAGGGTGGATACCCTTTCTGTTGACCATCGACCCAGTATGTATACAACGGGTACACTACGTGCTTATCGTGAACCGTAGGGGAGCAGTTGACCGGGACATCAAATGAGCAACGCACTCGGTAGTTTAGAGAAACGGCTTCGTGGTGTATAGTGGTCCCAGTTACCTGAAGCTGTCACAACACCTATAGTATACCTTATACTTCTGTGCGGGTAGCTACAGGGTAAACGGTAACAAATTCTTAGCGCAACTTGTAGAATTTTGCTGACTGTAACTGTAAACCGCATGCGCCAAACGTTCGCTCTGCCCATGATGACTGACATTCATCTTTCTTCGTGTAAAACTATAGAAACTGGTCGAAAAGATTGTGAAAAGTACGGCCCAACAAAAACTTAAAATTCCATCCATAGCCTCTAAAAATACTAGAACTCGACTTGTTCAACTGAACTATTGCGCCCTCCTCAGAGAAGCTTGAGTTGTGAGTTACTAATGCAAGTACTGGATTTGAATATTTCTCTCTTCTTTTCTGACTCCCCAAATACACTAAATGAATACCCATGTGATGAACTGCTGCTTTTCGCATGTTGTCTTTTTATGAATATCCTGAGTTTAAAGGTTCTGTTCAAAATAGTGAGTGCCTAAACCTATTTTTTGTTCTTGTTTGTTTCAATTGATGCTCACAACATACGCTCTGCTTGGCATCCACTTGCTTCCATTAGTTTTGTTTCATAATGGCAACACCATTATGCATCGGTTCACCACTTCCCTTGACATGTTCTTCATCCCTCCCCTCTTCGATTTGTGTGGCACTGCTTGGGTGTAGATAGGTACGGGGCGATGTAAAGGAAGAGTACTGGGAAGAACAGCCTTTGATGAATTATAAATTTGAGACACTGCAGTATCTTGCCCAGAATATGGCTCTGCTGGTGTAAAGTAGGGCGCTTGAATCTAAGAGATTTTCAACTGTGTTTTGTAATAGCTTCGTATTTGGCACTTATGTAGAATTTTGCATTGGGAACAGAATAGATATCGCATCATTCCGTACTATTTCCATGTTCTAAAATAATAAGCCGTCCTTTCAACTGACGGTCTGTCCGTATCCAAGACAAATGAACCTCATAATTTTGTTGCAGGAGCCTCTTCGCTTACGCAATGATATGCAAGGAAGATTTACTGTGGTTGGGCTCAGAATTAAAAATAATTCCAAGCTAAGATTTTGAAGAGATACTCCGTATCCAGTATATTCGTGCACATGGTCTAAATCGTGCATGGTAGCGTTTCTCACCGTTCGAGCGACTGGGTAGCGTGAGCAATGCATGCTCTGCTGCGTCCAGGCGCCACACCGATCGAGCCAGGCTTCCTCACCTCCGCCTGTCGAGGTCCCGACCAAGTCCGGAGCTGAGATGGCTTGCAGCTATTGAAAGAATTTTGATGATTTCCGGTTCATGGCTGGAGCAGTTTCCGCAGCTTGGAGCAGAGGTGATGTCTCGCGCTGTCTGCTGTGCTTACCATCAGTTCTGTATTGGACTCTGTGTCCTGTACAGCTCATTTTTTTTTGTTGCGTAATTCTTGAGCATAATCACAATGTCAGTTTTTGTTATCTACTTCTTTGCGGACTATTATGAGCCTTGCTGCTGCCGCCGCCGCCGCCGCGTGTGCAAACTAGGGAGCTGTTGAATGCGGTGCCTTTGCCGTATGTATGCGTTGTGCTGATGATTAGCATTGCTGTGTTACATGTTACAAGATAATATATAGGTCCCTTTCCTTTTTCGTGTGAGCTTTCGACCATCACCAAATAAGGAAACAATGGATTCTTGATCGTGGCACTCCATTCCGCGGGCCCTCCTAGGCTTTTCAGTTGGCAGAATTTCAGAGTTTCTTTTTTATTGTGACTCATACATAGTCATGTAATTCAAACTGGAAATCATAATGAATAAATTCTCTTCATATTGTTTTAGAAAGAAGTTTTTTATTACTTAGTTTATTATTGTGCTGCCTGAACGTGATATCGAGTGGTGAAACGGGATGTGCTGAAGACAAGATTTTGGAAGTCACAGAATGAGCTCTGTATAGTGCAACGTGCAGACGACACATGTAGACGTTCTTTTTGAGAAGAAATGCGGTTGAAGCAGTTAGGTAAATAGAGGTTAGCTTGAATTAGGTTGTATTGGAGTAATACCTATTATATGATTTAGCTTCCCTCTTTTTAATGTACTGCAAAATAATTTTACTGAGTCAGTAAATAACTCTGAAAGTTGTTGTATACAGGACTTTTTCTTCGTGCATTTATTTGTTCTTCGGATATTTTTCCTACCGGAGCTTTTTCCAAGATCTATTAGATCCGCCGGTACGCGTCAGATGTGAACGATCATCATTATTAGTACAGTAATATTTGAATCGTTTTAGGTCTAGGAATTATTGGCGCGCTGTGCCGTGTCGATTTAGAGGTTATTTATATACAGATCGGTTATTTTCAATGTTGTGACGAACTTTTCATACCAATGATACCATGTGTCCATTTTTTTGTGGACGGTATTAATATTGCTAGTCTTGCGAGGAGAAAAGATCTACTCTGTCCATTAATGGGTTACTCATCATATCGCTGGCATCAGTACCTAGCCAATTGCTGGCTACGTAAAGACACCGGTTGCTGTTACGACTCTATATTATTTCGAACAAATAGTTTTTCCTAAGTATAAAAGAATATGAATTTTTCTATTTAATCAAAACTATTTTTTGAGGGGAGGGGGTATGTTTAGCGAGTGAAGCTTGAAGGAGAGACAAGCGCATAGACGCAGGTATCATCAATGGTTCCACAGGGTAGCGTGCTTGGCCCACTTCTGCTCTCAATTTACATCAATGATCTCGATCTTAACATCCGTAGTAAGATCAGTAAGTTTGCGGATGACACTGAACTATGTCATCCTGTCACGAGAAGAGCAGAGCTCCAACAAGACATTGACCACCTCATGGAATGGAGCACAACGTGTCATATGAGCTTTAATGTCGACAAATGCTCAGTAATGCACATAGGGCTTGTGAACCCTTCAACCCCATTGAAAATGAACGGGATGGTATTGGTTGCTGCCACCCAACAACGTGACTTAGGAATCACTATTACAAACAAACTACAACACAGTCAGCAAGTTCACAAGGGTGTGAAAATGGCAAGCAGAGTACTGGGATTCATCACCAGAAATTTTGAATACAAGTCCAAGGACATCATTCCCTTCTACAAGGCATTATTACGGCCACACTTACAATATGCTGTCCAATTCTGGTCGCCTCATCTGTGTGAAGATATTGATAACATGGAAAGAGTCCAACGCATAGCAACGAAATTGATACCTCAGTTGCGAAATTAGCCGTATGAATGTCGCTTAAAAGAACTGGGTCTGATCTCCCTCGAGCAAAGACGACTCAGGGGACAACTAATAAAAACATTCAAGTATTTAAATGGCTTCAACGATGTAGGTACCTAAAACGGGACTCTTTGATAGAGACCTCAATGATCGCTTGCGAAACAACGGTCAAACACTCAAGCATAAAGCTCGAAGAACGACCTTAGGTCAGCATTTCTTTCCGTATTTCATAGTCAGTATTTGGAATAGACTCCCTTCCTACGTTGTTAGTGCGGAGTCAGTCAACGCGTTTAAAAATCGTCTTAACATACATTGAGAGAGACATCCTCCACAGCTAAGAACTTCTCTTCCAAAAGTCACAAACTCTTAACGGCCCAAGCTTCAGAAGCCACCTTAATTCGTCGTCTTCTCTCTCCCGATCCAACTACACAGTTTGACATCTCTAAGCTCCGCATATCAGCGGCTCTTAATCGTGCTTGCGTGCATTCATAATCGCCTTTTTGCTTGGATTCTTCCCCCTTATTTCTCTTTTCACCAGTCCTCTTTATCCTACTAACATAATGGCAAGAGCTCATACAGGGCCGGGGTCTCTTTGGGTGTCCGGTGTCTCTTTGAGAGTGGGCCTATTGGTTCGTCTACTGCTGCCTATCTAATCTAATCTAGTTTTTCTTTACTTGCCTGCTATTACGTTGTGAATTGAAATCTACTTGATTCGGTGGAGGTATGTTGAATGGAAAGTTTCTGTAGTTGAATCTTGAAGTAAGTTTGAAGTACCTACCTAACTCTGATCTCCTACCATCATTGCCGTAGTATATCATGTGACCTAGCAACCTCAGAATGTGGGTTAGTTGAATTGGAATGGGTTAGATAGGTTGTAATGGGTTAGGTTAGAGAAGAATAGCTTCGGTTCAGCTATAATAGATGCCTGACCTAACTTTAGGCGCATATCTTATATTGAATCAAGTAGGTATATACCGTAGCTGGGGGGGGGGCTGTCCCTCCCCTCTAAATTTTGACGTGAATAAGTTAATATTGGTAGTGGGATAATGAACTACTACTATATTAGCAAAATTAACTACGTGGTACGAAAAAATGATCTCAAATGTAACGCAGATGAGACCCAATACATTTTATCGGGCGCTGTGCAACTTGACAAGCTGCTTCGTCCATTCTCTATTCATTTAGATAACTAGTATTATGCCTCTCGGTGTTGTCAAGACGCTTGGAAAGTGCGAGTGGATAAACATTTAACGTTCGACTTCCACAGCTAGAAATTGTGCAGGGCAGTGACTGGTACGCTAATATTTCTCAAAAGAATTAAATATCTGCTAAGTCAAAAATCACGTCTACACTACTTGTCCAATTTTCCATTCTTTCTCATTTCAATTGCTGTAGCTTAATCTGGGAAAACTTCCTAATACCTTCTGTCACAGGTACAAAAAACTAAGAACTTTGCGGCGAAAGCTGTCCTTAAAGGAAAATCTGCCAAATGGGATCATGCCCATCGATTGCTAACTGACCTTGAATGACAACGAATTGGTTCAAGATTAAAATTAGATGAAATCCAATACTTTTTTATTTCAAGTGTTGATGCTCTTAGGAACACCAAGGTTGTGTAGCTCACTCTCAAGAGCGACACCAATGGACGATCGCTTCACTGAGACCATCTCCAAGTATGTAGCTATAATCCATCTTCACTGCCACTAATAACCACGTACACTCTATCGCTGGTGCTCTTATTAGGAATGACCTTCCGGTTGCAATACATCATGCGACTGAATCCAATGAATTCACAAAGTTTGCGCTTTCGCATTTTGAGAGGTCCTAGCAACTGTCAAAATTTGCTCGGCACATGAGACAGTCTTTCACCTTTGGCGGAAATTTCAACCGGTATGTGTTGTTGTTTTTTTTTTTAATTGCTCATTTCACTTTTTCACACTTAGCAAATTCTGTTACTGTATCGTTTACGAATCAATACTGTATGTAGTTGTTAATCATATTATAATTCGTAAGGCTCACCTCATTTCCAATGCTATTCTAATGCCTATAATGTATAATGAAGAAAGGCGCTGCCAAATCCCCAACAAAATTTAGGGTGGCCGCGAAGCCGCGCAAGAGCAGAACAATGGTCTTAGCTTCTGCGTCGGACCTAATTTTTGGTAGGCAGCATCTCTTCAAACGGAAAATTGTGTCACTTGTATCATGTTTTTAGAAAAGTGTGCACACTGAGCGTCCGCCAGTGTATATCTACAGGACACTTGGCAAATTTTCTCATGTTGACCGTGAGAATGCATGCCTCAGATCCTGGGCCTTCAATGCCCTGGGCACAACATTCTAATGAGATAATAAACAAACGATCTATTTTCTATCTACATATAAGACATTTGAACCAATAGGCAGCTAACAGTCAGCCAGCTCCCCCCACCCCCACACCACCCTGTCCTCATTTGAATACCTTAGATTCTGCTCTGCTGGGTGACGGACTGTCTCTTTCAGTGCACTCACTCCTGAACGTTTTTGATACTAGATTTGTATCTCTGAATTGTAAATTTGCCAGTGAGCGCAGCACGAACGTAACAATGAACGTATTATCCCAACCCAGCCCCCCCCCCCCCTGTCGTGCACGGCTGGCTGTAGGCTCGCTCCTCTACCGCAAGCCTCTGGTGCGCCGCAGGCCGTCCGGACTGCGAGCTCCATGACCGTCTCCTCTCTCGCTGCCTCCGCGCAACGTGAGGAGGGAGGGGGTGGGATGACCAAGGAACCTTCCAGTTTCAAGGTCATGGTCGATTAGTGAGCTGGCCTCATGACCTGTTTGGTTCGATGTTCGCCGATCTTCTGTTCCATGGGAGCAGCTCGTCGCGCTGCAACTGATGGTTAGCTAAACTACTTATACCCTACGCTGCGTGTGCGCGACATGGAGTGGGTGCGGTGGTCCTGCTGTTGCGCTAGCCTAGCGTTACATCTCCATCGTAACTAGAAAAAGGCCGGTATTGTAGAAGGAAGGTAAGATATGCTGTATTTTGCAGCATAAATCAAAGTAATGCTACTTCGGTAGCCGATCCACTGTAACCAAGAATATAACTAATGTACTCTACTGGAGTCAGATTAGTCTTTGGCAGATTAGTCTTTACACTCCTCTAATTATTTACTAAAAATTATCAATGCAAACCTAACCTGACTTGCCCAACTTGAAGCACCTCGTCTAACTGAGCGCTTCTCTTTTCAGTCTTGTGTATCTCGTCTAACCTTACTTTCCTCGTCTAACTTACGTGCTTCCTTTCAGAAAGAGATAATCCGTTGGGAGGATATTTAATTTAATTTTTAAAGAGGCCAGGGTTGTACCAGTTGTTAAAAGTGGCTGTACGAATCTAGTTGAAAATTATAGACCGATATCTACACTGTCAGTGTTCAATAAAGTATTCGAAAATATTATTTTTAAACGTCTGAATTCGTACTTTAGCGCTTCTAATATCTTATCTC
>LQNS02278170.1:39733328-39747380 GCA_001587735.2 Parhyale hawaiensis
AAAGGCACAAATGATTATATTTTGGAGTTTATGCAAAGAAAATTATGGTTTCAGAGCCAATTTGAATTTTTGCTACCGTTGGCTCACTTGGCGGAGGTATGCGCTCTCAGAGTGCTCTAGTTAATTAATAAAATTATGGCACGGAGACTGAAGACCTTTGCTGGAGAATTTTGTATGTAGCGATCTTGGATATCCGAATTGAAGACCTCAGCGCAGTGTGGGAAAGGAGGATCTTCAATTGCTCGGAGTTGAGACGTGGAACTCTTCAACTGGGCACATTCAGAGAGGATCGTCATTTGCTATAGGCACGAGGTTACTAAAAAAAACATAGGTACTAATATCTGTTACCTCCGCCAAGGAGGCTATATTTTCATCGGAGTTTGTCTATTTGTCTGTCACTTAGATAACTCAAAAGAATATGAATGGCATTTCGTGAAACTTAAAGGGCTTGTTAGGTATATCAGAAGCTACAGTTGATTAGGCTAACTCTTGACGAAGATCCGTTCACCCATTTGTATGTTTGGCTAGTTGTTTCTTCTTGGCAACATGTTAGGGCAAGATCTTCATGAAATTTGCAAGAAATGTTTGGGATGATACGAGGAGCAAGTGACCAAATTTTTGTGACTTCTATTTTTTCGTATGCCTGCTTGTCCTTAGTTTATTTATTTATTTATTTTTTTGCCAGTAACAGAATCAAAAAGGTTATGAACATATCTTCATGTACAGTACTATGCAAAATTATGTTAGGAATGTAAGCGATGATGTGCTTGTCCACCTGCTTGTTTGTCACATTTTTCAGAACGTACTGAGAAAGTTACGAACGAATCTTCAATAAATTTACTGGAACTACGAGGAACAGTTGAGTAAATGCATCCTGGATGCGGAATCAATTTGAATGTTCCGTTTACATTGCGGTGCTTGGCGCAGGTATGCGCTCGCAGAGTGCTTCTATAGTTGTGAGTATTGCGTGAAACAATATTACAGCTGACGAAAGAGAATCTGTTTCCCCATTGCACTGTATAAAAAATTAAATGCATTACAGCTACAATTTGTTATCCTGACATAAATATGGGAGCGCTTAAAGGATCCTTCCTCAATATCCCCAGTTTGAATATACCCCCTCAACTCAGAGCAGCTGAAGAACTTACTTCCCCTTCAGTACTCAGTAGTTGAAGAATCTCCCAACGCCATACTTTCTCAGTTAAAGCTTGATAATATTAAGTTAGGGCATAATTGAAGATCCTCCCCCCCAGAGCAGCGGGGCCGAGACTGTTCTTTGACTGCTTAGAGATGAGAAGGGAGATTCTAAAAATCAAGAGTTGAACCGAGTGGAGTTAGGTTCTTCATCTTCTCAGAATTGGAGACGATGTTCTTCAACTGGGGCTAGCTTCGCTGTCTGCCCAGCTGAAGATCATCCTTTCCAACTAAATGCTCTTAGTGGAAGGGGGGGGATCTTCAATTTCTTTGGAGCAGGTAGCAGAGATACCAATTTTTACCTCCGCCAAGGAGGTTATATTTTCGTAGTGTTTGTCTGTCTGTTTGGATGTTTGTATGTCTGTCTCCAAGATTACTCAAAAAGTTTTGAACCGATTTGGACGAAATTTACAGGGATTGTTAGGTATGTTAGGAGGAAGTGATGATTACCTTTTGGTGAAGATATGTCCATCCGTTTGTTTGTTTGTCCGCCTCATTTTACTCAATGCCATAACTCAAAAAGTTATGGATGGATTTTTATGAAATTAACATGAGTTGTTAGGTATATAACAAAGAGTTGATGACCAAATTTTGGTAATGATCTGTTTGTTCGTTCGTTTGTCACTGTTTTTAATTTTATGCTTCTTAGCACAATAACTAAAAAAATGATAAATGGATCTTTATGAAATTTATAGGGATTGTTAGTAATGTTAAAAGACATAAATGATTAAATTTTGGTGCAGATCGGTTTGTTCGTTTGTACGTTTGACTCATGTTTGTCATAACGTTTGTTAGTAGTATAACGCATAAAGTTATGAACGGATCGCCAAGAAAATTGCACAAGCTGTTATTACTCTCAAAAGACACAAATGACTAGATTTTGAAGTTTATACAAAGAAAATTTTGGTTTCAGAGCCAATTTGAATTTTTTCTACGGTTGCCTCGCTTGGCGGAGGTATGCGCTCTCAGAGTGCTCTAGTTTTATTAAGGACTGAAGGTTGTTACTCTTCTATCGTCCTGTCGAACCTAGACTAATTGCCACTAAGAAATTTATGGAGAGGAGGGAGGGGGCCGGAACCTTTTATTGGTCAGACTTGGGGAGGGGAGCTCTTCACCGGGGATTGTTGGGTGGGATCTTCAATTGATTCAAGATTTTCACACTTGGAATTCTTTGGAGGTTGCAATCTTCATTTCAAGAAACTGGGGTGGCAGATCATAAAGTAATCCAAGTATGATTTTTATTATTTTTACCGGAAATTTCTGTTTTCGTTCATTCTGAATAGATGAAACGCTATCTAACAATAATACCTACGAGGACTTTGTTAGATTCCGGCGTTTGGTAAGTTTAGATATGATATAATATTATTAGGATTGTTTACTGTCCTTGTATTGCATCTTCGCGGATCTTCAGAATAGAATTCGATTTCTTATATGACTAGTTTTTGTTATATATTTTTGACCGTAGACGAATATTGCGCTGATAATCTGCTGTTGCCTGTCGCTGGGGGATTTTTGAGGTCACAGTTTGCATAGTAATGAGAACGTTGCTTAACGTCTGGGCGGCTTCATTGTGATGGATGTTGATGGGCTTCTCCAGACGTTTTGTTATTGAGCCACGCCTGCTGTACAGGTCAAGTTAGTGCCTTCGCCAGGGCCAAAACTTACAAATGCTGTGGAGCTACCGCAGTACACTGCGATAGCTCCGCACAATCATACCCCGAAGAGCGGTGACGACAATTATGGCATGAGTTACGGTGATGCAGGCAACCACTCGGAAGCATCTATTTCAAATGAAGGGAATACGAAATTTGTGCAAATGAGTAGCGACTAAACAGCGTAGCCCAGAGCTACTAAGTGAGGGGGCTTAGTGCGAGCTTCCGTTGATGAAATTACAGTAAACGCAGGCAGAATTTCATTATGGCGACGCATATAGCGCTCGTCGACAGGTGGCGCTCTCACAACCGCATGTCGGATTACGACTTTAGTTTTCCGGTTGCGTTAGCACAATTTGGTTGTGATTACAACGCTCCTCTCGTCACACTTGCGAAAGGAGAGTCCGATCAAAAATAGAGTGACGCAGTTACAGCGAAGTACGCTAATAGCTTCACCGCTAGGGGTGGGAAGTTGTTAAAAAAATGCCCCGTGATATTCGAAACGCCATTGCCATTGAAGCTTTAAAGTTAAAAAAATTACTCTACTCGTACTTCCCAAAGGTGTCAGACAAACCAGTTGTAATCGGTTACGTGCAGTGCTGAGAGAGAGGTATAACTCGCTACTATATATAGCCCTCCCTCTGGTTACGGAATGCGGCATCACTTGTGCTTTAAGCTGCAGGTAACGCTGCATAGCGTTACCTGCACTTCCGTCCGATGAACTGCTATATAAGGTTTGATTCGGCCGCATTGGTCGCTGTATGTGACTTGTTTCAACCAGCGGTCCTATAAAGTAAGCGGACGCGACTGTACTATATAACTGGGTATTCGTCTTCCTCTTGCCCTCCACGCAGTTTCGTATATGGTTAGCGGTATGACAGCGTTTGCAATATTTCAACAGTGGCGACAGCCAGTGTTTGTTAGTCGCGGCAACATCGTGGGGGAGCTGTCTCCTGCGGCTTATTCCGTCTCGGTGTAGCATGCGTACTACCTCGAAAGAAAGAAAAACCGTGTATTTTTCTCATCTGGATGCAGTGCCCAACACATTAGGGGCGCAGCACCCTGAGGTATTCATTCTTAAAGATAACATTCATAATGCAAGCACTTAGGAGAAGATTTACAGTTGGCTTGTAGGCTTACAGTACTGATCAGTCAGTGTTCACGCGTTGGGCATGATATAAGTAGCACAATTTTGTATACACATCCTGATTTACCTTTTTTGTCCCACAAAAAGTAAAGAAATTTACAGTTTAAACAGATATACATTATTACAGTTAGAGAATACAGTCCCCATTACGAGTTTAACTCAACTATTTGAATACGACTCCACTGTATGCGATTCACAAGAATCTATCTGTGTATCATGTTTTTTGGGATCATCGAAGAAGAAAGTGAAAAGAGCAATTTGAAAGGTGTGGGCTAGGATTTCTAAACTGCATTAGAGAGTGTCTGTCCCGCCTTCTTGCAAAATGTACACAATTATTGTGCGACAACGCCATGCTGGTGAACTGATTATATTCAATCACATCATGAATTGGATTAGCAAGATAATTCGAAAGCTGAGCTCCAGAAATGGCAAGTTGTCGCGCGGGTGCAGCACACTTGGAGATGATCTCGGCGAAGACATCGTCCACTAATTTCATTATTGGAAGTAAATTGCACAACCTCGACATTTCCCAGAGCATCATGTAGCAAACGAAAAATGTTTTGGGCTTAATCTAGTTTTAATTTCGTACTTACTAAATCGTGGCCATTGGAGCTTCTTTATCACCCGCGAACGAAGTGAGAGAGGTGATCATTTTTCGTTGAAGATTTACATAAATATATATTTGTGTGTCTGTCCACCCAATAAGTGATCGAAAGAGTTCAGCAATCTCCATAATTTTTTGTGGAAGTTAGGGAGTTGATCTAGATGTGCCCCCTTCCCAAAAAATTAGACTAGCTGACCATAGAAAATGACGCCGTTGAATTTTCCCTCCCCGGGCAAATTTGCCTCCACCGCAGCAGATCGTCTGGAGCACGGGGCGCTCTATTTTTTCCTATGTTATTATTGAAGAGGTATTGGCGCTGTGCGTTCAACTCCTTCATCAAAAATGACTTCCTGGAATATGCCCCCTACTGCGGGTGATGGTCTTACGCCACAAGGCCTTTTAGTTGTACTTGGAATAGGCATGATCGCGCCTGATGATTTTTCCGTTGAGAATTATCGCTGCAAAGTTCTGGGTTTGTAGGACATCTGATGTGGATATTTAGAGGCTTCTCCCCAGATTAAGCTACAACAGTTGAAGTGAGAGAGAACAAGCGATTGGATAAGAAACCGGCCTGATTTTTGACCTGAATCCTGATAGATGTTTAATTCCGTGGAGAAATATTAGCGTACCGTTCACGGTTTTGCGTGATTTTTTAATGTGGACGTCAAACTCTAAAGGTTTATCCATCCTCACCCCGAGCGATTTGACTTCGAGAGGTTTAATAATACAGCCGTTTCTTGGGTTGCTCAGTGCCAAATACAATGCATTGGGTCTTATCTGCGTCAAGTTTAGACCATTATTATCGTTCCTTTTGTTTCTAGTTTTTGTAAGAGATTTTCCGTTTTATTGCGCACGTCTTTCTCCTTACTTGATAAGGACGGTATTGTGAAGTACCGGTGTATATTAGGTTAGGTGAGGCAAGAATAGCTTAGGCTACTTTTGGTTTAGTTAGAATAGGTACCTAACCTAACTTATTGACCCACATATTGAACCCAAATCTCAGGTAAGCCACACAGCTATAACGACACCGCTTATTCTTGCTCTTCTTTGTGCAACTCGGAAAAACTGAAGAATCTCTGCTTTTACTGTCTGATTCTGTTCTCATGTTTGTGTACTTCACTTTTCCAAAGAATATAGACATGCTAAGTTATGTCTTTTAAACCGCCGTGAACTCTGTTCGTCGAGAGGCTTGAACCATGTACCTATGTACTTCTACAGATGCTAATGTTTGTCAGTGTGTCTCCTGCTACCATCTTCTTTTCGTATACATAAGAAGGCATTCCGCATTTATGCATGCAAAGTGAGTGTGGGTCACGTTTTGTGACGTGGGTCCGATTATAAAACTAGAAATATAATAATAATGTAAAATGTGGAGTTCTTTAGTATTGTGCATACAGGTGTTCCGTGACTGAGAAGTTTTTGACCTTTGCCTAGCGTTCGTTGGCGCGCTATGGTGAAGACGCACGCTAGTCAAAAGAACGAGTGTCGTCATCTTTTCGTCCGAATGCGTAGATGTGCTCAGTAAAACAGCACACGCAAAGAATTTTGCGTTATAAATACCTCCAGCTATAATGATCAGTACGAAAGTCGAGTAACGGCACGTGCAGAGTAAACTTAATTGATGGTAAACATTTTTACTCCATTTCTTAACAATTTCGAAGCTGTGTTTAGAAGAGTTCAACTTAACTTTCGGACAAAAAGATGACGATACTAGCGTGTGGCATCAGCGTTAGGTTACAAACGGGAATGTAACTGTGCACAATAAAGATCAGTGATGGTTGTCTGAGCAACAAGGTCGCTCCTCTCGCTAAGCAGTGTGGCCGAGACTTAATATGCAAACACGTATTCAATTTTAGGTTTTGCAAAATTAAACGTTATTGTTATTCATCCTTTATCAGTTAGAAATTATACTTCTGAAGATGGGAAATCAATTCCCGAAACGTTAAGATTTTTTTTATCAAATTTGTGGACTATCGTATGTGTGTCCTGTTTGTTGTTCGTCTGTTGCTGTGAGATTCGTACTGCAGTTCCTTATGTCAACTGTTGATTTGAACTCTTATTGAAGTTCTACTTCTCGCTTGTTTTGTCTCTTCCTGGAGGCTGGGGCAGTAAAATTTCGTTTGCTTCGTGTATACTATGAGTTTCACTTTATCTTTTATTTCGTTACAGATCAGAAGCAAATCGGACATGTGACATTGGTGCTGGCGTAATCCTCCACCCTTCTCCATCTTTGTACCAACATTTGGTGAGACCTGCTTGTGCTGTCATTCCTTGAGTTGACGAGGTGGCAGCGCTAGGAGCAGCAGCAGGCAGCCGTGTGTGTATGTGTGTGTGTGTGGTATGTGTGCGGAGCTGGAGGTGGTGGGGAGACAGACAGGGAGGGAGGGTGTGCCATTAGAGCGAGCAGGCGTCAGTGAGGGGGTGCTGAGGTTGAGCGAGGAGGCGCTCTCTGTGAACGTGGTGCTGCCGCTGTTAGTATACGTGAGACACGCGTTTCATGAAATGGCTGTGTACAGCTGAGAACTGTTCCGCCACACAGCAACGCTACGCCGTGTTGTTGTAGCTGAGTTGGTGGTGTGTTACGCTTGTGGTGATTAGGAGATATGAAGTAGTGATTTGCAGTGTAGCTCGCTGTTGGACAAAGGTACGCAGATCATGGAATAAGTATGGCTTCTGAAACTAGCATTTTTTTATTCATATAGCGTAATGTCTGCTTGTTGAACTCTGAAAACTTGGCGTTGCTATATCTTCAACGCTCTGTGCCCTGTCATGGTAATGATAGCAAATGTGTAGCTTTGTTTTACCAAATACCTACGTTGTTACACGCACCCTCCTGTGTCATGCTGTGAATTCCCCCACGTGTGTGCTGTGCTGGGACTCCTGCTGTGAATTCCCCCACGTGTGTGCTGTGCTGGGACTCCTGCTGTGGTCTCCGAAACTTGTGCACTTGTCCCTAATGGGCAGTGGATGAGCCCCTCTGTATTGCTGCGGGCAATGCCAAGTATGGGCAGCGGGAGGGGAAGTGATTATCATCCATGCTGCGTGTGCTGGTGCGAGGATGTGCTTACCTCGTGGTGTGTCCGAGCTGACGAGCAGCATCAGCTGGGGGCATCAGCTGTGCGCGGTGGTGCCCCGACTGTGGCTGGGTACGCTGCCGTGCTGCACCTGTCCTGCAACATCAGCTGCTGCACACACACCTCCTCTCATTAAGCATACACCAGCTCTGGGCCGCACTACAGCAGCACATGTAGCGCCTGCCTGCCTCACATGGGCACTCATATTTCGCACTAAGCCACTCTGACATTTATAAACCTGCTTCAACTTTTTGTTACGGAATTTATTTGGGTTAGGTACCTCGCGTGGTTGCATAATTTTCCGTCCACAAATCAATATTCAAAGATAATGAACTTTCGTAACAATTTTCAATAACGAGGCGCATTAGTTCAGCGTGTGCTGTCTAACAATGATGTTAATATAAGTCATATGATGGAAAACCTAGTGTGGCTGCTGTGGTCATAGCGGGAATATGTTCGTAACTTTGATCTTTGCTGTATATTAAAATAAAGTCAAGGAGCAATTTTTCCCATAGTGGGAGTAGGCTTGTTGGCTTGACGATATTGTCTTCTTGCCAACAAAAATGATGAATTTTATTTTGTGCAGTTTTTTCAGGCAGCAGCAACAAGATAGTTATCTTTAAAGGAAGTGCACTTGGCCGGGCTTGCTCCACCTCTTTGGAAGATCGGAAGGGCTGGTGCATTATTATTATTATTTTAACACTTAGTTTAACCTTCGTAGCCGGAAAGGGCCGGTGCAATGCACAGTATTCTTATCAAGCGGTGGTCCTAAATACCGGACAGCAGAGGAAACACTATACAATCTAAATTTAAACAGGGTTGTGAATTCGGCAAATTTTGAGGATTCATGAGCTAGACAGCAGTCTCACGAGGAAAACCTTTTTAAAAATCAGAACACAGTACGGTATGTATTTTGATCCGTGCTGCCTTCTATTCAAATCGCGTGATAAAGAATATGCATTTTTAGTAATATTAGTTATAGCTTTGATTTGATTGTGTTTTCCCCTGTTTTCCGGTATGTAGGACTATCATTAATGAAACGGCATCACAACCATTAGCTTGGACTATGGAAGGGTGACATTTGTGTATATTCTTTGCCCAGAGTTTTGGCGGCCCGGTGTATTAGTAGTCAACTTGTGTTTTTATGACTTATAGGTGGCCAACTGTTGAGCACTTTGTATCTCGCTGCTAAGCCCCTGTACTTGTGCATTAACGTACTTTTTCCATGTTTTCAGAGTTCTCTATATTTTTCAGGCTCTTTAGCTATGATCATCTCCTGAGTGCTTTCTCTTAACGAACCTTGTAATCTATTTATCAAGACTGTGATACTCGCTGTTAGTCGATAGAAATTCTCCGCCAAGTCCACCCACTCTGCCTCATGTCTGCCAAAACGGAACACAAACCCAAATTGGTGAGTATTGAACACCGTCGTTGTACTAATGCAAGTAGTGACGTGTTGGGTGTTGGTTAGGTCATACTTAGCGATGTTACCTATTGTTTGGTAGAAGCATATCTGTGCTTTCCTGAACTTTCTATAAATGCTAACTCCAGCAGATTGTTCAATTGACCTCAGTGTTCCTCGCTAACAATCTTATTTTGCTCCTTAAGTTGATCGGGACAATACTCTTTTCCATCCCTTATATTCGGTTCAATGTCACTGGTAGATGTTAATTTAAAAATATCAATACTTGAGTATTTTGGGTAAGTTCCATGCCCCCAGTGCTTGTTTCCCGGATCCCAAAAGACACCCCGCTTCCAAATCCCTCTATTAAAGAATCCAGTAGTGTAATTGCATATAAGATCTTTAGGCTTCGTGAGACTACAAGACTCCACCCGTCGTGCGTTCAGACATTGGAAGTCCCTGGTATAGACTGAATGTAGTTCACTGCATTTGCAAGTTACGGAAAGAGGCGAAATGCAAAAAAATTGATGTTCCTGTCTGCACTCTCAGCTATATGAATGGTAAGACACCGAGTGGTGGTGCTTACGCATTGAAATGTACCGTATAGCACCTAGCCTACTGTATGCAACTGCATCAATGAAGAACTGAGCGGAGTAGATGTGTCTTTTGGGCATCAGCTCTGGATTTATGAAGACTGCTGGGAAACGGAGCTTTCTGCTGTGCTATAGCACGACCTTGATGCCACGAGTTGATGGTGAAAATTGTCTCATTCTCTTTCCCATAGGAGAGGGGTGGCTGGAATCTGTAGTATGTTTCGTAAGATGTAGCTACAATAATGAGAGACATTGGTTTTATTCTTCTGTCCCTGCCCTCAAGGTCTTCAGGAGGATTACACGTGCTGCGATTGACGCGCACACGTTCACTTTGGAGTGTGTTTGATCCCGAACTCGTCAGTTCAGTCGGTGCTTCTTGCCCTTGTCTGTTTCGATTTGGAATTCATTGCCGGCATCGGCTTTCGGTCGTTTTGGCCTGCAGGCGTTCAAGTCAGTTGTTAATGGCTTTTTACTGGATTTTCTTTATCAGCGTTGTGGCTTTTTTGGTTTAGCATAATGCTTCAGTTGGGTTGTAGGTACTACCTGTCCTTGGAGGCTTGAGTGTCAAGTTTTACTAGTAGTAATAATAATAATAATAATTCTCTCTCTCCCGCCCCGACTAACTTGAAGTCTCTGAGCTACGCAGATCTGGAGCTATAAATTGTACTTGCATGATCGTCTCTCTCTCTGAGTTTTTTTCCTCTTACTTCTTTTTTCCTCAGTCATCTAAATGATGCTGACATAATGGCAATAGCTCCTAGAGGGCCGGGGCTAAGTCCCGGCGACTCTCTGGGAATGCTGTTGGTCCGTCTACTGCCGCCTATCTAATCTAATCTACTGCACTTTGCTATTATGTATTTTGCGGATACGGTTTTGCTTTTAGTTTTCTATAGGGAAATTGACTCAAAGAAGACGCACTGGCCCAATGCAGACGCACCTGCGGTAATGGGGGCTCTGCGGCGGTTGGACGTTGTGAGAAATGTCCACTCATAGCTACATCATTTTTGGTGTGTGTTTAGGAGACATATTAGGCTTTTGTTTGCAGGTATTTGTCATTTCTTGCAGCGTCCAGTCGCCGCGCCACAGCTTTCCTGCCTCAAGTGCGTCTTCATTGGGCCAGAGTGTCTTCTTGGGGCCACTTATCCTAGTCACAGACATGCGGGAAGTAAAGGGACACCTTGAACTGTTCAAAATTATCTAAGATGCAAAGGCGTACAGGTGACAGTTTTATATTTCGGCATCCGTAATAAAGCGTGAGACATTGGAAAACGAATCGTAACGCAATAAGAGATATAACTTTAAATATACTGCATCAATCATCAAGAAAATATACAGGAATTACCTCCTTGTGGTGGATCTTCTACACATTCAAGTTCACTTCGATACTGAAAATGATTTTGAAAAAAAACTTGCATTAAAGCGTCTCACGTATATACTCTAGAGTTTTAGTTTTTATTTGTAAATTCCAGTAGCAAAGCTTCCTTTCTTTCTTGCTCATTGCTTAGAAATTTATCTTCTGGAGGCACTAGGCTTTAAGCAATAGTTTCTGAGAAGTTCGTCGTGTGCTTTCTCTTCTATTTAGTTTTCAAGTTCAGATTGCATATCTATAATATTATTCTGCTTGAGGCTCTGTACGTCCGTCAGTCCGTCCTTGTGTCGGCACATTACGAATTCGGTATTAAGGGAAAATTCAGCATGCAAGTAGCTTTGATTTTCGTTCAAAGGAAGTTCGAACATAGCTGTCTTCTTTTCACTTCTTGAAAAATTTTTCTTTCAGTTTCGAAGTGAAGACATGAAGATTATTTTACACATATTATATCTTACGAGTCAGAACCCTTAAATGGATTTCATTGCTATACTAAAGCAAGAGTAATTCCCTTATATATATTTGAAATGGCCTTTAGAAAATTATGCCAAGTTCTAGAGTCAGCTCACAGCTGCTCTTGTGTTGGCAGTGATGTTTAAGACTACTGACTTCGCTACTGAGTTGGAGTAGGGAAGGTAGCTCCCTTGTTATGGTGAATTAAACAGGATGTTTTTTTGTCTGGACAAATTTTAACCATTTGTAGCAAAACTCAAAATAAATAGATTTCTACGAATGATAAAATGCCCAAAACTCCTTAGGTTTCGAGTTATAAAGCTTTAAGTAGGATACTACCTGCGCCCTAATGTTGCCACTAATTTCGAGAGTTCAGCACGGTTTGCGATCCCACTAAAGCAGTTTTCATTATTTTTACAATAAAAACTGCAAGTAATTTACGGTTAGGAAAAATATCTGCAGTTTCAAACTTAGCATTTAACGTAATTATACTACTGTATGGCGGACACTACGTCGTCAGAGTTTAGGTAGGTACATCATTATCGTCTCCAAGAGTGCAAGGGTTGCTGACACCAGATTCTGGACCTCCTGTACAATTTTCCGAGTGGTTCATGCAGCAGCGAGCTAAGGATCCTAATTTCTCCAAGCTAATTCTGTACCAAAGAAGCGTATTTTACTCGTGATGGTGTTTTTAATGTTTACAATAATCATCATTATGCTCAAGCTTGATAATTCTCATGTTTTTCGCCCAAATAATTATTAACATTGATATAGTGTAAACGCATGGGCAGGAATGTGGTCGGAAAACGTCCTGAACTATTAAAATTGGCGCTAACATTGTGGCGCGCACTAGGTAGTATCCTGCTTGAAGCTTTAAACTTCTTAACTACTCAAAAACTAAGGATTTTTGGGCATTTTATCACTCGTGAAAATCCATTTGAATTTTTCTACCTCTTGTTAAAGTTTGTCGGAACAGAAACAACAACCAGTATATATGTATCCAGTTGGCACAAACTTGGACTAAAGATTCCTGTTGGGAAACTTGAACCCAACACTCCTCGTTTCTTAAGAAGTTCCACCCTTACTGATTTAGTTTTAACATCTCCATTTAGGATGCAATTCTGTTCGCGAAATCGTTGCTTATTGCAAGCATACCGGTACCATTTGTGAGCTGGGTTGCGGAGTCGGAGGATTTGAGGGGGGAGTCGGAGGATTTAAGGGGGAGTCGGAGTCGACATTTTTAGCCCGACTCCGACTCCGGAATCTTATTTATAAACAAATATCATTCATTTCTGAGTAACTAGTTACAAAAATTTTAAATGTTTACTTTTGTACATTTATCTTTTACAGCTATAGGCTACCATGTATTTTCCTATTCCATATGATGACACTGAGAAAATGTTGGGTAGAACTTTCGCACCTGGTACATTATGTGTGGGGGCATGGGGGGCAAAATCATCAATTTTGGACCGATTGTTCTGAAATTTGCATGGTATATGTATTTTTGAAAAAGAAACACATGTTGCTCCTACAAATTTTTTTATTTAGGCCTTAGTTTTTGAGATAATGGGAAATATCTTTAAATATAGCTATATGCATTTTTTCCAAGTTTCAAAGGAATAAAACTCAATGAGTTTTCATGCTAGAATAAAAGCAATAACAGTCTTGGAATCCTTGAAACATTCCTAACAAAACTATAGAGCAGGATTTTCCATTTTTGCTATTTTTTTTAACAGAGCTCAAAACAGATTTTTTTCCTCTATATTTTAGTTAGGTAGTGATTGGACAGAATAGAAAATGGAGAGTCCAGCTCTGTAGTTTTGTCAAATGTTTCAAGGATCCCAAAACTATCATTGTTTTTTGTAGCATGAAAACTCATGGAGTTCTATCCTTTGAAATTTAGAAAAAAATGCATAGGTAGCTATATAGACTATTTATATATATTCCCATTATCTCAAAAACTGAGGTCTAAATCAAAAGAATGTATGAGCAAAATGTGTTTCTTTTTTCAAAAATACATGTACTATGCAAATTTGAGAACAATCAGTAAAAAATTAATTATTTTGCGCCCCCCCATGACCCCCTCTCATATTGTAGTAGGTGCAAAAGTTTGACCCAAATTGTTTTAATGTCCTCGATTTAATGTCCCAAAATGATGCAAAATATTGTATATGTACAATACATGTAGCATCTTTAACTTGATGTGTAGCTATATACAGTAAAACCCCTCTAATCCGCACCTCAATAATCCGTACCCCTCCCTAATCCAAACATCTGATTATAGTTCGAAGTGCAATTCGAGCAAATAAGTATTTTCTGGATTAATAGCGTAAAGTACATAGTTCGTACAAATACCTCTGTAATTCGTACAAGGCGCTTCTCATTTTTCGGGTTAAGGGGGTGATGAGCGAAAAATTTGCACAAGGTGCTCTGCAGAAGGTACGAACAATCTCTCTATAATCCGTATTAGTGCGGAAGACAGAGGTCTTTTACGGATTTGTAAGTACCTCGGTAATCCGAAATCCCGCATCCCGCTAATCCATCACCCCCTTCCCCCCCCCCCCCCC
>LQNS02278170.1:39757334-39804229 GCA_001587735.2 Parhyale hawaiensis
CGATGTTGTTTCTGCGGAGTCGGTCAACTCGTTTAAAAATCGTCTTGACATACACTGGGAGAGATATCCTCCTCAGCTAAGAACTCCTCCTCCACGAGTCGCAAGCACTTAACGATCAAAGCTACCCAGGCCATTTTATGCTGACTTCTTCTCACTTCCACTCCATCTATATATTTAAGCTCCGTATATCGTCGGCAATCGATCTTGCTTGGGGGCATTCATGGCGGAGATTCTTCTCCCCCTCTGTTTTATATTTTTTATTTTCTCTTTCTCTGTTTTCTCTTTCGTCTTCCGTTTTTTTTTCCTCTCGTTTACCCAATCCTAATGGCAATAGCTCAAAGAGGCCGGGGTGTTAGTCCCGGTGTCTCTTTGGGAATGGGCCTCTTGGTTCGTCTACTGCCGCCTATCTAATCTATAAAAAAGAATAAATAATAAATACTCATAGGTCATTAATATATAGTAGATAATCGAGTATCTTGGATACAGAGCTCAATTATTATTAGAGGCGATGTCGACTGCGGAGAAAAAAGAGAATTTATTTTCAGCGTATCACCGAAGGGAAGGTTGACGCTGCTCAGCAGAATTTAGGCCTAGCGTGCGTTTCTGCGTTTCTCTTGTGTTCCTTGAAGTTGGTAGCTACAGTACATCGTACATAAAAAGTGCTGTAATAACAAAATCATGATCGATGGAGAAGTATCATCACTGATTCTTTTACGTAAAATTTGAAGGCCGGGTGCACTAGTATAGATAATAAGGAAAAACTAGTCTAGGAGTTCTAGAGACATTCTACTGGAAGCATTTTCCTGACTTTTTTTTTTCAAGCGGATGTTTGATACATCGTGCTTGTTTGGGATTTCTAATGATGTTACAAGTACTTTTTGCCTCCCTATGTTCTCACATTTATACTTACTTTTTTGTTATGTACGGTAAATGGTTGGTTTTTCTGTTTTTTTTTTATTGTATTTGATTTTGTCCTCTCCTCATTAGAAGCTTCATATCTCACAGATGTTTAAAAATCTATTACTGCAACATTTTGGTTCGTTACTTATAATTTTATACCCATAGTTGCAACATTTTGGTACGTTACGAATAATTTTGTGCCCTTAAATCCTCTTCGGCGAGTGCTTGAGCGCACTAGAGTCCCCACACGCCCAGGAAGTCCCTACGTAGAATTGAGTAGTCGCACCTTATTGGCTGTGAGACACCCACTGTCGTTTGTTTACATAATTTATATAAGTTAATACAGATTGTTGATGTATCTCAATATGTAGAAAGTAGTTTCGACGATGTATCGCATTAGTTTCTGGCTGCTACAGCTCTACCGATAGGTGTTGATGCCTCGCTTGTAGTAGTTCTTGCAACGAACTGTGGCGGCCAGCTTATGGTCATCAGTTGGGTTGCAGTGCTGCCGCCGGAGTACTTGTCTTATTATCCAAGTTGAATTGTTTACAACTGTACTTGCAATGAGCTCCACAGATCCGGTATGGCATTTCCTTAAAGGATTAGGATGGTTCCAGAAATCATCTGGTGGTGATCCAGAGTACGATCCTGATGTAATTTGTTTATCGTGTTTTCAATCAGTTTTCCTTAGTTTAGGTGTTAACATTGCTCGCGATGATTCAGTACTATAGTCAAACTAGCGTAAGGAGTCCTTTAGGGGCGGCACTGAATTGAACGCAGCAATGCCAAATCTAATCTATTGACTAATGCACTGTAAGTATTCGAATATAAATATAATTTTATCGATTGAGAGAAGTTATACCACGCGCTTAAACGAGACTTGGCCAAGTTATTTTACGTTGTTAGCCCCGCCGATAGGACTTCTTACGCTAGTTTGACTATAGCGCTGGTAACAAAGTCCCTCATCCCAGACCTGCTGCAGTCTTCTCACGACTGCCGGCCATTCTCACTCTTCGTGTCCCGCCAGCCATTGATGCTGCTCCTGGCAGATAGGAACCAGCCGGGTTGTGATTTAGTTTTCCTTGCACGCCAAAGCTTCATGTGGCAATTATGAGAGTGTACGCAGCTGTACGACGATAATTCTCCAGCACTAAGCGCAGTTATAGTTGTGTATGGTATGTATAATCACGTTAAATGCAGCAGATCGGACCCGCGAATTTCCTACTATTAATCTTGAAGATTTTATATCGTCAGTCTGCCGTAGGAAGCCATTTCACCTTATATTAGTGCTCTTGCTCAAGGACTTGAAATTTTATGTGCAGGACATGTAAGGCTGGGTAGCTACCATAATGTGTCCTGAGAATGTGCATAAATTCCTGATCAAAAGTTTAAAACCACTTGAAAATTTAAAAAAAAAAAATTTTTAGTGATAAATAAACTTCTTCGACTAGGGATCAGTAATTCCTAAAGGTAAAAGGGGAGAAAGACGAAAAATATTTGCAGTAACAATTTATTAAGAAATGTTCACTGTTGTTAAATAGAGAGTTTTTCAATTGATCAAAATTATAAGACCACAAGTAGATATCGTAGGTAACATTTCGTCAAGGACGTTGAGGCGAGCAAAGTTTGAACCTAGTAAGGAGCACTGCCTTCATTCTTGTTGACAACCTCAAAATTTCTTTTGTGGCATAACAACTAGAAATAAAGGTTTCCATGAGAGTTGGAGGATCGTTGCCCCAGCTTCTTAAGATGGCATCACTTAGTTCGTTTACTGCCGCTAATTGTTGATCATTTCCGTAGACATCTTTTGCCATCCCCAAAGATTTTCTACTGGGTTTAAATCTGGCGAACATGCTGGCTGACGTAAAACAAAGACCCCATTTTCTCGAATGAAGGTCATAGCCTGGTGGGCTATGCTGCCACGGTAGCTGCATGCTTCCGTTCTCAGCTCAAACACCTTGTATCGCTCGCTGGTTCGATACTCCGCCAGACTCTCGAGCTCTTTGCAGATCTTGGTGTGCTGACTCGGCAGTTGTGTGTGCATGCACAGCGCTGTGGCAGAACTGCTTCCCTCAGAGATGAGGGGGGTGGGGGGTCTCGGGTCATTTGTTCCTTGTGTCAAATTGGCGCCATAGTTCTTGGCCCGAGGGCGACTGCGACTACACTTACTCATCTGGGGCCAGTGGGCCTATACCCGCAGTACAAACCAGTGCATGTGGATTTCTCAGGTGAGGGTGTGGTCTAAGTTGACTTTACCTTAACCTTTAAAAGAAACGAACTTCGGGTTATACAACTATATATATATATATATATATATGTATAGGCACACTTAGGGAAAAAACACAATGAACGCAGAATTTCTGAAGTTTAGGCTAATTCGCAGACCCGTGTCTCGGCGAGGGTGCTGCCTAGTTGAAAAAGCCATGGTGGCAATTCTACCAGCCCTCTTCGCTTGGGCTGTTGATTCGAAACTCCCGTTTTCCGGGATCCTCTAGGTTAATATACGGTATAATATACCTTTAGCTAACGTGGTCAGCATGACCAAGTAAGTACAACCTCTGCAGCTGTTAGCAAATTACAGATTAGTTCCATCTCATAAATGCTAAATATTTCATATTAATTCAGCTGAGCAGTTTCTCGCTACATGCACTGTCGCGCAGATGTTTCTTGGTCAGCTTACCTAATTTGACTTGTTAAGCTAGGCTCGTTGTTGATAACGACCAGCGGACAGAGCTTGTATAACGCCATTGGCCTAACTGGGCTCGTTCGCTGGTCTGCCGAATGCAGATGTTGTTGATGTACAAGAGACTCGATGACAAGCGTGTCTCAGCGTATTACCCAACGCCTTAATTGGTAATCTTCTCTATGCTGTGAGCTGCAGATACATCTGGTGCACAGCATAATCTCTACACCAACACATGTATTACTATATACAATACACTGTTCAGTTAGAACAATAGAAACCTGTTGTTCTAAAGGTGATGTTACGATGATAATATTGAACTCGCTAGTGCTAACTCGTTCAATATCCAGAGTTTATATTGTGCACGCAACCATTGGTTCTGTTTGGCTGCGCAGGTGCGCCAGATCGACTGGGTGGAGAAGGTTTGGCCCCGGCACCTGAAGGAGTCACAGACTGAGGCCACCAACGTGCTGGAGGACATGATGTACCCCAAAGTGCAGAAGTATTGTCTCATGTCAGTCGGCGGTTGCTATACAGACTTCCATATTGATTTTGGGGGCACCTCCGTCTGGTACCACATTCTCAAAGGAAAGAAGGTAACTCTTGCCCCGCTCACTTCTCCTTAATGATTGAAGCCTGGCTCTAAAATGCACTGAACATCTACAGTAGCTACTCACCTTCATTACGGGAATAAATTGCTTCTTACAAAGTCTGTGGTAGATATTTGCTCATCTAATCAACTAGACTCTGGCTAATATTGTGGTTACTGTAGATACTGCTCTGCTACCTTATTTGGAAGATGCATAATACTTATCCAATTATTGTTTAAATAACCTGACGATATATTTTACCATCAGATATTTTGGCTGATCCCACCGACGGAAGGAAACTTGCAGCTGTACGAGCAGTGGGTGCTGTCGGGCAAGCAAGGCGACGTCTTCTTTGGCGACACTGTGGAGAAGTGCGAGCGTATCGAGCTCTACGCTGGCAACACTTTCTTTATACCCACAGGTGCGTTTCTTGTGTTGGTTGCAGGCCCTGATAGTATGTCCAGAAATGTAGCTAATCTATGGCCCGTAGGTAAATGTGAAGTTCCGATACCTTCTTTATTTGGGGCGCCAATTGTCTACAATTCGCATACGAAGTTCTTGCAAGTATGTTGTCTTGTTTGTGCTTCCTTTAATGAGTGATTCATGCCCTTATTAGGCTAATCTCAGAAACGGTGGTTCGCTCATTGTCTATTGACTTCCAGTACATATTATTAAATCGTAGAGCGTTCAGGTTCACTGATGGTATTTGTGAAGTACAGTTGTTGCCGACTGATTTACGATAATCTTTTAATGATACTTTCTGATAATCGTAAAATGTCTGCATTGTCGTATTGTCTTCCCACGTACGTGGTTACATTATTATAGACATGCCCTGGTCTAATGAGGTGATGGCACCAATCGTTTCTTCCATTCTGAGCTTGGCACGACCTGTTATGTTCACATTGTTCCGTTTCAATATCGTCTATAATGAGAGTACTGCTTTATGGACCATCACTACACCAGCTCTCCTCGAGCCATGAGACCTGCACTGTAGCCAGCAGCCACTCCTGGCCACTGCGTTAATGCAAGCTGCCCCAGTTTCTTGATGTTGGAACTGTAAATAAAATCTAGAAGTAAGAGTTTCGTGTTTCGAATGTTATTATCGATGGCGCGATCAGAATTTTTTTTATTGCCGCAGCAGTTGTAGCTTGGGCACTAAGTTCTCACTTGAGAGCGTGTGCTCTCAGGTGCTGCACTGTGTGCCGTGCAGCAACATGTTACGCTGCTTCCTACGCTGTGCGTATTTTGTGCAGCCGCTGTTTGTTACCTGTAAGCACATACCGTGCAGTATCGTACTTACAAAATAGATAGCGCCCTAGCACTTGTGTCTCGCATGTAGCGCGTTGCAATGGCTGTTCATGTGTTACTTTACGGTGCCCCTAAAGTATCGGGGTTCCCAATCGAGGGGTCTGAGAACCGCTAGGGGTGCGATATGACCTATTATGAGGCGTCAGTCAAAAGTTAATATCCTAAATTAAAAAGTTTGTTGGAAAAAGTTACATTCTGTATCATCAATTGAGTCATTAACTTGTTTGGGCTGCGAGAACCCATGAAAAGTTTACTAGGGGCGCCTAGCACAGATAAGGTCGGGAACCGCTGCCCACTCAAGGCTGCACTAATCATGCACTCTGTGGTCGGTCTTCTGATAAGATTGTGTGTGTGTGTTTGCCAGGCTGGATCCACGCTGTGTACACACCCGAGGATTCCCTGGTGTTTGGTGGAAACTTTCTGCACAGCTACGGCATTGAGAAACAACTGCGTGTGGCACAAGTGGAGGACACCACGCATGTGAGTATGTGGTGCTGTGGTGTGGATTGCATCGTACTGGTGTGTACCATGTGGCTACTGAGCCACACGTTCAGAGCGTAAGCATCTCTTTGTTTAGGGTATCAATCTCGGTCTTGTATGAAGATTTCATAATCATGGGATCGTGGAAGAAAATTTCGGGTTCTTGGATGAAAAATCGCGGGAATTCCCAGGAACCCTGGAAATGTTATTTTTTACTTTCCAAGGGAAACTATGGGCTACTGACGCAAGTGCAGCCATGAATATCATACTCTACTTGGCACTAATGCAGTATGAACTTGCAAGACTCATGGCGAGCAGCGGCAGCAATATCTATGACCGGCAGGCGCTGTTCATATCTTCAGCATTTGTGCTGCTGCTCCCTCCAACGGAGATACATCTAACAGTCTTCTATGTCGACCGCGTTCATACCTAGTCATAATTTAAAATTAAAAATAATTATTAGTATGATAATTATGTGCTATAAAATGCAATTTTTGCTGCTTTCATTCTCTGTTAAAGTTTTACTACGGGTGCGTTCCACTTGGCAGTGAAATTAGGCCGTCGAGGCTTGGTTTGTCCGGCACTTGAGTCAAAAACTTTGGCTTTGCTACTTTGAATTGTGTTGTATGTTTTAACAGCGCAACGATTACGTTTAACTCGCTGAAAACTCCAGTTTACGAAGTAGAATTGACTTTCTGGCAGTCTCAGGGGTAACCAGGTCAGGGTCTATGCGTCAGACTCAGTGCAGCGGGTCGAAGCAGCGCACGTGGCGGACATGTCAAGATGTAAGGACTTCATTTCGACACCCAACTGAACACGTCCTTTGTAAAACTGTATCGTTTTACAATCACCTCCTTAAAGTTAAAATAATAAAAAAAAGTATTTGATGCACACACTTAAGTTTATACAAATGCATGTCCTACCGTACACAAAAGACTCAGATATCAGAGTTGTGCAATATTGTACGCGAAATCAAAGAACAAACGTTTTTCTCTTACTTCATTGGAAAATCTTCGAAGTGTCATAGTAAACCGTAGCGATATTCGATCGTTGAGTTTACAGTAAACGAGCTACTGTAACATTTACAATTTGTATTATTAAGCACCATCACATTGTTCTCCACTGTACCTCGCACTGCACCGACGCTGAGCCACTCTATTGGGAGCGTCTGGTGGTTATACCAACTGCCAAGTAGAGCGAGCAGTGACGTTAGAAGTAAAGAAGATGCCTGAAGCTGTTGTGTCTGATCTACTCACCGAGTAGAGCACATTTTCAGGACACACCCCGCAACAAAAGCGAGATATGAAGACTTTTGGCAAAACAGTGGCCTTGCAACCTTAACTCCTCTCCCCATAACTAGTTAATTGTGAATAGCTACATTGCCAGCAGCTGAAGTGTCAGAACGAATTTTTTCGTTATATTTGAAAAAATTAAACTTCCCGTGAATTCCAGGGATTTAAGAGACCCAAAATCGACCGTCTCGTGGGATGAACCCCCCACCTATGTTGTGTGCCGCAGGTTCCCCAGAAGTTCCGCTATCCATTCTTCACGGAGATGCTGTGGTACGTGCTGGAGCGCTACGTGCACGTGCTGCTGGGCCGCACCCACCTCAGCCTGCCCCCCTCAGAGCACGAGAAGCTCCTCACTGCCGTCAAGAATATGAACAGCCAAAACAATAACAACGCGGTAAGCTCTGCTCTCTCTCTGCTGCACTATCGGCATCTCTTCTCTTGTTCCCAAGAGTCTTGGCCTGCCAGTCGCCTCAAATTAGTTTCCTTTTCTTTTTCTTTAGCACTACACTGAGAGAAATTTTGATGCACGTAGATGCATCAAAATTACATGTATTTTTGTCTTGTCCCAAACCGAAACACGCAAGTGCATCATACAAATAAAGTGCATGATGATGGTGCATATAGGGTCTTATGATGCACTTGGTCACATTGATGCACTCATGTGTTTCGGTTTTGTGACAAAGCCGATGGTGAACCAAAATGCATCAAAAATAGGTAAAATTAATGCACTTGAAGATACGAAATTTTTAATTACAATAGCGATCTGCCTGTTAGTATGTAACTGCGTCTCGCTTCTCACGTGTGACAAAACTACAAAGCTTTTGTTCACTTTGTTTTTGGAGAAATGTGTTTTTCTGTCTGCTGCGATGACACACCAAACTACGCCGTGAAACACCTACGTGCATCCTGATGCTTCTCTGCGAAACACCTATGCGTGCATCAAAAATTTTCTCAGTGTGCTGATGCCCAAGCTTTGAATTCTGTATATATTACGTTTTTAAAATACCCGGAGAGAAAACTACGCGTATTCATAACATTCACATACATACTGTACTAACACGTGGCTGCTGAGCACATCGAAATTTACGTGTTTTGGCGTACGAAGATCGTACTTCTACTTATTTTAAAAGTAACCTTTTGTTTCTTATATCGGGCATGCTGTTGCTTCAGTGAAAGTGTATATCGACTTCATTTATGCAATCGCTACTGCAAATTAGGAATACTGTTTGTTCATATAAAGGAAAAGTTTTCAATAACTGAGCCCCATTCCTACAATTAAAACACCGTGGACGAGTATTGTACAATATTTGTTGAACAATTGAATGACTTTTGCAACACCCAGGATTTGACTATGGTTTCTCTTGGCATAGAAAGCTTATTCACCAATATAACACTCCCTACAATTATGGCTATCTGCCTTACCAAGTTATTTCCTAAGCAACATTATGTTGCAGACTGTGTATTGGCAATGAGGCACAATATTTTAAATCGATTCTTGAATTATCGGTGATGACTTTTTTTTTTCATATTAGTGCAAAGTTTTATCGCCAGACTAAAGGGTCGGGCGTGGATTTACCTTTCGGGCCTACAGATGCCAACATTTTTATGTCCTCTCACCCGGCTGTTCAGCAGAATTTAACCCGTAAATATAAGACATGGATGACACATTATTACTTTTTCTTCATCCCGACCCTCTCAATTAATTTTGAGCTATGTAAATAACAAACAGAATTGTATCAGAAGGTAGCGTATCATTTTTTAACTATCTTGTGACGAAATACCGCAGTGTGCTTGATTTCTAGCTTTGTAATTCAAAGCTGATGACAGAGCAGGTCTTAATATAGGCTAACTTCTTACCTACGACCTTAGCTTTGAAATTCCTAATAGAATATATATGGTTTATAAACTCAAGGTCCCACGAAGATGAATTTAAAAGTGACAAAATGTTGGAAAGGGAAACGAAATAGCTTTTCACATGGTACTGAGATGGTCTTAACTAATTGCTATAGTCAAACCAGCATAAGCAGTCTTCTAGGGGCTGGGCAGAATTGAATGCAGCAGTGCCAAATCTAATCTATTAACTAATGCACTTTGAGTATTCGAATATAAACATAATATACTGGGCTGAAACACCAAATAAGCTCTAGCACAGTACTGGGCTGAAACACCTAATAAGTTCTCGTACAGACCACACAGCACTTGACTGCCCACTCAGATTTACAAGTGGGGCTGATGACCAACTGATTACATTTCGATAACATCTTTTCCAGTCAACAGCGCGACCTCAAAACAAAAAGTAAGCTGTTCTCGGTGATGCAAAAAATGTGTTCATTAGTAACAAATACATATTCGTAACTAAATATCAAGTCATCAACTGTGGACGCTGTTAATTGAATCGTTGGATGCCAAAATAGCCTAAAATTGCGTATAATGAATTTTGCAATACACAATTGACCCGTGCTCGTATATGTGTGATTCTTTCCAGTAGATGCATCCCTTGCGTCTCAAAGAACAGTTTATTTCTTTGTGCCAGGTTACTGTGTTGACTGGTTAATATGTTTGTCGTGGTTCTATCAATTTGCCGTGACCCCCCTGGCGAGGAGTGCACCGCTTCAGTCAAGTATCTTGTGATCTATGCATGGCTCTAATTCTCGCGAGCTATTGCCCAGCCAATAAGTAGCCAGAGACTGATCAGCAGATAACGCCATCACTGGCGCACCTATTTAGTCTAACATTGCGAGCATCGTACAGGGTAGTATTTTATGACGCACAATTTGGTACCCAGGTTGCGTCGTGGTCGGCCGGCCGTCTTTGCTGCAGTTGCCGCGGTTACTGCCGAGAGCTGTTGCACATTGAGCTGTACCAATTGTTGCGTGATGAAGCCATCACAAGTTGTTGCTAGATGGAACGACGTTTTATCGCGTGTCAAGAACTACCTGCAAATATGCGGGGAGATTTTCAAACTCTTTGATCGGTCGTATAATAACTTCGAAAAGTTTCGCCTGCTCAACATGAAAATAATTCGTGGTTTTTCTATTTAATACCAGTAAATAACTTAGCTACCGCCTGTTGGTATACCTCGCTGCGTGTCACGACAACGCGCCTTCGCCTGGTACTTGCAGATTGTCTTAACAGGTGTGCCTTGCAGTCCTCTTCCAGTTGGGTTCGCGCTACGGTTGCACGATACCGTTGTCATAAGTTAATGCATTTAGCTTGGAAAAGGATTTTACCTACTACTTTGAGATTTTTCTATTTTATTTGATAGTTGGTTACATGGTTTTATAATTAGATTTTTGTTGGAAAGAAACTATTGAAAAATTTTCTTTTTATGATTTCAAAATACATATAAGTAACTAGAGGACTCTGAGAGCGCATACCTGCAAACATAATATGTTGTGGAAGAAATGAAATGCGGTAGATAAGATATGAGTGAAATGATGATGTCTTTGCTTTGAAAGTGACAAAATTTTTCAAGAAGCACTAAAGAAGACAGCTTCAGAGGTGAACTTCGTTGTAGCGAAAATCAGAGCTTCTTGCAAATTAGAGTTCCTCCCTACCTAATAGGTACTGAAAAGCGTCACGTACAGACACCGGACGGACGGATGGATAGATGGACGGATGGGTGGAGCTTCAAGCAGATTTATAATACAGATAATAATAATGTGTGTATATTTTGTCTAATGAATTAACATTTCTAGGGAGACGGAGACGCTGCGCAGTCAGCAGAACCTGAGAAGAAACACACACACCTGACTCGGTACGAGCTGCACGGTCTCAAAGCCATCGTTATGTACCTGCACTCGCTGCCCAACAGTCGCAAGAACGTCCCTGACCTGGTGGCGGACCCCGTGCCACTCATACAGGACGTAAAGTCGCTGGTGGAGCTGCATAGGTTCGACCGTCCTGAGCTCGCAGTGACCAGCAAGCCCATATTGGAGTGGTGGCAGCGCGTGAGTTTGCTTTTCGTTTTGAAATTCTTCAGTTCGAGTTACTTTTGATTTAAAAAAAAAAAGTTCCAAGTATCTTCTGAAGCGAGCAGTGATCTCGCCTGTCGGTAGAGTGGTAATGTTGTTCATCGAGCATTATACATCAGGGTGACTGCTTACTTATCCCGCTAACAGTTGTCAAGTCGCGTAATCCTAATTTTCTTTCCATCTTTTGAAATATTTTTCTCGAAGTGTCAGTATCATTGTAGCTAGATTGACATGGCCTGCAGGAACTTGGTATTCCTTCACAGGGTGTAGGATGGGCCAAAGGGTCAGGTTCGTCAAGTTCGCTCATCCTATGTCATGGGGGAGCAACACCCCTAGGGTACCGTAGAGGCTATCTTAGCCTTCCTACCTAACCCTCTTGTATATTTCTTCTTGTGCCCGCCTTACAAACGTCCACCCTACACTCCTAGTAATGTTTTATTGCGATTTACTCTGTGTTCTTTGCCTTTCTCTTCCCATGCACGGTGATCCACCATGGGAACCCCACGTACATGCGTTCTACCTTTCTCTTGACATCACGTATGTCCCTTCCTCTTCGAAACAGCTTTACAGTGACTAGAGAGGCGCAATCTAACGTATAATTACGGAACTCTGTAACTTTTATAAGCGCTAACACAATGTTTAATAAGTTCGAACCTACCCACAGGAGCCTGTTCGGTTCGGAGTGAAGCGCTCGTCCTCGGAGGGACACACAGGACCGAAAAGACCTCGAGGCGAAGGGCCTATCGTGCGAGTGCCTCCTCCTAATGTCAGCAAAATTCGCTACAGGAGAACAAGATGTGAGTCGTTCCCTCTCGTTATGAGTTGTATCTGTACAGCGGAGGTTGCTTCCTTAGACTACAGTATCTGAACTGGGGCACCAGTGCCTGCAGGCGGGGCTGGGCGCTTTGGATTGCGGACCAACAAAATCAATTTCAGAATTTTGCACGATTTTGAATTGATTACGCAAACGCCGAATTCTTTTCATTACTTCCCTCATCCAAATTTCTTAATTAAAGTGTTTTTGCGCCTTCCTCGCGAGAACCGAACTTCAGTAAGCAACGCAGTGCCAACAGCTTAACTTTGCACTGAAAAAATTCGATATTTCTGGTTGTGCGGCAGCCAAACAGCCGTCACCACCCCTACCCCGTGTTGGTTAGCAGACTGCTGCCATCCGCTTGGTCACATCTCCGTATCTGTGTGATGGATGTCGGTATGGTGTGGTAGGGCAACGTTGCATGTCTATTCTTTTCTTGTCTTAAGGCTGTTACACACGCTAGTCAAGAGAAAGAGTTTCGTTAGTTAATCGTCCGAATGTTCTGTGGAGTCCTCGTAACACACCGTTAAATTTGCCCTAGGAATGTTTAAATGTTTACAGTCATGTTGAATTTGCTCAGCGAGTACCATTAAATTTCAGATATCTATGCAAACTTAGAAGGAATTTTAACTTAAAATTCTTTGCATGTTTATTCTATCTAATTGGGCACAGCAACGCATACGGACGCGGAGATATTGAAACTCGTTTTTTTTAAATAGAGCGTGTGTTGGTTCTTACAACAGCTGCTATGTGTTAGTATGAGGAGGTGTAAACTCTCTTAAATACTTGATAATTCCCATAGGATTAGGTTACTTAGGTTCGCTCATCCTATGTTATGGGGCCCGGCAACCCCAGGGGACTCGTGTAGGTTACCTCAGCCATTAGCTATGCCTTCGGGATGTCTGTTTTACGTGCCCACTTTGTCTCTTTCCCAATTTCATACTCCTACTTGTTCATGCTTTATTCTGTTCTTCCTCTTCTTCCCTGACTTGCTGTTCCTATGCACGTTGATCCTGTCTGGGAACACCTTCCTGCATGAGTTCCCCGTTTCTATCGACATACTATATGTCCCTAACTCTTTCCTCTGTGATATCGTCCCGCTCGGAAATGGAGGTTTAAACTTTCTGACTACAACAACAATAGTTAATAATGTAAACTACCCTTTGCCTGCCACAATCCTTGGGCATCACGCACCCAAGGGTCCCGAGTGCCTTCTCCGCAGGGGATGTAGCATCTTACCGCAGTTCCTGCTGAGAAGGTTAGTTTTGTAGAGTTAGGTAGGTTCTCTATATTTCCCCTTCTGTTCCTCGAGGTGGGCCGCCGGATGGTGGTAAGCGACCTATCCCATGGGACTCATATCTGCTCCCAGGTGGGAGCACCGCACGAGTGTTCGCTTTCTTTTGTCTTCTTCTCTTTCGTCTCTTTCCCTGCGCCGCATGGCTGAGTGATTGCGTTTGGCCGAGCGGTGCAGGGTTAGAAATGCTCGCGCCTTATTTCCTGCCAGACTTGGTGCACTTGGCCGAGATTGTACTAAAAGAGCTCATCTGAGTTCGACTCAACTTCTAAACTATGTATATTATATAACATTGGATCGCTGTTATATAGTCTTCGTATCTAATACGGCGGGAAAACCCTCATTATTATAATAATAATGTAAACTAGCTGGAATCTGTGGATATTCCTCAGAACAAAAACATTGTTCTCCAGTGATATCTCAGACTCTTATCATCCTAATTTTCCCTTATCCAATAAAGGTAAAGTCAACTTGAAACCCTCAACTATGAAACCTACGCGCACTGGTTTGTACTGCAGATATAGGACCATTATCCCCAGTGAAGTAAGTGCGGCTACAGTAGACCACGAGTCATCAAGAACTATGGCGCAAATTTGACGGAAGGTTCAGATGACCCGCCCCCTTCCTCTTCAACTCTGAGGAAGGCAACTTCCCCCCCCCCCCGGCGCAGTGATGCACACAACTGCCGAGTCAGCGCACCTAGATCAGCAAAGAGCTCGCGTGCCTGGGTTGGCCACTAACCTGCCATTCAAGGAGTGAGAGCGGCGAACGTTGGNTTAAGGTCTCCGACTCCTAGACACCGGTTGGTTGACCCCAGACAGGCTGAAGTGGGTGAGAGCCACCCGCCCACAGGGGGCAAGAGGCTAGTGGAAGTTGAACTTCCAGTAGGCTCTAAACATTCTGCAGAACAAAAGCATTGTCCATCAATTATGATGCCCTCGGACCTGTAACATGCATTCGGAGGTTGAAAATTGTTTCAAGTCAGGCAGTGAATCTTCTACCAAATACCTGCGAGCAATAGCAGCCTCCTTCTCTGATAGATCACTTCCCAGGTCATATCAAGGATACATCAAGGAAGCCCTAATTTTCTCCCTATCTAATACTGATGAACGCGTCTCAGTCGGATAACTAACTAACGGAGGGACAAGTAGAATCGTAATGTAGATAAAGAAACTGTAGTTTGTCATTCTCTGATTCAGCCTGTTGGACGTCAGTTAGTGGAGTAATCCGTGTATTCTGTGCAATGTGGTGCATTGCCGCTCTGTGCAGTACTGTGTAACAGTGTGATGCATAGCAGCTGTATGCAGTATAGTGTGGTGCAGTACAGTGCCATGCATGATGGCTGCACTAAGAGCACCAACAGATGCACCTCTGCAGTCCCTCAGTATTAACATGAAGTCTATGCGCAGGTCGCGTATGCGCGAACTGCACTCGACCCGACTGCCGCCAGTGCTCCTTCTGTATCGATATGATCAAGTATGGCGGCTCCGGTATCCTCAAGCAGCGCTGCAAGCTGAAGAAGTGTCCTAAGGTATGGTTACAATACTGTCTCTTGTGTGTGCCAGCATATCCATCACTGTCTCCTCTGTGCCATGAGCTGAGTACCTACTTCATGAAGTGTAACATGTGATATCCTGCCAATTGAGTGATGTACAATTTATTTCTTAGCTACCAATTGAGTCATATGTAGTTTATCCCTCTGACAAAAGAGCAATATTTAATTTTTGCCTTGCTACTTCAGTAATAATGCAGTATTTTCAAATCATTTGAAAAGTATTTGGTCGAAAAGACAGTAATGTCGTATTTCTTCCTCCTCCACGGAGGCTATGTTTTTATCGTGTTTGTGTGCCTTTTTGTCTCACCAGTACAACTCGAAAAGTTAGGAATGGATCTTTACGAAATTTACAGGGGTTGTTAGGCATGTTAGCAGTAACAGGTGGTTCGTTTTTGGTGAAGATTGATTCAACCATTGGTTTGTTTGCCATTTTTTTCAGTACATTCTAAAGATTATGGAAGAATTTTTGTTAAAATTTGCACGAGTTGTTTGGCACATCACAAAGAGTAAATGACCAAAATTTTGTGATGATCTCTTCTTTCATTAATTTGTTTGTCTATGTTTGCTTTTACGCTTGTTAGCAAAATAGGTCAAAAAGTTATGAATGGATCTTTATGAAACTTACAGGAATTGTGTATAATGTTAAAAGACATAAATGATTGAATTTTGGTGGTAATGAGTTAGTGTGTTGGACTGATGTTATGTTTGGCAGAATGTTTGTTGGCCGCATAGGTCAATTCAAAATTTATGAATAGATTTAAAAAAAATTACTCAAGCTGTTATTATTGTCAAAAAGAAGAAATTATTATATTTTGGTGTTCATACAAGATAAATTATGGTTTCAGAACTAATTTGAATTTTTCTTTACCGTTGCCTTGCTGAGTGGAGGTATGTGCTCTTAACTTTTTCAACGCTAAAGCAAAGAATGTTAATGAGAAACATCGATGTTGCAAGGTACATTGGTACTGTATATTGGAGAAATGCCAACATAGGTTTACCATTGTTTTCATTTCGGAACGCTGAACTCAGGCATCGCCCAGGTTGAGCATTGGTGAGTAAGCCCTCAAAAAAGCTGCAGTAGAGGCCAAACAGTGGAGAAATAATCTCCACAGTACAGTAACTCTTACCTTACCAGCATAACTTCAAGCTTTCATGAGCTCGAGATGAAATCAAAACTTAGACAGTGGATGACAATGATTTGAATGATGCCCGGCCAAACCAAAGATACACTGTCTGCATGTCTTTGCGGTCAAGGAACCTTAGGGATCCGTTAGGGGAAAGAATTATTGCTGGGGACAAGAAAAAATCTTTCTTTGCAACATTACTGAACGCGAGGACTGTCTCGCTACCAACACTGGACTCCACCCACAGTCAGTAGGTAGCTAAGTCAGACCGCAAGAAATGTCGTGATGTGTTGAGTTATCATCAAAAGCTACGGATTTTTCTATGTAGGCATCAAAGAGACTGTTGGAAAGTGGAGAAAGGTTATTGACAACGAGGAAAACTAAAGCCCAGATGAATATTTACTACCTGTGTGAGTTATTCAAAAAGCTAAATGACATTTTTTTAGGAAAACATTGTTTTCTTTGTGAACTAGTACAGAAGATTTTGTATCCTACTGCCGGCACCTGTTTTGTGTTACTGATATTAACTCTATTGCACTGCCGCCTCTGGTGCCGGCACCTGATTTATGTACTGATATTATCTCTGTATTGCATTGCAGCCCCTGCTGCCGGCACCCGCTGTGTGTTACATCTGTAGTCTGGATGGTCACATGCAAGGAATATTCGATAAGAAAGGCAAGGACGGCAGCCCCAGCACGCTCATGGAATGTACCATCTGCTTCAAAGTGTGTCATCCCGATTGTCTGGAAGTACCGGTATGTTGTTCATTGCTCTCAGCGTCATTCTGCTATATAATCATGTTCTTGTGCCCACTACGTGCGCATGTTTTCGTAGTTCGGTGCCGGCAAAGAGGTCGTTACATGTTTCTGACGCAAGAAATCTGGCAGTACAAACATTCACTTGAAAGTTTCGCTAGCAATTCCCTGCCCGGAACGGCCTGAGGAGCGCAGTGGTGACGTGCGGCATGTGTACGCTTCCAGCTGCAGGTCATCTCTCTAATCATTAAACTAAAGGTAGTGGCTTAGGCTCTTAGCACCGTTTCATTGGCTTGAAATCCATCACTGCACCAAAACACCTCGTGCATTCCCATTGGGCACACCAAAAGCAGCCAAATATCTAAAGATACTTTACTGGTAATGAGAGACTTATTAATGATTTCAAGCTGATCATTTTTGTTTCTGGTATTTTATTGGAGTGAATGCAGAATATAAATAAACCGAACCTTTCGCACTGCCATAGCAAATTATCGCTCACTGCTATTACGCCGCCTATCGACGACAGGTTGCATCTTAACTGTTTTTCTTTGAAATGCAACGTTAACAATATATACCTGTTGTAAGTAAGAATGTAGGTATTCGATACAAGTACAATCGTAATTGCAACCCATTTGCATTGCGAATCTATGGTTATTCCATAAAAATGATGTGTGAAGAACGTTCTAGCAACGCACCGTTCACGCGCCCAGTCGAGTGTGAAACCCAACGAGCGGAGCTAAAGTTGCTAGTGTGAACTCGCCTGTAGGAGGTCTTCTGTTCGCTTGTATTGTCTTACCCACGGTGCCGCCCGCCACTGAGCCTTGTAATCTTCTGCGGTACGGGTGGGCTGTGGGGCGCTCTAGCGCGCCAGCCTTTTGTTTTATTCGCTCAAATTTGAGAGAGGCCTCATGGCTCTGCTGCCATAGCACCCAGTGGGCCAGACGGGGAGATAGCGATAGTGGAAGAGTAAACTCTAGGCTCCCATGAAGTCGGCAGCGTCGAGAGAGGTACGGTGTTGTCCCACTCCGGATATTATTGTATGAGTCACCGTCACCAAGAACTGCTGAACTTCTGCAGCATGAAATGATGCCAGGCCTCTCGTTTCGTTGTTGATGAAGAAACACACCCTGAGCTCCTCCAAGACTTCACCATCACCACCACGACTGCTGGTCGTGCAGGCGGACGATGGTTTACGAAGTTGCCTATCTGCTCCTGTGGTCCATTGCCTCTCTCGACATCCAAGATCTCCTGTAGCTAAACGGACCTCATCTTCAGTGGAGCGAAGGCTCTAGCTTGCTATTTTCATCCCCTCAGAGGACATAGTATGGACCGTAGGCCATAGGGCTCGGTTGGTTAGGTTCACCCGTCTGGTGTCATGGGGAGCAGTGACCCCAGGGAAATAAAATAGGTTATCTTAACCATTAGCAAGGCCTTCTAAACGTCTGTCTTTCATGCCTTCCTTCTCATTTCATACTCCTACTGATCTTACTTTCCTCTCATCTTCCTTTCTTTCCCCGCTTGCTGTTCCCATGCGCGTTGATCCTGTATGGGAACACCTTCGTGCATGGGTTCCACGTTTTTTCCACATACTTTATGTCCCGTGTTTCTCTGTTAGGTCGTCGGTGTATTGGAAATAAGTCTTAAATTATTGAATATCATAATAAAAATTCCATTTTCGTCTGACCTATTATGCGCACCGGTAGCTAGGCTATAGGACCTCTAACTTGCACGAGAGTGGAGACGACACGAGCTGGCGGGAGCGACGCGCCGTCGGTCATCTCTACAGGAGCTCCCGTTTCGTACTGAGAGCTTGTTAAGAGGCGGACGGTATCTGATATAAACAGAAAGTTTCTTCCTGTTGCTCAAGCGTAAAGAATATTTTACAGGCTCTGTATATCACCAATACGTCGGTACCTTTTTTATCATTGTAAAATAAACGCTTACATTACATCAGACTTATACAGCTAATGAAAATGATTTTTGAATTGGGAAAACTGCCCTCAGGAGTCTATTCTGGCGGGCCCTTTCCCTGTCACAATATGTATGAGCCCGTGTGCAGATTCCTGTCCACGCTAGATCGCTAGCTGGCTTCTATATGCCCTGTTAAGCTTGCTTTAATTAACTTACTGTATCAGTACAATTGTGAGACTGACAGAGGTGCTACAGGACGCCTAGGGCTTCTGTGTGTGTCCTAGCAAACTGTGCCCCCGACCGACACGTGTGTGTGGCGAGCTCACGCTTCTTCTGTCTTGCAGGGCTTCGAAGGCTCCATCAACGAAGACCTGCCAAATAGCTGGGAGTGCCCGGAATGCATCAGCAAAGGTTATGATAAGGAATATAAGGTAACTGCAGTTAGCTCCACTACCGCCATGTCTTCTGTTGGTCTTTGCCCCCGTTCTTGTCTTTATGGGTTATGAGTGCTCCAGGTGACTTGTGCACCGGTGGGTGTGGTTGAGTCAGGGCTGTCTGTGTCACATTTGCTTGTAACTTGAGTTCAGATCGTAAGTTGTAAGTATGGGTTGAGCTCATTAGATGATACTGCATTGTGCCGTAACCTCTAAAACACGAAGTGGCTCTTCTGTGGCGGCGTTCTGTGGACTGCTGGGCATGTAGTGCTAAGTCTAGAAACTTACTTGTGTTGTGTGTGGTGCTGAGACAAACGCATTGTGTGCTCTATGGCAGGACTCGTAGGTGTATAGATCATGTCCGAATACGGTGCTCTCCGATGGGTCAGGCCCCCCCCCCATCTCCCCTCAGACAAAACTACTGCTGCTCTTGCCTCTTAATGGCGGCGGTCGCCTCTCCCCAACCATTTGGTTCAGCGTACTTGCCTGAAACGTCTAAGTTTGAGAGGTCGCTGAGAGGCAGATGTGTGCTTGAACAGTATTGTACGCTGCTGCGTGGGTCAGGGCTGCTGTTTGCATGCGTGAGATGATGAGGGGCTGAAAGTCTATCGTGGTAACTCACAAAGCCTAAGCTGGCCCAGAGTAAGACAGCCAGACTAGGGTGGCAAGCACGGCCCCGCTCGCCAGCACCAACAGAGAACGCACACAGGTAGCGATGCACAGCAATCGAGCCGGAGAAGTGCGCAGTTGGCCATCGATTCGGAAAGCCACTTACAAACACTGCTCCACTTCCCTTGCGTGCTGACTGGCCCGCCCTCGTATACCGATGTGTTGGTGCACGCACAGTTCGGGTGCTGGGTTGTGCAGCAAACTTGACAAGTAAACGGTGCTTCTTTTGGCCATGTCGGGCCCTACACTCATTCTACTCGCATCTCCCCTGCAGCGTCTCTTGTGGTCATAGAGAGCAGACCAAGTGCTGTGTTCATCATCCGGCCCATGATACAGTCATGGCTCTTTCCCGCCCACGTCGTGTATGACATTCTCTTGAATCAAAATTTAAAGCGCATAGTTCTCCCCTCTTTACCGATGGGATTCTGCCCGCCTAGCAATACCGCACTGCCCTGAGTTCATTACATACTTCAGCAGTAGCTGCAGCTGCATATTGCCTAGTAGGGTTCTGGGCTCTACCCTTGCTCACTTACGCTCAGGCCACTGTTCGGTCTTAGCCGACAGTAAGTTTCGAGTGGGACAGATTGATGATCTTTCCAGTCAGTTCTGCGGACCTTGTGAACAGACAGCTTTCATTTCCTATGTTGTAATCACCCCACTGATATATTTCAGCGAGTAGTCTTTGGCTGGACCCACTTGGGGCCTCTGCCGAGGCCCCTTCCAGAGTATCTTCCCCTAGCCAGCAGTCGGAGACCCCGATGATGGTAATGAACAACAACAGTGTATGTGCCCTCGTACAACGAAACCCCCCTGTAATTATTCAACGGCCGCTAAGTAATGCTCTTTCATCTTCTTTCTCGATTTGCTGTTCCTAATTTCCTATGCGCGTTGGTTCTACCTTCGAGCATGGGTTCCACATTCCTGTCGACATACTACATGTCCCTTCGTTTTCCTCTCTTGAATCAACATAGTTGTGTCTAGGGATGCTTAAACAACTAATATAAAAATCATGCTCTCTCATGCCCTCTTAGAACGAATATGTTCCCGGGCGTGTTTAGCAGACGCTACCAGTAGACAGCTCTACAAAGGCCAGGTGTCACTACCAATCCTCAAACCTAAAGCTCAAACACCAATAGCTTAGCTCTTCGCTTGCTCCCTATAATCCCTTTCATATATGCATGACCCATCATACTCAGCTACGCGTGGCTATGACTGTCAAGTTCTCCAGGTCTACGGCTCTAAAGACTCCTCAAATGATCGATATTGAATCTTTGCTCCTGAACTAAGGCCCCCTCCGTGTGATGCTTCATCCTTCCCTTGGATTGACTGTAGGATAGATACTCTTCCAAGTAAACTATGTATGTGCCACTATTAGGTCCAGCTAGGCCGACCAAGGCGGGTTATTCAAAGAACTGCCTCCTGCACTATTGTTCTCGGGCTATTCTCCAGATTAGCACAAAATTCTGCTTTGACAGATGAACAAGAATGTTCCAGAGTATTCAAGCTCCCTACAACGGCGCAAACTCCAATGTTTGGCTTCTCGTATGACACTATTGGGCTTTTCCTTGGGTTCACACTGGAGCTCATCCCGACTGCAGCCCACAAAGTCTTAATCAAGATACCATTTCGGAGCCGTTCTACTACTACTTGACAAACATTCGGAGGAGCAGCTTCCACAGCTAAGAACACTTCAGCCAGGAGTTACAAAGCTTCAGAGGCCACCGTAATCCATAATCTTCTCTTATTCGCTCCAACTAACTTGGCGTCTCTAAACTCCGCAGATCTGCAGCTATAATTCGTGCTGGCATGATCGTTTTTTCAGTTCAGATTTTCCCTCTCTTTTCTTCTTTTTTCCTCAGTCATCTAATTGATGCTGACATAATAGCTCATCGAGGGCCGGGGCGTAAGTCCCGACCGCTCTCTGGGAATGCGCCTGTTGGTCCGTCTACTGCCGCCTGTGTAATTTAACTGAACGTATAAGTTGATGTTAGTTCACCTTGCCTCTCTATTTGTTCTTGACAGTAAGTTCGACTTTATGTGCAGCATTAGCTTTTTTTATATTTTTCCTAGTATAACATTGCCTTGCCCTTGCCGTTATCATTCTGTAGTCTTTCTGTGTTTTTATCTGCTTGTATTTGTTGTCTCGCCGATGTGGGCCCCTCCGTCGCCGCCTTTGTCATCCTCTGTATTGCGCCTCCCCTGCGAATATCAACAATAGCTGAGATGCTGGTAGTAGACGGGCTGACAGGTCCATTCTCACAGAGAAGCCGACGTCCAGGCAGCGGCTGTGCGAACTATTGCTTTAAGTTTTTCTTTCCCCATTCACCGACTACTGATCTTGAAGCGAAATATTGAGCGAATGGTTTGCAGCTGCGGAAGTAGTTAGCCAAGGAAGAGGACTGGGGGGATAATAAACTGTGTGTTGTTGTTGTTGCTGCTACTCCTTACACTTACAAATACTCAGGCCGGAATGAAGTTACAGCTGAAGAAGAGGTTATGCCTTATGTATGTTTTGAATTTGTGCTCTTTCTTGAGGTGCAACGCTCTCTCTGAGGAGGAGTCATGCTGCAATATTGTCTTAACATTAATGTTTGAAGTGGTGTTGACTACCTTTGAGCTCCTGACCATAACACAGGTCGTATTTGTTCTGTACTGCTCAAGTAGCAGTAGACTGAGATTCCTTACTACGAGGTGTTGTGTCCCGCAGGGCAGCCGAAGTCGCCTGTCGACGGTGAGCAGCAGCGACAGCGGCTCCGCCTCCAACCCCTCTAAGAAGGTAAGCGCACAACCCCCCTCCCCCCTCCTTCAGTCCTATTATTATAGCTAATTGTTGAAGCTCCGCGCAACTCTCTGTGTCCTAATGTTGACGTTACTGTCGCATGTTGCTGCTTCGCTCCTCCTTCATTGCGTTCTCCTTCCTTGTGGTGAGATGGCTTGTCTTACAAATGACTGCATGCCGTAGCCGTTCTCTGTAGCTGCTTGCATCACAGCTCCTCCTTGTTGCCACTGTGTTCATATGAGCGCGGCACCACCCTGGTGTGTGTGGTCTGCTCTTGCTGCTGGCTAGTGTATGCACCTCCTCCTCCTCCTCCTGCATTGTGTTAGTGACGCTGCAGCAGGCGCAGGTATCGGTCACATGCATGTTGCTGTGAGTAGCAACAAACTGTGTTGTGTGCTGCCTTGGCTCTTGGAATGCCACTGTAAGCACCAAGTCTTGAACAAATCAGTTTGGCCTGTAAAATTAGAAACCTGAGCTTCTCGTATCAAAACTCAGCTCTAGTTTCGTGGTTATTGGACAATAGTAGCCTTGTAACCCCTGAACTGACCCTGGTCGTTATGGGACTAAAAATTCAAGATGTACACAGAGCTTGAAAAATTACTGTCAATTCGGAAGAGATGTCACTGCCATTGTTAATTGTTCGTCCTTTTTTTTTTCTTCTGATAATTTCTTCACTGCCAGCAATTCGAAATACCCACAGTTCTCATTCTTAGGCATTTTTGCCTCGAAAGTTTTGGTCTGGTTTGAATCACAACTCTGCATCCGCGATCTGGTGATAGCTAAACGTCTAGCCAACGGTTCTGGCCAATTCGCAAGATTGATATTAGTTTTCATGTTTATGATTCAAGGCTCCAAGGATAACAATTTTCACGGCAGTGTTTGGTCGAACGGAAAATATTGTTTTACTCAAAAAGAATTGGTTATTAAATAGTGGATGAAGCTGACAGTGGTAACCTTCATCCTTTGTTGTCATTTTTGACGACTGGACGTCCTAGTACCACATAGGTGGGTGCAATTCGGACCTCGGAGAAACACCAGTGATACAAAGCAAGATGCACAACACGTGCTGTTGCCCGTGCATGCGACGCAAGCTTTGTGTGTCTGACCGAGCGAACAGGCAGATTATTTCATCCCATGTATAGGACGAAGTCATGTTAAGACTCGAAGAGTCTTTATTTGGTTTTATTCTCTATCTGTAAAGGAACGTAATGCTGTATAGACCTGACAGTCGCTCTCAGCTCTTTGGATGTCTTGCGCCGCATTTCTAGTACCTAAGTACAGTGTCTCCTACAGAGCGGCAGTTTGAACATGTGTGATGAAAATGTATCGATGCACGTTCTCTGACGGCTAAGTGCTCCTTTGCTGCACGGTTCTGTTGCTCTTCTCTGGATGGCAGCGAGACTTCTCTATGAATTTCGTTTGCTTCTGCACCCGGCCTGCAAAAGTGATTTCAAAAGATTTGCATTGATGTCTCTTTAGCGTTGATAATCGTGCCTGTGCTATGATTGATGCTTTACATCTGCCTGCCCTCTATTCTGTTTAACAATCAAAAGAAATGGAAGTGCATGTGCTGTTTCGTCTGAAGTTACCTCAAAACTTGGCGCTTTTAGGTTGCCAAACAACACTTCAAAAATAAAAATCTTGTTAACAAGAGGATCAAAAGTTCTGTCATGCTGTCTGTCTTAAAAATCTGAACATGGTATTTCTATTCGGCCGGGAAAGTTCCTGACTACAACACGTTAAATTTAACAACTAGCGGGCCCCGTGAATATTCCTCGGTTAATTACTGTTTTCACTTACTTTTGGTTGACGTACGGCAGTGCTCTTGTAATTTACCCTACCCCGTTTAATGTAAAGTCCGCCTGACGAAGCTCGTCTACCTAAAGAAACCTCGCTTAACCTCTGCTAGTATTCTGATTTCACCTTTGAATCTCGCATTTCTTCTGTCAGCAAAGAATTTGCACTTGTGCCTTGATAAAGACGTAGAGATACGACGGTACTTCTTGCATTGTTCTCCTATATATTTGCATGCTTTTTCTAAGCTCTGTTTTCCACAGTTTTCACAGTGTTGCAAGATCGTCTCAGTTACTGGTTTTATGTTTTGGAATTATGTGGTGTGAGTAGAGCAGCTCCAGCAGTGCTTTCTTGAGTGACTGCACGGGCGAGGCGCTGCGTAGAGCAGCAGCAGCAGCAGCAGCCCTGTCGTGTGTCTGTCTGCAGTGTTGCTCGCACCTTGTGGTGTCACGGTCCCGCAGTGGCTCGCACCACCAGTCCGCAGACTTATTTTAAGTAGTGTAGAGCTTGTACAGACTATTTACAATTGCTAACAGGCTTCAGTCCTTGTTTTCCTGGCATATCATTGCTCCCTTTACTGCCGCGTAACTCATTCAAGATTACGGAGCAGCGTCACTGTATTACATCCACCGAACAAGTCGATGTTCCACCTCGTGCACAAGCTGCGGAGGAGCTGAGATGTTCTACACCAGACGCTGCTGATGTAGAACAGATGCTCTCCATATCTGCTACTGCAGTTCTTCCCATCCCCTCTTGGGCATGGGATGGGTCGTAGGGTTGGTTTGTCCATCCAATGTTACGGGGATAGTATCCCCGAGAAACACTCCATTGATAACTTGGTCGCAGCGAGGCATTCGGTACGTCTGTCTTGCGCGCCCACTTTGCCATCATCCATTTTCATACTCATACTGATTATGCTTCTTCCTGTTTTTTTTTTCTCTTTTTTCCCGATTTGTTGTTCCCTTGCGCGTTGATCCTTCGTGCACTGGATCCACGTTTACCTCGACATTGTTTCTATCCCTTGTTTCTTCCTCTCCTCATCTTCTCAAGGATAGGCAATAGGGTTAGGGTTAGGTTTTTCCATCATATGTTATGGGAGTAGCGCCCCCAGGGGGATCCTGTAACTTCCTTAGCTATTAGTTAGGCCTTCGAGATGTCTGTCTTTCGTGCCCACTTTGCTTGCTTCCGATTTCATTTCTCATACTGTACGTACCGTGTTTCTTCTTCTGTTAGATCGCCGTTGTTGTGGGATCGGAGGCATAAACTCATCAGTGTACTCATAATAATAATTCTCCTCCTTGGATCGTGCCCGCTCTGGGTAGGCAGACTTGAACCAGGAAAATAATGCTAATTCAACAGTACATGTGATAGTTAAGTGGCTGATGTTTGTAAAGTGATACTTGAATAGTTACTTGAAAATTCAACATGAAGCGTTATCATATGAAAATCTTGTGTGTTCATAGAAAACTTCACCTTTGAAGATTGGGGTGGGGGTCGCAGTGTGTGGCCCAGCGCCCCCGTAGGCTTTCCCTCTCACTACTGCCGCCCCGCACTTGTTCATTTTACTCACTTGCAATGAGCTCTTTATGTAGCGGCCAGGTGACTTACAGCGCAATTACAGTTTGTGTATCGGGACACTGACGTCTTAACTTTTCCTTCTACTTCCCTTAAATCGTATCGTGATTGTCAATAATTTCATGGATATGGGAAAATATGAATTGCTGTGCATGCAAATGATGCAGCGATGTGCAATTAGCGATCTGACGCTGCATTTGGAATGCGGTGCGAGGTGTGAGCCATGGGATATGGAAACATCGATAGCAGTTGTTCGCAAGATGTTGAGGCTGAGCTGATGCGATATTATTGACCGTTCCTAGTTGGCTGTTGCCTATCAAGCGCTACTGAAAGAAGTTGCCATGATACGAACCCTCGGCACTTGTCTAGCCCCTTCCCAGTGACCGTCGGAGCTGGGTAGAATGCTTCCCCAGCTCTCGTGGCATGTCGTGCGCTGGGATTTCTAATCTTTTCCCTTCACACTTTGTGGTCCGAAACAGTCTGGCCTTACCTACACTTTTGCTCTCGCCTGTTATATTGCCCTAAATGCTGTTGGTCTTCACTGTACTCGCTCCCTGGGATGTAAAGTTGCATGTTCGTAATCTCTCTTCCGACACCTACATTCTAAATAGCAATATGCTCTGCTTGCAGCTCACTGCCAGTCCTCGCCTTAACAAAATATGTACTTTCTTTATTTCCTTGCAGCACTATTGACTTTATTTTGTTCTTGTACCCCGCACTTGTGCATGATGACTTTATAATATATTTTTCGTTTCATTTTTTACTGTTATTGTACAAAGTTATGTGCTTTAATATTGCATAGATATGATAATGTCGCTGTGCGTAGCAACCTCGTCCTGTGTACAGAACTTTCTTGCTCTCGCCGCACCAGCCACAGTTCGTACAATGCCTTAACTTTGCCCTAGAGTAGTTGACGCCTCTAGTCCTGTGTTGAGTCTTTTTGTTCCGTACTAATGGCTGCTTCTCTCTCCAACTGACACCCATTGCAGCTGTCTGAGTTTGCCCACTTGGAAGATGACGAAAATAGAGTGAAACTGCCAGATGCGGAGTCAGCCCACCTCCCCACCACCGCCTCTCAGTATGAACACGATCATACTGGTGGTGAGGACAGTCTCACTTCTCCACTCAAGATCATGTCTCACTCACAGCCCGTATATCACCCCAGTGCTACTTTTTCTAAGCACGTCGACCTCATTAATAGTTCGGTGGGCTCGGTTAGCTCCTCTTCTAAACCTCACGAGGTAACTGCTGTGTGATGCCTTCTCTGATCTGTTGATGTCTACCTCTCTATTATGTCCTTTGTTTCTTCTACACGGTCTGTCTTGAGTAGGGGTCGGCCTCGTGGCGATCTATTCGTATTACATCTCTGTACTGTTGTCACTTCAGTGTACAGGAGAGTGCCATGTATATTATGACAGTTAAGTTATGGATTGCTCTACATTCTTTCTTCACAGTTATATTCATACCACGTATAGTTAAAATTAGGCAATTTTGTTGTGAGATGACGCAATGGAGTGCTACCCATCATAGGTATGGTCTTTATTGGGAACAGAAAAAGATTAAGCACAGCTTGTAATTTGGTAGAGCTCTGATACGAGCGCGCCATTCGGCTCTCTCTATTTCCTCATAAGACACTATGGCCCGGCGGCTGCTGGTGTGCAGCTCCAGTGCTGCTGCACTTGAGTACAAACGTACCTACCCTCTTCAGCTGGCTGCCTCAACACCGCAGCTGTTCAGTCAGTCGGTCGACCCGCTCCAGGGATGCAATATCTCAGTTTTACTGAACAGTTGTCTCCTTTTACTCGAATCTCATTCTCTCGTCGAGATCATTTGATAAATGAACGAATCTAATACGAAGCTATGCCAGCGAGAAAAATATATTACATACGTACGCTTCGGCAGTACGAGTAACAAAGTCACCAGTGGCGTTTGACGTATTCACTTCACTCCTTCAAATGACGTGCCTTTGCAGGCCTCCAAAGACACTAATTCCAACATAGTTGTATATCTTTTGATCAAATCCTCTTCTAATAAATCTCAGGTCGCTTGCTGCGAAATGTGTTTTGTTCCAGTCAATAATCCAAAGAAAGCTACGCCGTAAGTGTTGTTCACATGTGGGAGCGGTAGCGAGCTGCGGTGTTGGGTGCGTGTGTCTCCACCCACACCCATCACCGTAGCAGCTGTTGGGTGCGCTTTGGTTTGCATTGCTTGAGGTGACGTCGGGCAGTGCCACGGATGTGTAGGTGTCAGTGTCTATGTCTCATGACTACCTTCTTCTGAGCTGTGACATACTGCGCCGCTGTGTAGTCTTATTGAAATCTTAATTGTGTTTTTTGGCGTCCGAAGATGACGTATTTATATATCGGACGTTTAATTTAGCAGTATTTACCCAACGTTTGTTAAGTGAGCTGTGCGGCCGCACCTCTTATTTGACACCTTTTACGCTAATCTCAGAACGATGTAGAACATGCCTCGCGATGGATGTGGTAGGCCAGTGAAGTTTTTACAGCTGTGAGGTGCAGCAGCCGAGATATATGTGTATATATTTGTATGTATCTCTAACAAGAGTTCTGCATGTTTTCTATGTCTCAGCAATGTAGACAGACATGCGTATCTTAAGTCCATCACGGTACTGCTGAGCCACGTCGCGTAGCATCCAATGGCTGAGCTTTCTATCAATTGTCCCTGCGCCGCATCTCGTCGCGAACAGCCTAGATTTACTAACCAATTTCTCCCCAGTCTTGAGTGCTTTCATTCATCATCTTGACTTTCTGTTGATTGCATTGATCCACAAGTTGGCCGTATCGTTAGCGCTTCTTTGGTCCGAGCGCCTATGCTATCTTTCGTACATAGTTCAAGTGTGCTTATGCGCGGCGCCTATTTGTGAAGGACTGACAAAGCTAAGACTACAAAGACATGTGAAGAACCGTGCAGAACTCTCGTTGGTACTTGGCAGGCTTAATGGAAAGGTTGTAAATGTGATGCGTGAAGAAGCTGTTAGAATTAACCCTCAGAATTGAACTTCAATTTTGATAGCAATAGCACTGTATGAGAGTATGCTTTGAAATTCACTACAGCGGTGAAGGGTTAAGACAAACTGGATTTGGGTGCTTTGCCACCGAGCGCCGCACGCAGGCGAGGGAATGTAAACAATCTCTTGCTCGGCGGGGGGCGGTTGCTCGCTCTCTCGCCTTGCAATGATATACAACTTTGTGGCCTGTTCATGTGTTTATTATAGTTTAGTAGATCTGTGAGCCTGGATATGTGAAGACTTCGTAGTTGCTAATGCCATATTTTTTTCTGTTGTCCACTGGCTCACAGGGTGTGGTGCCCACAGCCTCATGCCATCAGCGCTGAGCTCTGCTTGTGTGCCTCACTGCGTTGTTGTGCCACTAGAGTTCCTTGTTTTTCTTCTTTTTTACTGTAATTTGCTCCTAACTGTGCCTTTGTTGATGTATTTACGATACAACACTTCTCTCAGAAACAGTCGCTGATGGCATGTAATTCTCTTCTTGTTGATATTTTCTGTCAAAATACACTGTAAAGTCAGTATCTTAACTTGTGGTTTACTTTCCCTTGGGTCTTTTGCTTCAGTCACCATAATGCTCACCCATAGCAGCGCATAGCTGCTGCTGCCGCTTCAGATCATACACATTGACATGAAGTGAGTTGCCTGCGTCAGCGACCGTGCCTGACTCTCATGCAAGTTAGCTCTACCGTGCGCTGCGTGGCTTGGTGGCAAAGTGCTCAAGCTTTTAATGCTAATTAACACGTCATAAGTAAGCTTAAGGGAACGGTTGCGACCACTGCTGTACTGATATTAGTTCCTGACTGGCCTTCACCTGCCTGCAGAAGTGCATCAGATGTTTCGCCGAGCGATCTAGAACCCGCTTTTGTCGTTGTATCCAACCTAGTCTAGCTTGTGCCTTTCACCTTCCATGGGGCACTGCTGACCTGTACCGTGGATGACGCGGTTTGAAGATAATCGTTGAACATTGCAAAACATCGAATTTAGCAAATGTGGGGATTCTGCAACGCAAGTCCATTAAGAGCGGACTGATAAAGCACTAGGGGAAAATTGAAATAAAAAGACTTGCTGTTAACGAAATGACAAACTAATTTTCAGCTAACACTATCTCAGGAGGCGATGAAGTAACCCGCTGGCCTCAGTAGGGCACATCCTTCCAAAGGTTGGATGGGTCTAATTTTCCCTATCAAAGACTTCTAAAGCTTTTGTTAGGTTGTGCCATACGACTGGTTGCGGGTCAGATCTGAAATGGCTGGTCCATCTACCAGAAACCACAGGCAAGCGTGAATAGGGCGGCTGAGGCTAGGCTCTCTATTTATTGTCAAATGCAGTAAAGAGTAATGGCAAATGCAGTGAAGCGTATTGTCAAATGCAGTGAATTGCATTGTCAAATGCAGTGAAGCGCATTGTCAAATGCAGAGAAGCGTATTGGCAAAGGCAGTGAAGCGCATTGTCAAATGCAGTGAAGCGCATTGTCAAATGCAGTGAAGCGCATTGTCAAATGCAGAGAAGCGTATTGGCAAATGCAGTGAAGCGCATTGTCAAATGCAGAGAAGTGTATTGGCAAATGCAGTGAAGCGCATTGTCAAATGCAGTGCAGTGTATTGGCAAATGCAGAGAAGCGTATTGGCAAATGCAGTGCAGCGTATTGGCAAATGCAATGAAACGTATTGTCAAATGCAGTGAAGCGCATTGTCAAATGCAGTGAAGCGTATTGTCAAATGCAGTGAAGCGTATTGACAAATGCAGTGCAGCGTATTGTCAAATGCAGTGAAGCGTATTGTCAAATGCAGTGAAGCGTATTGTCAAATGCAGTGAAGCGTATTGTCAAATGCAGTGAAGTGTATTGTCAAATGCAGTGAAGCGTATTGTCAAATGCAGTGAAGCGTATTGTCAAATGCAGAGAAGCGTATTGTCAAATGCAGAGAAGCGTATTGTCAAATGCAGTGAAGCGTATTGTCAAATGCAGTGAAGCATATTGTCAAATGCAGTGAAGCGTATTGTCAAATGCAGTGAAGCGTATTGTCAAATGCAGAGAAGCGTATTGGCAAATGCAGTGAAGCGTGTTCTAATACCCTACCTTCTGAATTCGTACATATCACTGTTCCTCCTGAACAATATTCAAATTTCAGGGATCGGGTCAAGAGGAACTGTTTTGATTATTGTAGACTGATGACAGAATGGACGTTAGCATATTTGGGTACACGTCTGGAAGCGAATGTGAGTGATACTTCTACCGTTGTCTCAAGACGATTGATCGCCTGATAGATATTCCGAACTTCTGGCGATCGTGGTATTGCGGAGACGTAAGTAAATTATTTATGGAAGTGATTACTTGCGGTACCACGTATATGTGTAGCCACTGAATGGAAGGTATTGCCTGCCGTACCGCGTATGTGTGTGGCCACTCAAAATTCTGTCTGCTGAAAACAATCATCACAAAAGGGCATGTTCTCAAGTCCAACAGCCAGTAGGTTCTAACAATCATCCGGAATATGGAAAGACTGTCGACATATTTCTGCACATGTATCAGTATGCGGCAGTAGTCGTGACTGCGGCCTACGTGCGCATACTAATATAGAACAATGAAGCGACTACTTGCTTAGCTGACAAAAAAAGTTCCATCATTGTATGGAGACCATTGCTGTGACGCGCCGGAGCACGCATGGTTTTGGCTAGGCGGCAAGAGCAGTTCTCAATGAGTGTGTGACGTCATAAAATATAGCCCATTTGATCAGCTGGTGTCGTGTGATGAGTAAAATGGCAGTCGGTACAAATTTGGTAAAGTTTAAAAGGAAGCTCACATGCTAAAAGTCTTAAGTTGAGCAGCATCCGAAATGTTGCTGAGAGTACCTCACTCCACACAGGCACCAAGGTGCTGGTGCGGTCGCTACACTCATGACGCAGTTACGAGCTGCGTAACACTGGCCAGCGAATGTGTAGTGAGCAATTCGCATTTTTCTTTACAACGTTTGTTTGTAAATGAAGATAATATAAGCAAACATATGATGTGTAAAGCATTACTATTAGAAATAATATATAATATTGGCTACCAATATATTTGGCGGACCAGAAAATGGTTAGCGGGCTGTTGAAGATCCACTGGCGGACTAATACAAATTTACTAGCGCTGAAGCGGGCGAATTCGCGACTGCAGACCAGTAAGAAGCAGAAAATCTGTGGATTATTTGTTGAATAACCAATAAAGCTAAAATACTTGGGAAGCACGGACTGAGAATCGGTGCGGAGACTCACTTCTTACATACACCGAGGGGGGGGAGGGGGGTGGTTAACATTCCGTCACTTGAGGTCCTGGTGACACTCGCTGTGCGGGGCGGGGAGATTTGGGTAGTTGCTCATGCAGTCCTGAGCGAGCTCCAAGGAACGAGCCCTACCAAAGAGCTCTACAATGTCTTATGGGTTTATGTATTTAACATCCTGTGGATATGGTGAAATTATTAGTGTAGAGAAAAGGAAAAGGCATCCACGGGGACAAGACGTAATCATTACCGTATATGTGGAGTGCGGACTTGTATAATGTCCAGCGATAGTTGCCCCATTTCGTACTTTAGCTGACCCCCAGACTATTTTTGAGCCTTGCTAGAATGATCTGTCGAAATTCCATTACTATCAGACGAACTTTGTTAAGGGTTTACTTCAGTTAGCTCTCAACAAAGTATCCCCATTGAAATTGTATTAAACTTATTCCTGACATTTATGTGAGTCTCATGGTGGGGACAGAGCATTAGGCGTTGCGCAGCTCCAGTGTATGAGCTGCGCCGGCATCATGTGGTCGCTAGTATCGCTGTGCTCCTGTAAAGGTAAAGGTAAAGTCAACTTAGACCACACCCTCACCTGGGAAGCCCACATGCACTAGTTTGTGCTGCTGGTATAGGCCCACTAGCCCCAGATGAGTAAGTGTAGTTGCAGTCGATCTCGAGTCACCAAGAACTATGGCGCCAATTGACGGAAGGAACAAAGAACCCGATGCCCCCCCCCCATCTTTGAGGAAGGCAGTTCCGCCACGGCGCCGTGCATGCACACACAACTGCCGAGTCAGCACACCAAGATCTGCAAAGAACTCGCTGCCTGGCTGGGCATCGAACGTGCGAGCGATACAAGCTGAGAACGGAAGCATGCTGCTACATTGTGCTCGCATATACACGCCCCACACTTTCTATCTAAGCCCACTTTCGATAACGCTCACTGAAGCGAGTGCTTTCGTATTATTTTTTAGGTTTCTAAAATCACAAACCGATAGAGCCAATATGTTCTCACCATTACATACGATTAAAATACAAACGTTCACAAACTGAGTCATTTCATGAAAACTGAGGCTAGCTTAGGAATTTTGACTACGCCTCCATACCACTGCTAAGGTTGGCCACGGCAGTCCCTGGTCCTGGTCAGGGGTGTGCGCGCCTCTTTTTTTCAGTGCAACTGCGCCGCTGCTCCGCAACCTCCACGGATATGGCGCCTTCGCCCATGCTTCATACGAGCCCCATTGCGCCCTGCACCGTTTCATTCCTAGTGCCCCCCCCCCTGATAAATTTCAATGCGCTCATGATTATTTTTATTAGTCTCCATGAAAAATAGTTTCAATTAGCTAAAACACGTTCATCAACTTAGACTGATGCCCACGAGGCACAACTAAACTTATAATCCAGAGAGGATCCCGCATAGAATTCAAGAGCACTCTGAGAGCGCATACAACCGCCAAGCAGGGCAACGGTAACGTGAAATTGAAATTAGTTCTGAAATCATGATATTCTTCGTATGGACACCAAAATGTAATCTTTAGTGCCTTTTCGTAGTATTAACAATTTCTGTAATTTTCTTGAAGATCCGTGCCTAACTTTTTGAGTTATGTTAGTAATAAACATTATGACAAACATAAGTGAAATACACAAATGAACCAACCGATCATCACAAAAATTTAATCATTTATGTATTTTAACATTACTAACAAGTGCTGTAAATTTCATAAAGATCCACCCATAACTTTTTGAGCTATTGTGCTAACAAGCATAAAATCAAACAGCGACAAACGGACGAACAGGTCATTCCAAAAATTTGTTCATTTACTCTTCGTAATATACCTAACAACTCATGTAAATTTTATGAAAGTCCGTCAATAACTTTTTGAGTTATAGCCTTATTAAAAAAATAGGCAGACGAACAGATGAAGGGATTTTCTCCAAAACTTAATTATCTGTTAATGTGCCTAACATCCCTGTAAAATTCTTAACGATCTGTTCATAACTTTTTCAGTAATCTTGGTGACAGACCAAGAGACATAACAGACACGACAAAAAGATAACTTCCTCGTCGGAGGTAATTAAGCGGCTCCTTATGATACAAATCGCTGCGCGTTGTAAAACTGTTTAATGTGATACGACACAAATGCACAGAGGGACCATGTCTATTTGATAATTGTTTTATTATATTTTATGTTCAATGAAAGAACGGCCTAGTGTAATACAGTTTACATCGGTTATCGGCTGAGAGCGAACAGTTGTCCTAAGTTTTCGGTACCTCTTTCTACATGGCGGTAGAATAAGTTTCAAGGTAACCGTTATTAGAAAAAAGGCCGCAAGGAATTCAAATCCTGCATGAAAGCGTGCACGAGTAGACTTCATTAGCGCTGTTGCTTAGTGTGTGTAGTGAATTTAATTTAAATCGAGAAGTACAGAAACTGAAGAAGTTTGTACCGAAAATAGTAGGTAATAATAATAGATTGGTTACGAAAGACGGAAGTTGGTATGTTGTCCTGTCTAGGGGCCTCGTTGGATGGTGAAAAGGTAAGAAAGTGTCATCTACTTATTAACGGTGAAAACAAAACAGGTTGAAAACGAAAAGGACAGTTTATTACACGAATATCGAATGTTTTAGCTAGCGGAATGAAGGTAGGCTATACAGATTTTCGACTTCGAAGGACGCTATTGTTAATTGGGTAGTAGTGGTAGAAAAAATGCCAAACGTTCTGAGAAAGCATTAAGAATTCTGCAATGGTTGTTAAAGGGTTAAAAATTGCATGGTATATTGTAACCAACGAATATCAGCATTAATTTAAAATTGCCTTAAAAAAAGAGGTCTAAGGATTTTTGGGCAACCCAGAATACCCGGCGCGGGGTCGGTAGTAGGTAACTGCGAGCAGGTGTCGAGTGGAACAAGTTCTTTTTCGCTTTTACTTCAAAAATATTTATCTTATCTTCAGCACCGAATATGAGTGTCTGTATAGGCTAGATTCGGAAATAAGTGGGGAATGAGAGTGGTGTGAGACAATAAGTAATGCTGCGGTTGTAGCAGTCCGTACGTAGTGACACTACCCCTTTTGTTAGGTTTACGGATCAGCAGATTCTCGTTGCTTGACAAAGCTTTTAGTTGTTCAACGTCCTTTCTATTGATTATGACATAAAAATTGTAAATTGCATGAAACCATAATATTTCAGTAAACAAGCCACTGAAATCTCAGAATCTCTTGACGGTTTAAACATTGAAATTTTGATGAGACTTATGCATGTTTTTCAATGATCAAAAGTATCTGAAAAAATCTAGTTTACAAATAGACAAAATTCTAGGCTGAATACTAGGAGATATTTTTTACCGTCAGGTACTATCGTTGCACTGAATTGAAACGGATGAAGTTTGCACGGGTGGAAATCCTTACTTGTTCCTAAATTCATGAGTTCTCGTGGTGGGTGGACGTGGTAACCCGCGAATTCTTGAGCTGCGACAACCTCATGTCCTCGGAGGCAAATGAAGTTCAGTGCAGAGGAAGAACTTTAGCTTGTTATTTGTGAAGAGATATCTTCTCTCTGCCGACAGGGGCGCAAAAAATAAAGTAATTTATATTACAGCCATGTCTATATCAATCTGTATTGTAACTTGTTAAATCTATCTGCAATATACAGTTTAGGCGTAAGGAAGCTCTTCCTCTCTGTACGCTGTTCTCTTTGGTTTCTTGGTATGTTCATTGCTATTACATTTTAACCAGTGAACACAAAATCCCAAGATGTTGGGAAATAATCCGAAGAGTGTTAGCCTTTTCGAATGTTGTACTTTCGTCTGTGACTCGAGAGGTGCAATTAGATGGTAATGTGTCTCTGCCGAACACTTTGTGCCTGTCCGCTAATCCAACCTATAAAAGAAATGTGTCATGCCATTGGGGCATGGGGCGCAGTGCCCACTCCTGGTACTGGCCACTGACTGTCTGCCTGCAGCACAACCGAGGCAGACCAGGGCGATCACTGGTACTGGCCACTGAAGGTTCATGTCTCGTAAGAACGCCTAATGTTTCGCTCACCGACTTACAACCAATTAGTGCCATCTCTCCCGGTGTCCGTATGCCAGGATGACCCTAATATTGGCTAGCGTACGTTGCGGGTCACTTTTATTTTAGATTTCATTATTAGTATTTAATGTGAAAATTTATTGTCGTATCAAACCACGTCGGCCTCTGGTATGCGATGACTGCTTTGGTTCTTGCAATACATTCTAGTCTGCCATTCTTCTTGTCTTGCAGATTGCTGGCAATGTGCCTCCGCCAATGCCCACCTGGGAAGAGCTGCAGGCTCGTGTGAAGAAGCCTCTGGTCGCGCCTCAGTGGGTGGTGAGGCCAGCTCCTATGGAAGTGAGTCGTGCGGATGCTGGTCTGGATGACGTAGAGGGTCCAACCAAGAAGCGCAAGCCCGCAAATATGTGCGGTTTGGTTCTATTGTGTGTCTTCAAGCTACTTTCTGTGTCAGAGCTGTTGGTTGTTATGAGGGTCTGTAGAGAATGGGCCCGGTGGTCCATCCACCCATCTCTCTGGCAGCACATCGTTCTCTCTGCAAACAAGCCCGTGAGTCCCTGTCAGTTAGAAGGCATCGTCCGAAGACAGCCCAGTAAACTCACCCTCAGTTGGACCAAAATCACCCAGGATCAACTCAAGTGGCTGCTCATGAGATTACCACAGCTCAGCGAACTGTCCTTAGAAGGCCTCCGCTGGGGAGAAGTTCGTGAAATTGCCACTTCGTACTGCCCTCCGCTCATCAAGCTCGATTTAGGTTTTATACAAGGTCTTGATGACGAAACGGTGAGACTTATGCTCTCACCTCCTATGTCTAAGCGTCCTGGTTTTCGAAATCAACAGTATTCGCGACTTAAAAATGTCACTCATCTCTCTATCAGTAATGCGCTTATTACTGATCTTAGCATCAAACTCTTATGCTCAGAAATGCACTTGGTTCATCTCGATATCAGTCAGTGCGCAATGGTTACTGATAGCAGCATTGGGATACTCGTTGACACTGTAGCTAATACTTTGGAGTCTTTAGATATTCGAGGCTGCCCCAACGTCAACGTTTTCTGCTTACCCGAGTTAGCGAAGTTGAAGCTTCTCTCTTGGCTTGGAATCGATGGTGGCCTGCATGTACCAGAGGGCGCTCTGCGGGCGTGGACGCAGTCTCACGGCTACACTGAAGTCAAAGATGGAGTTTTTGCTCGCATTCCGCCTACAATGAAGAAAGTCAGCATGGCCATTCAGTCTCGTCTTGTGAAGTCTGCTTTCCAAGAGATACTAAAGACTCATATACAAAAAATGAGTCAGCGATCAAGCGAAGAAAAACTTCGGTCGCTTTCACCGGATGCTCCTGTTACTCGTGACGAAGAAAATGCAAATGCTTCCACATCTAAGCAAACTCTCGGAAGCTACACCGAAGGCACGTCTTCCGTTACGGTCAAAACTAGCAGTAATTGGCAACTTCCTCGCGAGGAGCCACCAAAAAGTTCCTCTCTTTCCAACCCTAAATTGCCGAGTGGCCAGGACACGCCAGGCAAGAGAGCAACGCAGGCTGCCTCACTACCCTCATCTCTGCAGCAAACTGCATCGCCCGGACGAAGTTTTGATTCTGCTGCAGGAGCTTCGGAAGAAAGTGCCAATTCGACTGAAAAATCTCCAAGATTTCGGCGCCGACCATCACGATTTTCCGATCCAGATGTTGAGTTTTCCTCTCCTCTGAAATGCCCTAGAAAGAAAATGAAACAAGTGACAGTTGAGTTGGAAGACATCGGCACATCTCCCAAGTTAGCGGGCAAACTCCATGATCACAAATTTGGAACAATAAAGGCACATGAGCTACCCAAAAAGAAAGCTTTCATGGGCCCTAAATCAAAGTGGCTAGCAAGGGCAGAGGCAAACAAGTGTTCATCTGACAACGAAACTCCGAGCGTTGACCCCGATGCTGAACATGGCGGTGAGACATCGCGTCGCACACCAGGACCTCGCAGGGTGCGGGAGTCTCCACAGCAGTTGAACAAGGACACTCCGTCATCCAAAGAACAGTCGCCATCTGTTGCTAAGGACACTGAAAGCACAGTTTCAAACAGACATAGTCGTTTAAGCGCGACTGTAAAAAGGAAGATTTCGTACGACAGTACTGATAAACTCATTGCGAAGAAACATACTGGAGTTTTATTAAGACGAGGGCATAAAAAAGAAAAAGATATAATGACAAGGTCCAAAAGACTAAAACAAGACACTAGCAAAGAAGCGAATGCAACTGCTTCTGGGTGGCGCGTCAAGCCAACTCCATCGTCATTAAAAGAAGTCGATGCCAATTCCAAAACTTCAGCACCAAAAGACGAAGTAACTAAAGTAAAAGTAGCAGCTCTTCATGGCAAACATGGTTTCTCTAAACGACACCGAGGATCACCCCAGTTGAGCACAGTACTTCTTAAGAAAAACGAGAAAACTTCCGATGGCACAGATCCGATCTATTCTTCCAAACTTAGAAAAAAATCCCATGACGGGTCTCCCTCAGAGGCGTCAGGAAGGGAGATGGATCTTGGAGAGTCGAGCAAGAAAAGTCAGAAAGAACCCCTGAGGCCAAGACGTCGATCACTGCGGGAGGAAGAAAAGATTGATGCAGTTGCATTGGAGTCCACAGGTGTAGAAGTTTCTAAGGACTCTGCCACGCCTTCTCCACAAAGACAGAGTCGCCGCAGAACTGAGGAAACAGATGTCCCAAGTAAAGATAAACTATCATCTGATTCAAAAATTACAAAAATGAAAAAACTTTCAGGAACGCAAACGGAACCTAAGCAGTCTGCACCAAGTCCAAGTGTTGCGTTGCATGAGAAAGGATGCTCAAGAAAAGTTACTGATGATATTAACGTAAAAGACGGCAAAGATCTGGAAATAAAAACAGTGAAAGGAAGTAAATTGAGTTCGACGGGAAAAACGTCACACCGAGAGAAGTCCGTCGCTAGTGATAAACAAAAGGAAGTTTCGAAAACTATGTCTACCTCTGCTCGACCTGCTAGTTTTCCTGACGCTAAGCCTGTCACTAAGAAAACAACTGGCGATAAGACTCCCAAGTACAAAGACCCACCGCTTATTACTGTGAAGAAGTCTACTGTTAGTGATTCGAAAAATAAAGCTGCTGTTGAGGGAGATGCTGCGAGGAAAACAAAGTCTACAGAACTCGAGTCAAGTGATAATGTCCGTGTGCAGTCCTTAGATGTGTCAGCTGCATCCACTGAGTCAACCAAAGCGCCAGGTTCATGCAAGAAGGAAAAACTTCAAAAGGATACCACTGCTAAACAGAAGTCAGTCGCTGACAAAAAATTGTCCATTACAAAAGAGAGTAAAGAATCCGAAAGCATCCTGAGTTCTAAACTAAAGCCGGAAAAGGATCATCTTCCTAAATTGAAAGGTAAACTACACGATGGTGATGATTCTTCTTCATCTGGGTCCTCATCTTCTGGCAAACAGTTGCAATGTAAACCTTCACTTAGCTCGGCTAGCAGCCCTTCCTCAACGAAGCAGTGCAAGAAATCATCTGAAGGGAAGAGTGCGAGAGATTCTGTCAAGGTTTCCTCTGCTTCGGCAGATGTGGGCTGTGTTTCTGACGCGCCAGCCGAAGTAGCTGGGAGGCAGTGTGCACAGACAGATGTATCCGCTGGCAGCCTGGAGCCAAGTGGCGAGAAAAAGCACGCAAGCCCTTGTGAAGAGTCTGATGACAGTACAAAGAAAGTATCGAGCGATGAAAATTCATTGTCTCGTGTGGACGAGAAGTCTTCAATTCAGTCCACTGTCAAATTACCCAAGAAAAATGATGGCCAAAAAACTGGAAAAAGTGCACAGTGCGGTCTCTCTGGTGGCAACGCCAACTCTTCTCGCGTGGCCAATGTTGACTCTGCAAAAACACAAATCGAAAATCGTTCTCTGCTCTCTCCATCAGACGGCTCTGTGCTTGCTAAAAGTGAACTCACCACCAAAAGTGGCAAAACCAGCACATTTGAGGCTGAAGTTGCGTCATCTAAGTGTGCTGAGGAAAACAGTGGCGCAACGGGAACACGGCCGAGGACGCCACCTCCTGCTGGGGCCGCAGCTCAGTCTCAAGGTAAGGACTACGCAACGTCTCAGAAAACAAAAGAAAACGCAAGTAAGGCAAGTGGCTCTTCTCCAACAGTTGAGGCTTCTAGTAAAGTTGAACCGTCTGATGATACTTTGAAGAATGAAGATAATTTACGAAAAGAGGATTGCCGTAGTCGGTCAGCTGACATGAGTGCTGACAAAAGTGACAGAAATGAAGAAAGATAATGTGAACGAGCCAATGAAGTATTGTAATTTTTGGGTGGAAGCATTTTGGATGGGATGCATGTATTTCATACACATAACTAAAAACATGCGTCAAAAAGACCACTTCTGCCTAACTATGGCCCCAGTGTAAAGCGTCAGCTAAACGCACAAATAACGAGGAAGCCCTCAGTTCGTTAACTTTAGTGCCGCCACCCGACAATTTGTCTTAGCTATTGTTTGTTCGTTAACTTTATTACCTCCGCCGAAGAGGTTATGTTTTCGTCGGGTTTGTCGGTCTGTCACCAAGATAACTCAAAAAATTATGGACGGATTTTGACAAAATTTACAGGGATGCTATGGATGTTAGGAGGAACAGATGACTAACTTTTGGTGAAGATCCGTCGCCCTCAGGGGCATATTGTGGCTGGCCCTTTCCCTGCCACAATATGTTTGGGCATCACGCACCCAAGGGTCCCGAGTGCCTTATCCGCAGGGGATGTAGCATCTGGCCGCAGTTCCTGCTGACGAGGTTATTTTTGTAAAGNCCCTAGTTGGCGCACGAGCCTGTGGTTAAACACAGGAATAGTTCGGCGCGATATAGGCAGTGTGCCACTGAAGCGCTAGTAAAAACTTCTACTACTACTACTACTTTTGGTGAAGATCCGTCTATCCGTTTGTTTGTTTGTTTGTCTGCCTCATTTTTCTTAATGCCATAACTCGAAAAGTTATGGACGGATTTTTATGAAATTCACATGAGTTGTTAGGTATATAACGAAGAGTAACTGACCAAATTTTGGTATTGATCCGTTTGTTTGTTCGTTCGTTTCTCACTGTTTTTAATTTTATGCTTTTAGCACAATGACTCAAAAAACAATGAATGGATCTTTATGAAATTCATAGGGGTTGTTAGTAATGTCGAAAGACATAAATGATTAAATTTTGGTGCAGATCGGTTCGTTCGTTTGTATGTTTGACTCATGTTTGTCACAACGTTTGTTAGTAGCATAACTTCAAAAGTTATCAACGGATCTCCAAGAAAATTGCACTAGCTGTTATCACTATCAAAAGGCACAAATAATCAGATTTTGGAGTTGATACAAAGAAAATCATGGTTTCAGAGCCTATTTGAATTTTTTGTTACCGTTGCCTCACTTGGCGGTGGTATGCGCTCTCAGAGTGCTTTAGTTTCCTTTTGTTTTCGTCTTAGTCTATTGCCTATGTGCAAACTAAATAACGATACGGTGCAATTTACTTAATACGGCAGCTTTTGGACTCTACGTCTTCTCCGGCGAAATCTTGAAGTAGAGCAAAACATGTTTTTTTCTTTGCTTAAGGTGTACTGCAGAAAATATTTTCTGACGAATTCTGTAAAACACGTATGGACTTCTATGAGTATTTGAGAATCAATTATTGAAGTGTAATTTAAGCAGATGTTTAATTTAAAGTTAAGCAAATATTGGAAGGAATTGTTGGGACTGTTACGAAAGGAAACTGACCAAATTTTTGTGATGAGATATTTGTTTGTTTGTCTCTATGTTTGTTTTTGTGTTTGTTTGTTTGTTTGTAACATAACCCAAAAAGTTATAGACGAATCTTCATGAAATTTTTAAAAATTTTTAAACCATGTGCAGACGGGAGATATCTTCGATCATTTCGACGGGACAATAATGTGGGTAGATCAGTCTTGCAGCGACATGTTAATGCACAAGTAGCAGGGAGAGGTGCTTGCTGTTGCTATGTTTTAGGGTGAAATTATCACAAGCTGCACCGAACAGAGCTTGTAAATATAAATTTAATGAATGTCATCGCTTATTTATACGCCGGTTTTTTATTCACTGTGCATAGTTCTCTACAACTTAATGTTTTATGCGATTATTTTGCTTGTAAACGAAACTTTGACATGTCTATACGTTCTCTACTGGGTACCATCTTTGTAACGTCGATACAAATTCCTTTTATATTCACTTTTGACTCCGCAGATGGAATCGCTACAATCTAAAGTAAAGTTTTGAGAAAAATGCAGGCGTACTTAGCGAAAAAGTGAACAAATAACAGGGACAACTGGAGTTCCAGTGGCTTTGAATTTTCTGAAAACTACGTAAAAAATTGGCCTAGATCCATCGTGCTTAGCTTGGGTGTCCTATCCAGCGACCCTAAACACATGTCGCAATGTGACTCGCAGTCCTGGATGCAGAGGAGCCATTTCGCAGGCCCTCAAACTCAGCCCAGTTTATAAATATTTTAGACGAACCGACGACGAGGACCTGCCGAGTGTTCTCAATCTATCATGGAGGTCTGTAGGGAGAGATGGAACCGAGTTCTTCAGCTGAACACGAACACCGCCTGTCACTGCAATTTATAGTATTTCGTTTTAAACAATTTTTTTGTAAATTCACTTGTAAAGTTGTGTAGAGATGTGTTTCCGTTATGTGCTCAACAACCTATAGTTTCATTATCCTTCATTATGATGCTTTGTTAGTGATGAGTAAGACACGCCTCGCAAGGCAGGGTCTCTGAAGCTTTTTAGTGTAGCTGTTAACCTTCGCTTGTAACAAACTTTTCCGAAATTTGCTGCAGATGAAGGGTCAGCCCTCTAGCTTACTGCGTAGTTATTATTAGTGCTAGAAGTTTCGGATTGACTGCATTTCGTAAAGAAAATGTTGCTCTATCAATTGGGCTTTTCATTTTTTTGATGGGCTCCAAACTTCTCCCATAATTACAGAGTAAAGTCTGCAGATTTTTAGCTCTACCGTCTTTAGGAGATTGCTGGCCATTCCTCTACTATTGAATAAAATCAATTTTTTAGCGTTTCCTAACAGAAAAAATTCTCCTAAATCCAACGGTACCAACGGTTTTTCTCTACAACGAATAATAAACGAGTTATGACTAAAACAACCGAGAGAATCAGAATACGCCAATTATCTAGTTATCTCTAAATGGTAGCTATAATATGGCTTGCTGCATTGAACTTACACCGATTTTTTAGTGTTTCCTAATAGAAAAGGTCCTCCCAAATCCAATGGCATATTTTTTTTTCTGCGACGAATATTAAAAGAGTTACGGCAAAAATAAAAAAACCAAACAAACGCTGGACACTATCGTTGCCAAGCGTTCCAGCGGCGGTGAAATCTGGCCATTCTGGGCACAATAGTTTCCATCCGTTCCAAGCGCAGCCTTGAAACAAACTTTTTTGGGCACGATCGTTTTCACCTGCTCCAAGCGCGGCATTGGTCAATTTTAAACCCACTCACTCAACCCCACTAACCTCAACCTCCTTTAGATGGCTCGCAACTGGTGCAGCTCATCGAGTTCTTTTCAACGGTATGCAACAAAGCTCAATTTGAAGGTTTTCAGCGTGCGCGCCATGGGTGGGTCCTAAGGTGTCCACCGGCCAAGCGAGGGTTAGTGCTGCGACGTGCGCGTGAAATTGTGACAATGTCATAGGAGCGCGCCAGTCGTGGGCGAGATGGAACGCATGCGAACTACAGCGCTGTAGCAAATTCATAAGACGAATGGGGCATAAAATGAAGCGTAATTTTTTGTTTCAAAGTATTTACAGAGTAAGTCTTTTGTATTTGTTTGCATTCACTCACACACTATGAAATGTATTTATCATATTTATGCACATAAATGTAGTCATGCCTCGTTGCTGAACATGCGCTACGTAATGTCACTATTGTGTCGGACAAAAGCGCCATCGCTAGACACGGTGAAATCTAAGCGCTGTACACTGAGAACGACGAATATTTGTTGACTTGCACGCAGCGAACTTTTTCTCAATTCGCTTTACGGTTACTCACAGCGATCAGAGTACAGCGATTTATGCTTAGAATTTGTCACCGTGTACCGATAAGTGCTGAGAAATGTAATACACGAGTGCTTTTGCAGCTTGGGGTAATACGTGGTGCAATTACACTACGAAACTGTTTTCCCAAACTGCCTCGTTGGTAGGTCCAGGAGCACTATATAGAGTGGGTTGCGGCAGGGACGTCACGGTGCTGCACCGCAGTGTATATTTATATGACTTGGTCCGTTGCAACGTAACGGTCACAGTTGACAGTCGCCCTAGGTTTCAAGAAATGCGGGAAGTCGTGCCCTTGCTGTCCCAGTAGACGGACGGTGCTTATCACTTTGCCTACAAATCTCCGAGTCTTGAACTGCTTCTGTGTTGGGAGGGCCAGTGGTGCCACTCCATCGACTGGCGTTTGGGCTCCGGCTCGTAGTGGTAACACCGCGTCTCATCACCAGTGATGCTGTTACCTTAGAATTCCCCACTTTCGGCTTGGTACCGATAAAACAAGAGCTGACAGGTATCCCGTCGGTGGGCCTTTTATTCGTGCGTGAGCAATCGTGGAACCCACGTAGCACCTGCACTTTGCTTTACCTTAAGAATAACTATATTCCAGTGTACCTTCGGTGGCAGCAAGCTTGCGTGCTCGACTGTTGCCACTGAAGGTCACGGGTTCTGTACCATGCCAGGTAAGCACTCTTTGTGCTGCTTGGCGTGCTTGGTCGGCAGTTGCTGAGCGTGCACAACAACCGTGGGACACCTAACCTTGCTCAAAAATGGTGATGGTAGTACATGCGGATCATTTACCCTATATCGATGACGCCATAGCTATTAATGACCTGTGGTCGACTGCAGCCGTACTTTCTCCAATTTCCGCAGCACAAATCACAGCGTGTGGATTTCCCATTCGAGGGTGCGGTCAAGTTGATTTTACTGATACCCACATCCAACCAACTCTACACGCAAGTTCATTCACCGGTATCCGCCGATCGGTATGGATACGTTGATCGATTCACACTTTGTTTTCTGAGGTGCAGGCTGTGCATGGGCGTTCGATACGCACTTTGTCTCTTAACATGTCTGTGGCCACTCTGTAGTCGACGAGCCCATTTCCTTACTGTGCTGACATGAACTGCAATGGCTTTGTTAACGTTCACCACATGCCAGTGATGTTGATTGGTTCAAGTATTTCTACATGGAGGAATTCAATGAAGCATCTCTGCTTCTGATGCACCTCCATTACTGGGATGGCCATTTTCGAGTATCACACCGTCAATATTTGCAACAGAGAAATGAGACTTTCACGTCATGAGTGCGTAAGTTCAGTCATCAAAGCAATGCAATTTGCAATCCCCTTAGATCTCTTCTGCAGTGAGAAAATAGAACGCATTACTTTTGGAATGACCCTCGTATATTAAGACGCCAGAGGAGAAACGACTCAAGTTACCTGCAGAAGCTATCAAAGGTAGCGATCCGATGACATTTTTAAACATCTACTGTATTTCCTTACTCTTCAGTAAATTATCTGCGCCCTTCCGCTGACCGCCTGTGTATGTGAAAGGAGTGTAAGTATACTGCGGCACCTGCATTAATACCTGAGATCAACAATGGTACAAGACATAGAGCATAGAAACATTGTGTAGTCTATGGACAAGAAAGACTTTCATCAATGGCGCTCATCGATATTCACTACACTAAGCATATAGATCTTTATCCGGATTTACCATTTATGGCTCAACCAGTCCCGTAGGCGATTTGAACTGTATTGCCTGTCATAGTTTTCTACAATGTAGCTGGTATCATTTTTAGTGATACATGACAATCACGGGCGAGTAAAAAAATTGCATGCAACTGAACACATATGGTAACTGTCAAGTGGACATTCATGGGACTTACGTGCAGATTGACTGTAAACTGAATTAGAAGTTTATTGTTAGATTGGGCATTTATACATCTATACGACTTTCTTTTGAGTGGTGTCATAATGAGATTTTCATGATTATATGTCACTAAGGTAGTGTGGTGTTCTATTGCCATTGTTTCTCACCGCCTATAATAGCCCTTTAAGTTCCGGTTCAAGATGTGCACCCTCCCATTGTCAAACCAGCCTACGCCCTTGCTATCTGTATATCAACAACAACCTTGTGTTTGAATCCAGACCAGTGGAAGGTTTGAAGCTCGCTAGGACACGATGTTTTTTTACAGGCGAACTGATGCTATTTGCTTCAGATTCAAATCAACCATAGTACTTTTGTACTTTTTTATGTCCCCTTTATAGATGCATATTACCAAACATGCCGCTGCTCACTAGCCCGATTTTTAAAAAAATTAGAATAAGTTAACTGCCTACAGTATTGACTGTTAATGCTAATTACGTTAATCAGTACCCAAAATGGTCACTCAGCTAATTACTTCCGCCAAGGATGTTATGTTTTCGTCGTGTTTGTCTGTCTGTCTGTCACCAGGATAACTCAAAAAGTTATGAACCGATTTGGATGAAATTTACAGGGATTGTTAGGTATGTTAGGAGGAAAAGATGATTAACTTTTGGTGAAGATATGTCCATCCGTTTGTTTGTTT
>LQNS02278170.1:39824197-39839888 GCA_001587735.2 Parhyale hawaiensis
ACAAACAAACAAACAAACAAACAAACGGATGGACATATGTTCACCAAAAGTTAATCATCTGTTCCTCCTAACATACCTAACAATCCCTGTAAATTTCATAAAAATCGGTTCATAACTTCTTGAGTTATCTTGGTGACAGACAAACAAACAAACAAACAAACAGACAGACAAACACGACGAAAACATAACCTCCTTGGCGGAGGTAACAATGAATTAACCGCGGAATTTCTACGGGTCCCGCTCATCTTCACAAGAGATTATTTTGTCCCCGTAAATTCTCGAAATGAACTGGGATTTACAATATTCACTGGGCTTGCTCTACCGTACCAATCAGAGTAGCTATGATACGCCCTAAGTTCTCATTATATTGCAGTCGCTTCCTGAATTCTGTTTTTAACCTTGTCATTCGGTAATCAGAAGCAATGGGCCCAACGGTCATTAGATAGGTACCGTCTAGGTACTCTATTGTTTATATGAAACACACAATTATTGGCAGACAGCAACACACTTTCTAAAGTCAAATTTTTCTAACAAAGCCGTTGGAGGCGAGGCCACAATGTTGCCACATCTATACACAAAGTAGATTTTTCATGTCGATCGTAAAATTTCAACACCGTTCTCCTAACACTTTTATCGAAATCATCTAAGCATGTCACAGTGGTACGACGCTTCCGCTTAGGCGATGACATGAACACAGGTCGTTCTGGTGATGTTACGCCTCTTTTCGAGCAGATTCGTCTAAATGTTTTATCAGAAACGTTTACTGCGGAATACTGCCTTGACGGTGCGAGTAACTGCTTTAGAAGGAGATATTATGAATTCACCACAAGCCTTTTTTTGCAAGGAAATACTTGTGAACATTGCAAATTACCTCCTTAACCTTGCTCTGCAACACTTTAGAAAGAGAAAGGTGGGATTGCAAGCCGGTGATGCGTCATGCATGATCTCACGTTACGTTTAATATGGTCCATATCGCAGAGTCAGTGACCTCAGGGGCGTGTTGCAATCAGACGCCGGTGTTACCATCACAGTGTTACCCGGTAACCCGGTGTCACCCAGAGTAGCGGTGAATGTGGCGTGCGATCTCAGCGCCCCTTAGAAGTGTTGACGAATTTTCAAATAACCTGTGCCTAAACAATTCTGGCAGAGCCTGATTATGGCTGTATTCTAGGATAAAGAATTGAAAAATCCGCAAGAGTGCTTCAAACGCAGGAATTCAAGCAGTATGTGACAGTCATTAATTTTTTTTAATACCAATTGTTAAGCATTAAAGTCAATGTTTGTAAACAAAAGCAGTGTTACCCAACTCAGAACCCTACAATTTAGAAGGGTTGTCTTCGGTGTCACCCGGTGTTACCCAACCTGAGTCGCACTGAAGGCCGATGTAGCACAGGTGACACCGAAGGCCTGATTGCAACACGCCTCATGCAGGCTGGTCTCAACAACTTGGCAACATTGCAAAAACATGGTGCCAAAAGTCATACAAATTGTAGAATATATAGCTTGCATGGAAACCCGTTACATATTTACCAATATACGCTCATTGACATACATTTAAAACATTAAAAAAGCATGTCACAGCTGCACAAAAGGTGGTACATTACTCGTAAAATTGCCTACTAATTAAAACACTTGGCATAAGGAGCATGACGTCACACCCCTCTGGCCACATCCCCAACGGACTTGTTAGAAAAATTTGACCATAGTTGATCTCGTCACTGCCTGCACTAACAGGGGACCCGCTCCCGTAGCTCACCTGGTAAGAACCACCAGCCTCTCTATCTGACTGTGGAGTCCTCCTGCCGAGCACCGCACACGCCTGAAGCTGCGAACTGAGCGCCTGACCGAACACGAGGTACACTCGACTGTCCTGAAAACGCAACATTAGAATCACAACAAGCCTAAAGCCAAACTGGGCGCTGTTGTAATAATGATTTAGCAGCAACTGTAATTGACACGTTGATATATTAGAGATAAAATCAATGGATGCGACGAGTGGAGCGCCTTAACGCACTTAACAATCAGGAGCAGTATTGATACCGTAATCGCTAAGAGTGATCCCATTGAGGTATCATGACAAGTCCAGCTTCCAAAGCAGAGAAGGAATGAACTATCAGTTTTATACGTATCATGTTACGTATTAACGTAGTTCTCCATAAAAAAGAAAGATAAACGTCTTTTTCACAAGAAAAGTACACCAAAGCGGCAGATGTGGAGGAGCGACATCTTCAGTCTGCGGAGCGAATGCCAGCAGTGGGTCGGGAGCATCAATCGCAACAACCCATCGCTGGTGACAAGGAGGAGCCGCCGTATCAACTGACATTGTGGCAGCCATGGTGCACTTTCAGCTTGCGATGAGCGCTCCTGGCTCTGCCCCCGACTAGTATCGAGGAGGTTTAATAGCAAGGAGTAAAAAAAAAAAAAGGAGATCGGTGTTCAACGCTCACCCGAGGCTAAAGTCTGACTGTAGGCCCTATTATACGAGCACGCTCTGCTCAACTCGCGAGCTTTTTTGAGCGTCTGGTAAAAAGCACTACGCCGTTGCATGACGCAATAGTTGCGTAGGCGACCCAGCTGAAAATGAATGCGTGCTACGCCGGGCTTGCACGGAATGCCTGCAGTTGGTAGGAATGTTCCAACGTATCGTATTGCTGTGGTAAACTGAAGGCAGTGTACCTCTGTCGGTAGCACTACGACTCACATAGACGAGGGCTTCTCCCGTACAGGAGGACAGTTCCGAGTCACCACAACCATCATACGACAGATAAGGAACTCTACTCAAGTTTTTTTTTTGGTTGACTTAGGCTCATGCATCGATCCCTGCTCCTGTCTGTATAGGTACAACAGCTCGGCTCAGATTTTCTTCTGTAGCTGCACCAGCAAACCCCTGCGCCCTATATAGGCAGCACCCAGACACTTCAGCCGCACTGAATATTGCGATGAGATTCACCTGGGACCACAAAACGAAGGGCTTTGGGACGGTAGAATCCATTCGAGGTACTCTGCCTTTATCTTATCTTAGCAAAGTGAACCATTAGAACAGCCCTACTATTTGCGGTGGCTCGTTTCCGGCAGAGAACACCTGTCGGTAGTACGACTTACATAGAGCAGAGCAGTCGCAGAGCAGGGAGGGATTTTTGCGGCTCCCTGAAATGCTGGAGGCTTAGGGTGCCAGTATATATAACTCCTTTCTCCTTATGCTTGACTGTCTGTTCTCTGCCGCAAGGCCTTTAGTCCTGTTACATCTATTAATCCAAAGATCAATCCTGTGCCAGAGATCGCTTTCAACTGTGACGCTGTCCTGAATTTTTGCGCCTTTGAAGAAGTTTCTGTTGATAGCAGCGTATCTGTAGCCCGGGCTTCAGATCAGATATAAGTTCAAAGCTCAGGCCAGCCGGTTAGATACGCTTAGATTTGCGGCGTGCATTTTGTGTTGCTAGTCTAACGTTACACAGTCGGACACGTGACGTAAGATTGTACCAGATGGCACATCAAATATTTTTGGTTCGGTAGACATCAAGACACAAAGTGAATTCGTGCAGGGTTAGTAGAAGCTTGTTGTGTAGTGTACAGATCAAGTTGTGGAACCTAGCAGTTGAAGGTCTGCTTCCAAAGGTCTATCCCAGTGGTTCTGCACTTATTCCTACCAGTAATCGTCTGGGCGGGATTATCATAATTACAAAACCAGTAGCTATATAATAATCCCACATGTGCCAAGACACATTGACAGCCCCACAGATCTTCAGTGCCTACCGTAGCAACGGTGAATAGTATGGAAATCATTATATTAGACATAACTATGATGATTCAAGAGAGGAAAAGGAAGGGTCATGTAGTATGTCGAGAGAAATGTGGAACCCATGCATGAAGGTGGACCAACGCGCATAATTATTATTGAACATTTATGTCTCCACAGGCGGGAGGTGTTCTTGGATTATTATGTTACAGCTTACATTAAAAATTGTGTGTACATTAATTTGTTAGAAATATTACAGCTATATATTCACAACCTAATTGACATGGCTCAGTGCCATCACATACCAAATGAGTTAACTGGACTAGCTCCGCAATAGAGCTACCCAAGAATCACCCTCACGCGAGAAGCAAAATAAGATATAATTGTTTCTACTAATATTAACATTACTGCTTGTTCACTTAAAGTAAGGTAAATGGAAAATGCAGTAATTGAACAGCAAGTCGGGAAAGAAAAGGAAGAACAGATGAAAGTAAGATCAGTAGGAGTATGAAATCAGGAAAGAAGCAAAGTGGGCACGAAAGACAGATGTCCAGAAGGCCTAGCTAATGGCTAAGGTATATAACCTACACAACCCCCCTGGGGGTGCTACTCCCCATAACATACGATGGACGAACCTAACAAACATAACCCTATGGCCTACAGCCCATCCTATGCCTCCTGAGGGGAATAGCATGGAAATGTTATCGTGAACGGCTGCGAGGCGAAGCTTTCCTCTAGTAACCTTCTGCCCTTGCGTCGCAACGTCGAGCGTGGAGCTCCACACACAAGTACTTGACTCGAGTGAAATAATACATTTTAGTTTCGACAATGTGACATTCTTTACATTACGATATTAGCCCAATACTAATTTTTGTTAATACATAATTGAATTTGTAGGTATCATTTCCTGACAGTCGGCTTCATCACCGATACATGCTAGGGCTCAGAAGCAAAACATCTCCCGTCACTAAAAAAATAGGTGCGTTGCACCAGTGTGAATTAATGCTGGTCAACTCATATTTAGATTCAATATCAATGAATACCTGAACTCCTCGTTCATCAAGTGTAACGACTTCAGCCCACAAACATCATGCCCCGTCTTAATTAACTAGAATGGTATATACTACATTGAAGGGGTAAAAATATTTGGGACCCCACGATACGAATGTCTTAGCTCCATACCGGGCGGCTGCACACCGTTTGCGCAAGAAAAACACCATTGAACTATGCAGTGCTTTCGGGCTCCTTTTGCGCTAAGGGGTTAAGCTCCTATGAAAGCTTTAACTATTAAACAAGTTATTATAGAAACGAAATTCATGCTCTCCAGTTTTTCCTTTTTAATATTCGTAAGAATATCCAGCGACATACACTCCCCACTGCCCAGTCGTTTACGACGTGTCAAGCAAGCTACATTGATTTAAATTACAGATTACGTTAATGTAAATTACTCATCATAGGGTTGTGACTTTGCAAAATATGCACGCATATTCTATCATATTGTATGACTGAATTTTGATTTCATACAAAAATATGATGCCTATGCATACACTTCACTAGTAAAAAGTATAGAAATAAAAATTCAGTCATCCAACTCTACAGCATATGCGTGCATATTTCGCAAAGTCATACCCCTACTCATCACATACCGCGGCTATGTGCACATTAAGAGTACCATCACTGTATGCACAAATAATTTTATAACTTTAATACATTCCCATTGTTTAGGACTTTGCAGAAATTGGGTTTCCGTGAATGTTAATGTTTTTTCCCCACTAGTGCGAGGATGTTCATTGATTTACAGTCTTTTCTTAACTGTGTGCTGAGCTTTATTTACTAATGCTGGCTATGTGATATTTAGACCATATAACTTTAGTATTGCTCACTTCCACCAAATTTCTAGCATGTAAATGCTTATAATATACACTATTTTATACCTCATCGTCCCGCACTGATATACATTGATGTATGTACCTTTCTATAGCGATGTTATGTTCCAATGAACTGAAGTAATTTAATATCTGTACCTGTGTCATTTACCTAGGTAGCCATATGCATTTTACGCAACGCTATCACAACATATGCCCAAAGAGAGCCGCATTTTCAACCAATGGTTATTAAAATAATTTCAGTCACGTTCTCATATGCAAGACCTCTGCGAAATGACAAGTTAACCAACTCCGCAGATGTGACAAGAAATATAAGAATTGCCGTACTCAAAGTAAGTGATTACTTAAATACTCTGGACGTGTACCAAAAGTTCTACAATAGAAATTCAAATACCTAGTTGCATCATAAAGCACCGACTTGAGTCACGTATTATTATAGTGAGGAACTGCAAAGTCATTTTTTTAATTTGGAATAACCACCTGATTCTAATTTTTCTTCGAGGATTCAGCATCATCTTGCCGTATAATGTGCACCGGTCGCAGATCTGTTATTACTTTAGTTCAGTGCATTTATTCCATTGGTGTTCTATGTGCAGCTATACATGCATATTCTTGTTCATATTGACTCATATTATGAAATGATGGAGCGCTAGTTAGTCATTGTATTTTTGTTCTCTTCCAGTCGCTATTCTGTATGTGCCATGTCATACTTTGTTGTAATCCCCTAGGCGATCTCAAACAGTTGTGAAGCATCCATACAGCTTTGAAATTTATTTTTTTTACTTGTAATACATTACTGTATTTTTTGCATTAAAAAAAGTCTAGTTACTTACAGTCATTGTACGTAAGAAGTTTTAGTTGATTATTTCTAAGAGAACATTTGCGTTGGATGCAACGTAAGATATCTTATTTATACTTTTTTATGGTTTGTATTACAACTTGCATGAAGAATATCATATTTTGCTCTTCATCCAATTATGTCATTTACTCTGTGTAGTTTTTTAAAATACCTTGTAACTTACCAGAGCTGTACGTAGGACACGCTGATTGACCTGTTTTTTTTTTTTGCTAGTAACATATGAATAACTTCGAAGCAAGATAGCACGTTAGGATATTTTATTTGTTTTTCTTAAATATGATCGTAATGTAACTTCTAAGTACTTATGTACGTTCTTTGATTAATAAAGTATATTCTTGAGAATGCAAAGTATACGTACGTAGGCAGTACTTTACACAAGAGAACTTCTTGATTAACAACGTTCATTAATCTAGTGTACACTAGAAAATACAATTTCGCTCGAAGCTGAGGCTATGGGGCAAGCGTGATGTTAATACCGGTACACTGATGGCCCCGTCCCGAGTATACGGTATTGCGTAACTCTCAATTTCCGCTTTTCTCCCCTTTTCTTCTTGATCTTTCATGACCTCTCATGCTGACACTCTATAAAACGTCCGCCTTACGAAATAAATTTAAGTCTTCTGCATTTAGCTATTCAATTAACATGAATATTCGACAGAAAAAAAACACTAACTGACTCTAAATCATGGCTGAACTACGTAAAGTTATCCAACCATGCCCGAAACCTTCTGTGTCAAACCCAGATTTAAATTTATTTGCGGGCTGTAAATACAGGTAAACGAACGTCAGCTGATACAAGGAACTGACTAATATGCCAGTAATACTACACTTGTAAAACGACTTGTGATTGGCTGCTTTGGGGAGACGCAGTGCCTTCTTCCGAATGTGTGGAGAGCTAGTGGTGCTCTCTAGTTCAAAGCTACGATCATTATCATTGTTATTAAAACTTCACGCTTGAGCTCCCACGGACAGGTAATACAACCCAAATGAAGCATCTTGCAACACCAGGAAGCCCAAAACGCTGCTAAAGGAAATCCAACAAAAAACCATTAACAGCTGACTTAAAAGCTTGCAGGCCAATACGACCAAAAGCTGATGCCGGCAGCAAATTCCAAACCTTAGCTGACCAGGGCACGAAACACCGACAGAACTGATTAGTTCGACACCTGACAGCTTCCAAAGTGAAAGAATGCGCTCCACACGCAGCACGAGTCTCTCTCCCAAAAACCTTGAGGGCAGGAGAGAAGAATACAACCAATGCCTCTCATTATTGTACACCTTATGAAACATACATAGCTCTGCTACTCTTCTCCTGTGGGACAGGTTCACTAAATCATTATCAGCGCACAGCCTGCTGGCTGAACTACCAAGTCGGTCCAACAGACGCAAGTGAGTGTGAGCAGCTGAAGCCCAGACCGGTGAGCAGTGCTCCAATACAGACAGCAAAAACGCATAAAAACATCTACGGGCAACCTGACTATCACCAAACACGGAATTCATCTTACGCAGGAGCCCAATCTTAGTGGAAGCACGGGACACCAACCTCCTAATATGCGGTTCAAAAGTAAGCTTCTCATCAAAGACAACACCAAGAATCTACAAGATGGTTGACTCCTGAAGTAAATTGTTATCAATCTCCAGTTGGGGATGCTGCGATACAAGTGTCCGAGACCGACTGATAATCATCGACTTGGTCTTACTGGCATTAAGCTTCATACTCCAGGCCGAGCTATCACTGCCATCAAAGTGGAATCGTCGGCATAGTTGATCAACGTGGTTTCAAGCGAAGACAACATGTCACTAGTATAGAGAACGAACAACAGTGGGCCAAGCACACTGCCCTGAGGGACGCCAAACACCACCTTGACTGAGGCGCTCAAAACGCCCTCAACAAACACACTCTGCGTTCGCTCAGAAACAAAATCGCGAATGATTGACAGAACCCTACCACCCACACCATATGACTCCACCTTGTATAATAGACCCCTGTGGTTAACCCTGTCAAACGCCGCGCTTAAGTCAAACTGGTCAAGGCGTGCCTCCGACCTACAATCCAGCGCAGACTGCAAATGGTGTGACACCGACAACAGAGCATCACAACAACCCAAGCAATTCTGTACGCAAACTGACCAGCAGGCAGCAACCCCGTAACCTCAGCAAAATGACCAAGCTTACAGCGATCAACTTCTCGAACACCTTCGACAAAATGGGCGTCAGTGATCATGAAAAGAGAAGCTGCGATATTGATATGATCGCCGTATTCTGCTTTGAGTTTCGCCTTTACGAGAGTCGGTTCGATGTCGTAATTTAGGGTATAGCAGGAGTTTACGATAATAGTTGCGAGATGCGTTACAGCAGTGTTTGAGTTTCCGGTCCAAGGCCTTTAAAATGAGACAGTGCAAGGAACACCATTCTGAATTCCAACGAGAGCTAGAATCATGTAAATTCCGCTCTAAGATATAGGCCTACGGGCTGAGATAAAGAAGCTGAGAAAGGCTCGAAACGTTGCAGCAATCTCTCCTTGGTCGACTTGGACTCGCAAGCTTCACCAGCGCGAACGGTAATAATGGTAGGAGCACTCGACCGGATACAGCTCGATGAGTCCAATCCCAAGTAATTCGGTCAGCTGATCGGTATCGAAACGAAGTAGAGCAACGACCCATACCCGGTGGGTAAAAGGCTACCAAGCCTGAAACTCACTTGGGATTATCACCCTGCTCGTGGTAAACCGTCATTCGCCACAAAAGACGGAAGAAATCAACTGGCGTATTTTTTGAACCACAGAAAAAATGATATAGAAGTGCAGAATAAGTTTGCTGCAATAAAGATGACGAAAGTGTAACAACTGTTCGGCACAAAATTAATCCTGTGAGCGAGAAAAGAAATAGCAACAAGGGTCACCCCAGTCCCGTGAACACAAGAAGTCAGAGACTTTTGTTCAGCCTCCATGCCACGAAAGGGAACGCAATCCTGCTAAAATTTCTGGCCAGCGAGCGGCAAACAACTCTCTTATAGGAGATAAAATAATCAAAGCCCAGTATCGTGCTTTTAAAAGGGACTGCAGGGATTGAAAAGTTATCTGCAGACGTAAAGCTTCTACTTCTGATGTTACTGTTATCTTGAAGGACTTTTGTTGCAAACCCATGGATCACGTAATTATCTATGTTGGAACGAATGATCTGCGAACTCGTTCCGAAAATCAGTTGTAGCTCGTTGCGCTGCCACACAGAAAGCGAAGCATGCCACTCTGACAAGTATTCTGCCCCATCTTAGGGCTGGCAATCGCCTAGACTCTAGGCAACGAAGAACAGCATAAAATATATTGACATATTTCCCTTATTTGTAAACGATCGGAGACTACTTTTACCTGATGGGATTAACTTAAATGGCGCTGGACACTATCATGTCCTCGGAGAATTGCTGCTCGATGCGGCGGCTTCAGCTACCAATGCTTTGGATAGTGGCCAGCACATAAGATCTCCGCCCAGAACTGAGCAGCCTCGCCACCCAGCCCACTTACATCCTCTCCCGACCGATTTGCTAGCAATGGAGCAAACGGCTCACTATGTCTCTGCTGTCGTCCCCTGTAATCTTCGAATCCCATCCCCTCGTGGGGTCTAGGTTGGGGATCCTACGGGAAATGATGGCAAAATTATCACCAGCACGCTTCTCACGGACGAGGAGGAAATTATTCCAACTCCGGATGAAGCAGTGCAGATGTCACGCCTGGAACTTCCATCTCTCCTCCCACTCTTTGTCTATACCCTCGTACCGATGAACCGTAATATGTCTGAAGGCAGCTACCAATGCCCGCCAAAACGACTTTGATTCATCCAACGTTGCTTGTGCGAGTCCAACACGCATTTCCAAGGCAAATCCCAGTCTCAGATACCTGTAGCGAAGAAACGTGGCCAAAACCCAAGAACCTTAAGCATACTAACGCATGAAATGAATCGCAGTACTCGACAGTCTGGTGCGAGGAACATTCCTCCAAACACCAACTCTTGGCAGCCATCACAAACCAGAAGAATAAGAAGCAAGGCTAACTCGGACGAAAACGACCTAGGGTCCGCCAAATAGCTGCGGACGTAAAACATTCTGATAACTGTCCAGCCCAAATACAAAACTCTTCCCTCGCTCAACTCCAGACAGGCGCTCTCACCGCTCTTGACAATGCTCTTTCTGATCTTTCGCCTCCTATCTTTTCCCAGCAATTGGACACTTTAAACGTACAACTGACTCGGTGGAATAATACAAACACTACGACAAATTATTACTTGGCAACATTCAGAGCATGACAAACATGATGAGTGAACTGCAGGCTATCGCATTCACTTTTGCGTATGATGTTAGCGCACTAATTGAAACATAAATCAATCTTTCAAACAAGAATATGAAAGGCGAAGTTGCATTGAAAGGTTACAAATTGTTCAATATAGACCGACCACAGAAAGTGCACAGGAGAGGGGCAATCATTAATATCAAAAACCCTTTGATCCCCTCCTGTAAAGGTTACGCAGCAACTAAACAAAATGAATTTATCACCACCCATGCTTGTCTCGACATTCGACAGCCGTTGAATATTATGCTCGCATATAAGAGCCGTCGCAGTACCGCCGAAACTGTTACGGCACTAACAATAAAATAAAAAATGCACTGAGTACTGAAAATGAAATAATTCTAATGGGAGACTCCAACCACCCTCAAATTGATTGCAGTACCTTGTGCAGCCCAGCCCCTGGCAGTAAACTGCTCGCACTCCTCAGCCACAACCACCTGACCCAGCACCTTAATGAACCCACGAGATACGATAATATACTAGATCTGGTATTCTCCACTCCTGATTGTGAAATTGTTGACTTTGCCATCATAGACCGGCTTAGAGATCACAATATGATTGAATTTACTCTCAAAATTGGCAACGAACTCACCACCAATGCGGATCATCTCAAGCAGCCAGACTATCGGCGAGCAAATTTTTTTAGGAATGATAACCGAAATATGAACAGCTGACTTTGAAACTCCTGTAAGAGACGCTAGTGTTGAACACTGCTCTCATATTCTCAAGACGAGCGTCCTGAGAGCTGCTGAATGATACATCCCAAATAAATGAGTTCGTATCAGCAATGAGCCCTTCTGGATGAATCGGATAGTCAAACGGTGCATTGCAAGGCGACAAGTGCGTTACAAAGCATGGAAACGTACTATATCATAGGAGAACAGGTCTAGTTACATAAGGGCATGTCGGGATGGGAAGAAAATAGTCAGGACTAGTAAAAGGGAAAAGGAAGTTTCCGTAGCCGCTATGACAAAACGGAACCCAAATATATAACTGAAAGACGACTCAAAATAAAAACCATGGGTCCCCTCAAGAGACCTAGTTGACGGCGAAATCACCAATGACCAAAGAGACAAAGCCACTATCCTGAACGAATGTTTCACCTGTGTATTTACCGTTGAAAATGTTACGAATATTCCTGAACCTGCACCGATGCAAGTTTCTCCCATAAACACACGTGTTTTCACGGATATCGAGATCCTACAAGAACTGACCCACCTGAAAGAGTACAAATCCACTGGCCCAGATAATCTTTTTCCCGTGGTCTTTAAGAACGGGAGAAGTTCCGCAGGATTGGAGAGTAGCTAACGTGATCCTAATACATAAGAAGGGGGATAAGAAAAGCTCCAGCAACTATCGACCAATCAATCTTACATCGGTCGTCAACAAAACCATTGGATTCCTCTAAAAAAGCACATTACTGATCACCTGAGGATGTACCAGCTCATTTCCGACACTCAGTACGGCTTCCGAAATGAAAGAAGCTGCTTAATAAACATACTGGACTTCTTTTCGGGAGTTACGGAAATTAGAGATGAAGGAAAGGGCGTGGACATCGTGTATCTAGAGGCTTCAGACAAAGCCCCCACCAATGGGTAATGAAAAGATTGGAAGCCCTTGGCAACCAGGGTGACTATTTACGTTGAATCCGGGCATGGCTTACGGGTCAGCAGGAGCAGCGAGTGAAGCTAGAAAGAGGGATGGGTGACTAGACCCAGGTATCATCTGGAGTTTCTCAAGGTAGCGTGCTTGGCCCACTTCTGTTCATAATTTACAGCAATGATCTCGAATTTGATATCCGTAGTAAAATGAGTTAAGTTTGTGGATGACACTAAACTATGTCATCCTGTGATGAAATGGATGGAGCACAACGTGGCAGATGAGCTTTAATGTCGACAAATGTTCAGTAATGAAGGTAGTGCCAGAGAACCCCTCAACCCAATTGAAAATGAACGGAACAATATAAGCAGCTGTCACCCAACATCATGACTTAGAAATAACTATAACAAACTACAAAGCAGTCAGCAAGTTGACAAGAGTGTGACAAGGGCAAGCAGAGTACTGGGATTCATCACCAAGAATTTCGAATAGAAATCCAAGGACATCATAATTCCCTTGTACAAGGTGCTAGTGCGCCCAAACTTAGAATTTTCTGTTCAATTCTGGTCGCCACATCTGTGCAAAGATCCATTTGATAACATGGAAACATAGACCACCACACCATATGGTGTGGTCTATCGCAGAGCTACGAAATCGATATCTGAGCAGCGAACAAGCCATACGAATGCTACCTATAAGGACTGGGTCTGGTCTCCCTCGAGTAAAGACGACTAAGGGGCAGCTAATAGAAATATTTAACGCACTTACAGCAGGAATTTTTGAGAGAGACGTTGATGATAGCCTACGCAACAACGGTCAAGAACGCAAGCATAAAGTTCGAAGAACAACATTAAGCCAACAGTTCTTTTCGTATTTCGTCGTGAACATTTGAAATAGACTCCCTTCGGCGTTGTCGGTGCGGAGACAGTGAACGCATTTTAAAAATCGTCTTGACAAACATTAAGAGAGACACCATTTACAGCTAAAAACACCTCCAGAGTCACAAACTCTTAACGCCCAAAGCTTCTGATGCCACCTTAATCCCTAATGTTCTCTCTTCCACCCTAACTAACTAAACGTTTCTAAGCTTCGCAGATCAGCGGCTGTAAATCGTGCTTGCGTGCATGCATGATCGTCTTTTTGGCTGAGATTCTTCCCCTTTTATTATTACTAGCAGGACCCGTGGAAATTCGACGGTTGATCAACATCTTAACTTTTAACAAAGTACCAGACCTACGCTAGGCTATTACAACTTCAATTAGTTTCAACCTAATGCCGTTCTTCTAATGGAATCCACACCGTCTAAGGTAACGCTAGTCTGACGAACTCTAACTCAACATCGTCCGTCAACTTTAACATATATTGCCTAAGCTACCGCTAGCCATACATCCAATGCTCCACATGATTCTTACTCCTAGAACAGATCGTACAACCTACACCCCACATCTACCTAACGAACTTCATCTAACGTAACGGTTGTCATCTAACCTACCGCACATCCTCTAACCTAACTACCCTATCAAATCTAGCAAACTTGTGCAGCATTTCACCTGACGTAACACACCACAGCCAAAGTAACTCACCTCATCTATTATAACGCCACTTATCTAACCCAACTTTATCTCTCACCTCGAAGGTAAGATCTATTCGTACTATTCTTCTATTGTATCAGTTCGCCTTTCATGACTTTATTTCTCAAATTTACGTTGCTTTCAAGGTCTCTCTCAAATTTACATTGCTTGCAAGGTCTCTCTAAAATTTACGTTGCTTTCAGGGACTCTCTCAAATTTACGTTGATTTCAGGGTCTCTCACACTTACGTTGCAGTCAGGGTCTCACTGAATTTTCTCTGTTTTATCATACTTTCTGGGAATTCACTTATTTATTATTTTCTGCATTTATGCTGTATACGTTAAATGTACAGTAGAAACTGATGCACACCAGACCGATTTATCAATACACATTCCTGATTTCGTCAGTTATTTTTGCCGTTTGTCTTCCTCGGACTTTGCTATCTTATTTCCCAGTTTTTCCAAGTGGGTCAGCTAGCTCAAAAATGAATGAAAATGACAGGCATTCCTTTAGCATTTATGCAAGGAAACTTGCGACAAGGTCCGCACTGTTTCGTGTACCAACATTATTAAGTTCTAAGAACGTTGCCTGACTTCTGGGCTGCTTCATTTTGATAAATATCAATAGACTTCTCCAAACTTATTTTCATTAGGCCAATCTTTCGGCCCTGGTCAATTTAGTACTTTTGTCAGGGCAAAAATCTACAAATGTTGAGGAGCTATCACATTCCGACCTGCGTGTGCGTCTCCCTAAGTAGGTTGCGTCAGAGAATACAGGGTCATTCTCTGCTGCTGATATTATTTACAATTACTTTTCTTTATTCTGTAAAGTTTTCTTCCGTAGTATGGATAGGTACGTTTTTCTGTATATATCTCCAGGACATATATGCATCTTTCCCAAGGAGCTTCAATAGAGAGGAGGAGGAGCCTCGTCCGTGAAGCTCAAGAGTAGCTTATGGCTGCAGCCAGTCGCGTATACACTAGGGAGCTTCTATAGAAGCTCCTTGATCTTTCCCCTAACAACGACTGAAGCAAATTCATGTCGAAAGCTTGGGCTGATGAATCTCCAGTCTTGAAGAAGTCATTATTATCGCGATGGAAGCACAAAATGAACCAAGACGTCCTCTATTCTCTTCAATAGAATTTCCATAGAATATTTTTTAAATTCAGTCGCAATAATAAAATAACAAATGGGTGATAAATGGGCCACACAAAGCTCAGACGCTTCTTGGGCCAATTAAAAACTAAAAGAAGAAAACAATCTGATAACAATGGAATTGTGATACAGCTACTCTATACAGAAGTATCGAACGTAAATAAACTGGGTATGAAAAAAAAAAATTGCAAACAAGACAACGTTGCTAATAATTGACAAGAGCTACTTTCCTATATTCATTCTTAAAGCGGTACGCCGGCATGGGTATTAGTAAACTCTCATCGATTTCATTTAGTAACCTTACCATCTGGCGCATCGTTCCTTGTCTTTTTATATCTAACCTAGAAGGAGGTACTTTAAATCTCAGTCTATGATGTTCATAGTTATTCAATGGTAAAAGTGGTGCAAGGTACACCTTTACACCTCTATTGTTTCCAAAGTACATGTACAAAAACCTAAAATACAAATTAAAATCATTATCACATCAATTGTATAGGAAACAAGCCCTTGAAAAGTGTTGACACTTATTGGGCACATATCATAGAA
>LQNS02278170.1:39924495-39935726 GCA_001587735.2 Parhyale hawaiensis
ACTTACGTCCAAAGCTGGAGGCCACTAGCCCATAGCTCCAGGCCCCAGGTCCAGTCTTGGCTCTACGTTTAATTTCTACGGTTTTACGGGAGCAGACCACCTCGTTACCCAGTTCATCCAGCCCTGTGGCACACTTCACATTGAGTAGGGCCATGCTAAGTAAACCAACTGCGGGAAGGACGCATGACAATGTATTTTAGAGGCCTGTAATGAATTAGTGCTATCGATCTATTAACTGCAGTTTAGGTAAGTCTTTATATAGGACATCATGAAAAGTGACAGCAATCAACCATGACGAACTTCGGTACCACGTGAGGTCCTTGATCCTTTGGAGGTATGGATGAACCCGATCGGCAGGTTTCCTCCATTTTTTAAGCAATTTGCTAGCATTCTTGTAGATAATCTGGAATGATCTTCCAGCTCCTGATACGGTTTGGAAATTTGCCCCGCTGTTGGCGTATTGGGAATATTACCCCCATCCAAAAAGTTCTAATGTCGCCAACTACCGGCCTATTACGATGACGCCCAATTTATCGAAAGCGTTCTAAATGTAGGTGACTTGTAAGCTGGATCATTTTGTTGTGGTTACTGGAGTGCTGCCTGCTAGTAAGTTTGCGTACAGAACTGGTATGGGTTGTTGTGACGCAGTGTTGTCGGTGTCACACCATTTACAGTCAGCGTAGATCGTCGTTCTGAAGCACGCTTCTATAGTAGGACTTTGGTGCGCGTTTGGCAGGGTCAACCCCAGGGGTCTACTGTACAAGGTGAAGTCGTTTGGTGTGGGTGGTGAGGTTCTGTCAGTCGTCATTATGCAGCTGAGCGAACCCAGAGTGTGTCTGTTGACAGTTTCTTGAGTGCCTCAGTAACGGTGGTGTCTGGCGTTTCTCAGGGTAGCGTGCTTCGCCCGCTACTTCTGTTCCGTACACACGGAACATGTTCTCTTCGTTAGAGAACACGACGATCAGCAATGCCGACGAGTAACGTTTCCCCTTTGATAGAGGTGATACTAACCACCAGCATGCGTAATATTGTCGCCCAATCTCTAAATATGGACCTGTCACGTATTAGTGCATGTTGCATTGCCAGGAGTATGAAGAATACAGTATTAAGTTGAATGCCAGTAAGACCAAATCTATGATTGCCAACGGTCTGAGATGCCTTTATAGCAGCATCCACCTCTGAAGATAGATGACACTCTGCAACAAAGGTCTAGCTCCCTGAAGATCCTCGGTGTTGTCTTTGACGAGAAGCTTACGCTTGAGTAGCATATTAGGTGACTCGTGTTAAGTGCTTCGAGTAAGATTGGGCTTCTGCGTAAGGTAAATTCTGTGTGGTGACAAAGATGTAGTCCGTAGATGCTTTATGCTTTTTCACTGCCTGTGTTGAAGTATTGCTTACCGGTCTACGTTTCAGTTGCTGACAGTCACTTGCGTCTGCTGGACCGACTTATCAGCTCAGCCAGCAGGCTGTGCTCTGAGAGTGATCAGGTGAATTTGTCAGATTGGCTAGAGGTAGCGGGCCCCTGTATATTTAACAAGGTGTAAAACAATGTGAGACACTGATTGTATTTTTCTGTCTCAGCCCTCAAGGTTTTCAAGAGAATTACACGTGCTGCAGTTTATGTGCATTCTTTCACAATGGAGAATTTTAGATGCCGAACTCGTCAGTTCAGTCAGTGCTTCTTGCCCTGGTCTGTTTCGGTTTGCAATTGATTGCCGGCATCGGCTTTCGGTCGAGTCAGAATACAGGCATTTAAGTCAGTTGTTAATGGCTTTCTGTTGAATTTTCTTTAGCAGAGTTTTGGGCTTCCCGGTGTTGCTTAATGCTTTGTTTGAGTTGTACTACCCGTCCGTGGTGGCCCGAGAGTGAAGTGTAACTAACAATAACAGCAGCAGCGAAAAGCAATGACAGCATAAATAAGAGTAAATGGAGACACTTGCAACAAAACCAGAAGACAATGGTCGAGAAATGAGTGGCCCATTGCCACCCTCCTGCGGCGATGACATGGCCAGCAGGGAAGAGCTACGACATGACATCCTTGCTCTGCTTACCATCAGAGGGAGCTAACACGACTGCCGCCAGGAGATATACGAGACCACCACATGAGGCTCAGAAGAGACGATAAAAAAGTTGAGCACAAAAACTGAAGCCTCTAGCTTGTGCCACCATTAGTGTGACCATCTAATCTTCTGCAGCGACTCCCTCGAACGCAACTGACGCCGGCGCTAACCGCGTCCGTAAACAACCTGGGTGAATATAGTTCACCGAAATGCATGATAGGACAAATACCGCTATCAGTGGTCGACCGATACTCAGCATCGAACCGAAATTTATCCAATAATCACACAAAAAAGATCTTCCACGAAACAAACCTGTTCTAAACTTAGTCAGGTCGTTAAGTGCGGTGATGAGAGAGGCTACAACGTTCAAAACGACGCAAGAAAAACTATCTTGCTACCGTCGCGATAACATCCCAGTGAGTTTATCTTCACCTACACTTTTCCTATCATCGGCAAAATATACAGCCTCATCGAGCCCCAACAACACGGCAAAGGAAGAAAAGTGCTGAGAGGTGCAGACAGGGCAGGCAACCAGCATAGGTACCATTTCATATGTGTAGGTCATTACGATGTTAGGACAATTTCTGTTGTAAGCAATATTTCTAAAGTATTTAGAGGCCAGCCTAAGCCATCATCTTTCTTGTCTCAGCTAACTTAACGCCACAGTGTGTCACAGCCGGTCTTCTGCAACTAATCGTGCGCTCATGATCACTATCTTGGCAGGGTATTTGTCTTTCTTTCTATTTAGGTTTCTATATACTTTCGACAAAACTGCCATTGCTTAAAGAGGAGCAGAGCACGAGTCTTGGGTAATCTCTGGGAATCGGCCGGGTAATCCGTTTACTACTAGTCATTAATCAATGATCAGACAAAGTATAAAATCTAGAGCAGCCTCACGATGGCTATCTGAAGGAGATACAAGATTTTAACCCCAACCACTTCCTGCATCGTGCGCGTTCAATAACCATGCAAACAGCTAAATTCCGTGTGGACATACAGTCCAATAGAGTACGTAGCACCTAAACAGAGAAATCCGAAAAGAAGGACCGCGTGAACCTCATGCTGGCATTGGATCAAACCCAATGCAGAGTGACGTCAAAGGTAATATACAGCTGAATATCCGGACAGAAACATCCACAGGGGCATGCACCGCCACACACAATAGCGATGCGAACTGTTTCTTAACACAACAATAGTTTTGACCAGACTACAGCAGGCTGCTAACAGCGACCTTGCATCCGATTCCCTCACACAAGCCATAGCAGTTAAAAAGTCATAAATTGAACCGTCAGTCGTCGAATTTCGCTACAGTGTGAACATATGAAAATGGCTAAGACGGTCATAAATAGTGATTACCACCGAGTAATGACGCGCACATTCATACTTTGAGGCCGAACAAGCACAGAATATAAAAAGGAACATGCCACGAAATACAAGTTTATTCAATAGCGGGATTTTGTGGGGATATCTTGACATCAGTCTTCGCCACTGGGATTCATTTCATTTCTAATAATACTTTTTAAAAACCTAAGTCGAAATTGTACAGAGATGGTCATAACGTTAGTCTGCAGCAATGGTTTCCCATTTAAAATTTTTAAAGCCTGACACGGCATTTTCTGAAGGAGAAATCACGAGGGGCAGTTACGCGCATATTATCACCGTACGCACTTGCTCAACAACACCAAAGCTGCACAAACAAATTATTTCACCCCCTTTAAACTATTAGTACGACAAAAGATCACTGCATATCAGAACAGTAAGTTGGAATAATAAGAAGAGAAATAGTTTACGGTTAGAGTATGGAGCTGAACTTAAGAAATCACTACGAGTAGAAATACTGTATGAGCAAGGACTAGCTAGTACTTGTGTGACGCCGAGCTTTTCTCATTGCAGCCTCAAAAAGGCAGTTCGGTGAACTCAAACTGTGCAGCAGCTGAGTGGGGAGGGCAGTGGGCAGCTATGATGTCATTTTACGAACTTTTTCGATGGGATCCGAGGGAAAAGCTGCTTGAGAATGTTGAGTCTGCTCCCAATGGTTACATGGTCACACCACACTGCACTTTGGCGAAGTTATAGCGAGCGAGATGGACGAGATACGAACCAAGACGCACTTTGCACATTCCAAGATGCGTCACAAAATGTTCCCAAGGGCGTGAGCGGACGGTGCAAAATTGTGGCCTCACCAAATCCATGTGTACGCAATACGACAACGTCACAATATTCAGGAACGCACTGACACTACGATCCGAGGGTGCTCGTACTCACCTGACGATTGTTTGAAGAGTTGGACTCATTTAGAACAGCACGAGCGTGGCAGGAACTGCTGCAGTATCACATCAATAGAACTAGTTCTCACCCGTAGCAGCGCAGCAGATCTGCAGTCTCTCGCTGTCCCGTGTCCAATGCCCACATCAGTGCCGTCTTATCATTGGACGAGCGAAGTGTGACCCCCGCACCCAGCGCCAGCAGCTGCTCCACCACAGCCACGCGGCCCCGGCCGGCGGCCACCATGAGGGGCGACGCAAGGGTGCCGCTGTGCTGTAATGCCGCCACAGCACGTTACCAGCCAAAAATGCTCCAATGGCAAGTGTTTATACAAAACTAGATCATGGTTTTCGTTGAAATGCTATCATCCTATCCAGAATATAAAAAAATTGGCCTTTCGAATATCAAAGTCCTTCTCATTACTTTGAAAGATGCGGCAGTATTCAAGATAACGCAGGATAAAAATGAATACTGGAAAGTATGCAAAATTACATAAAAGAAAATAGACTCTTACTGCTGCCATCAATACAGGAATGGAGATATTTTAAAAATGTAATTTAATAAAAAGAGAACAGTATCTGTATGGCTGTGAATCGCTTGGAAGAAAACATATGGCTCTGGTGCAGTAGCCATAGCTCTGGTGCTGTAGTCTGTATGGCTCAGGTGCTGTATCCCATATGTATCTTGTGCAGCGCGGGCCCTCCAGTATATACTGTATCTAATAAAGGCCAATGTGCACCTATGTCCTAGCTGTCCGTCCTTTCTTTGCAAGCCCCAAAATATTTTAATCCAAGGCTACAAAGCTTAGCACAAAACTGTTATGGTGGCGGAGTTCCTTGAAGTGACTCCAAACGTTGTGGCCATACGCTTGCTGCACAAGTAACTGACGCAAGTGGTCGATCAGTCGACACGTGCTGCATTGCATATGTGCTGCGCGCTCGGTCAGCACGAGACAACTTGAATGCGCTGCCGAATGCAAAGCAGCCGGCGATATTTGAGACAAAATCGAAAGTAAAACAGGCTGTGCATTTGAAGTTTGCAGCTGACATTGGCATGACACATGGAAAAAATTTCATAGGCGCGTGAAGAGAACGCTCGTGAAAATCGAGTCTGTTGCTAGAGCATCGATATCATTTCTCATTTATTTGACGATTTCCTTCTTTTCGATATTTGGCTTTTCTGAACATGTTGATAAGAATTTATTGAAGCTTCATCGTGTTCCTAAGAAGGTCCTAAAGTTGCAAAAAAGAGGGTTTGGACTTGCAAATGAGCCAACTCACTTTCCGCTGTAGCAGGCCGCATGTGCTCCAACTATTTTGGCCTCAGCAATATGATAAACGCGTATCTCTAATCAGTACATTGCTTAAAGCTGGAAAATGTACATCTGTGTGTCGTTGATGCCGCAAATGATGCAAGACTTTTTTGTTCTAGCAGGTATTTGGCTTAGGAAACAAGGCCTTAGGGTGTAGCACTAAAGATTTCTTGATTCTCAACATTGTAATATTTCTCTTTTTAATGGTTCAAAAAGGCACCCCCAAGTAGTTATGAATAATACAATTTTCCTTTCACGTTTACTCAAGTAATACCAGTCAATACTAATTTTATTCAAGAATTTCATGAAAATTACTCAAATTAGAAAAAGCTCGTTGTTTGTTCGCCAATGGCAATAAGTTTTTTCTCATCATCTCAAGAAGAAAATTGAGAAGAGTGTATTGGGATACTGTTTTATTACTGATGCCGATGACACACGCTAGTAACGAGTATCGTCCTTTTTCCGTCTGAAAGTTATGTTGAACTGTTCTAAACATAGCTTTGGGAATGCCAACAAATGGCGTGAAAATGTTTACCGTCAGTTCAGTTTACTCCGCTAGTGCCGTTAGTTTACTGTCCGACGTATCATTATATCTGGAGGGAATTATAATTCAAAATCGTTTTCAAGTGTGTGCTATTTACATTTATATGGGCAAATCAAAACATTCGGACGAAAAGATGGCGATACTCGTTCTTTTGAATTGCGTGTGGCATCGACGAGAGAGAGGAGGGGTTCGCTGTTCGGAGTATGGCGATATGGAAAGCTGAGACCGGCAAATCACACCCATCCGCTTGACAATTGGATTTTCTTGTTAAGATAAACCCTTCGATACTTTTAATATAATAAATTCAAATATAAACTTCCCAAATTTGTACTTACAAATCACGTTTAGAGCTTTCAAGTCTCGTCCGACCAGATGTACGTTCAAGTGAAACTTTTCGACAGCAATGAAGCGACAAAAATCATGGAGAATTGAGGCCATGTGACTTACTATTGCTTCGCTAGTAATTGTTCTTTTATCAATGCTCTATTACTCTTTAATTTAGTTGAGAGATTATATATTAACTTGCACTCTTACTATAATAGTGAGCAAAGTGTTCACTACACGTCTATCAAAGTAATCAAACCAATTTGAACTTTCAATTGCGACATTATTTTGGCGTTGTAGTTGTTTTTCTTTAAAACGTGTTCTTTTGCTATTATTTTTGACAGTGGAGTGCCCTACTATGTAAAACAGTAATGTGGTGACGAAAAACAACCCATGTTAATGTAATGCCAAAGAAGTCGTAGCTATGTTGCTGTACTTGATTCCTTCGTCGTTGAGCTCATTTATTCGACAGCCTATTACTTTATTTCTCACAAACGGATATGTGCATGGGGGAAGTCAAGAGCTGTGACTGTGTGAAAATGATCACCATTGTTTGTCCTCCATTTAAGCCCTCGCTCACTGTATTTATAAAGCAAGTGACGGGTAGGAAAAAATGAACACGGACTGGGATCTATCTTCTCACGTGACGTCACAGCTGAGATACAGTGGCGGGGCTGGCAACCCGACCTGCGCGTGAGTCAACCTGTTAACGTAGTTCAGCCATGGCCAGAAGCGCGTTTTGAGGTTATCCATGCAGCGATACTCGCCCAAGAGAATTATGACCATACGCATATAAACGCAGAGCCGTCAGTGGACTTTCTTCAGCTTCTGTTTTTGATAATCTTTAGAGATTGTATAGATGTGGACTACATTAGCGTATACACGATGCGTATTATTATACAGACCATTAAACAATGCCACTAAATTCCATTAGTGAAGAATATCAGTTAAGCATTTCAGAATGCATTAATTATGATATTTGTTACCGTGCTGGGAATAATATTTCGACAACAATGGCCGGGTTTAGCCGGGGCTGCAGTCAGTCTATATTCTTAGGCCCAGCACGCATCGTCCGTCTGTTGTGAAGAGATTGCCAGGGTGCACAAATTTCTCCATCTCTCTGAACTGCTTTCCTCTCAATGTTAACAGATCCATGCGAGTCCTCTGCTACACTCTGCCTCTCTGGCTGTCTCGGCACACCGACGATGTTCCCAAATGACTGTGTGACGGCCTCCAATTTTGTCATCAGCACGGCCAGCGCCATCCACGTGCCAGCCATCAGGGCCACATCATCTGCATAGTCCAGTCTCTACGTACCCCCTTTTCATTCTTCTTTTCTCTCTACTACTTTTGCCACTGTGTGGCTGATGTACATGTTGAACAGAGTAGACGATGCCACGCAGCCCTGCCTAAGACCAATGTCAACTTCAAAGTAGCCACTCGCTTCATGACTTTTAACGCAGCTGTAGGCTCCGTCGTACCACACTCTAAAAAATTTGCGCGATCTTGGTCGATATTCCATAGCTGTCCGCAATTTTCCACGTGCCCTCCAGCCACACGGAATCATGTCGTCTCGAAATCAACAAAGCCACAACGCATGCTTTATCATACTCCTATCGCGTATTCGCGTATAATTAAATACTTGAGACATATACCCCGGCATTAGCCGGCTATTTGTCAGCTGCTTGGCGCAGAAGGCTGTGAGAGGTTCTATGCAAAGTTGGCGGTAATAAAGCAATTCAAATCGAGGTTCCTTTAAGACGCTCTGATGTGTTCTTTAACAAAAGTTAAGTAGAAGCAATGATGAAAGAACTAAAGGGAAGGCTTTTGCAGTAATATATATTTGGAAAAGACCTCCGAGTATAAGTGGAGCTGAGGCAGCAGCTGACCACGGGCAGTGAGTGGCGCCATGCTGCTCGGAGTTCGCTTCGTACGAGCAGAGGACAGCGAATTATTAACGAAGAAGAAGAAGAAGAAGCTGATGGCGCAATAATAGGCACGCACCTGGTAGTCGGGGGACACGCCTTCCGACATGATGAGATAGATCATCTGAGCGAAAGCTTCTTCTGAGTCCTGCAGATAGGCTTCCTCGAGGAAACTGTCCATCTCGGGATTAGCGGCGTTCTCTGTGCAACACAAAACAATAGCACAGTACAGAAACCAGAGCACTCTGAGAGCACATGCCTCCGCCAAGCCAGACAATGTTAACGAAAGAATCGAATTGGTCATGAAACTAAACTATCTTTTCATCATCACCAAAATTTGGTCATTTGTGCCTCTTGACAATAATAATAGTTTCCGTAATTTTTTTGAAGAACCGTTCCTATGTTTTTCAGTTATTCTGACAAAATTATTCTGACAAAAATTAGTCTCACACACAAACGGATCAGTAGATCATCACCAAACTTTGGTCATTTGGGTCTTTAAACATTTATAATATTAGTACAAATTTCGTGAAGTTTCGTTCATAGTATTTTGAGTTGGGTTAGTGACAACGTAAAAACAAAGACAAACAGATCAACCCGAAAATTTGGTCCATGTAAGATCCCAACAATTTCACATACAGTAGATCCGCCCAAAACCTTTTTAGCCATGCTACTAAGACAAAAAAAAAGGTCGACAAACGAACAAGCGATTGAACGGATCTTCAACAAAAATAAGTTGTCCGTTTCTCCTAACTTACCTGTGAATCCTTATAAAGCTCGTAAAGATCCATCAATAACTTTTGAGTTATCTCTGTGACAGATACACGAACATACCAAGTCTCGACAAAAGTATCGATAATAGGTATCTTAGGCGGAGGTAACTCATGGCTACCAACACAAGGGTAGCGTCCGTAGGAGGCACTAACGTCTGAGCAAAGAGCTGCCGGTCGTGGCTGCCGCACCTTCACTATGGCGACACTTATAACAGCCCAGCGGTGTAGAGCAGCATCTATGATACATCGCAGTTCTAGCTTAGTGTAAGCAGTGAGAGTAGGATTAACGGGTAAACAGGCTTACTGTACGAAGTCTTAACTTCTCCCCTGTTGCGACAAGTTGAAAAACTTCATTAGAATACTGAAGTATCCAGAACAGGTAAGAGGTGGGCGTGAATATAATGAGGTATATTGTTACGGTACCGACAGACTCACTGTTGTTTCAACAGCGGCAGACTCGCCACTATCATGGTAACAGCAGACTGCCTACTATCACGAAAATTGCAGACTCACTACTATCACAGCAAGTACAGACTCACTACTGTCACGGTAACTGCAGACTACTATTACAGTTTGGTTTTTCACATGGGGTCGGAAAGGGTTTCAATAATGTGATTGCATGAATATTTAGTAATTTCAACTATTGTGACAGTGACTTTTATCCAGGTTTCAGAAGCAAAATATCTGTAAAGGTTATGGAAATATTCAGGTTTCATGGCATCTTCCACCAGTAGTAAATCCATCATGATCCTAGAAACTGAATCGGTATTTTTCCCACAGAGTATTGCTACTTGATATTAGCTATTTCCTATCGGTTGCAAATCTTTAGATATAAATTTGTCAAGCACAATGGTGGGTATTTGCAAGTAAATTTAGAGCTAATTAGTATACCCCGCGGTCATGAGTGCGACAGCCGAGACACAGCACTGAGTGCTCGGTCGGCCCTGCACTCATCAGGCCCGCAGTCGTGCGTTGACTTTTTAGAGCGACAACCGTCGTGTGGATTCGTTTGGAAAGTACTTCGGCAGATAAAGTAAGACAACCACGCGCAACTCATCAGTTTTTTTTTTGCGATAGTGACGAAGTTTTTTTTACGACATATGAATATGCTTTTATCATATGGTCGCAGCGTTAATACCCGCGCCATGTAGGTATGTGGTATCTCCAGCAGCGTCAAGAGACAATGCTGACGTCTCGACGTGGCTGAAGAAGACTCGAAGTGCGCTCCGAAGTTGTGCGCGTCTGTGATTTCCTTGTGGGACTTAAAGTCATCTTGGCGACACTGATACTGAATTTCAAAAGGATAAATAAATGTAACTGTAACTGAAGGTTTCGTGAGGAGTAAGATGCGCGTCAAGCTGCTCGGTGATCATTTTATCAACATCTACAGTTGCCAACTCGAGTATTGTATTTTTGCCAATCTTAGCCTTATACAGGAGGGGAAACTACATATATATAAAGTGATAGTAGTGCTATTAGATAGACACGTATTGATAATTTATGCCTTACCGGGCGACACCTCACATTTAAGGCGATAATGCCATGTACACGTATATCCAAACCGGGCAGAAATCCCTACCTACAGACTATAACACGGGTGACATTAATTCTTCGGACCGGTTCCGTCGTCTTTTCGATAGTGAAACGCGTTTTGGATTCTGCCACCCACCCTACCGACCGCCACCCTCTGCAGCAGCCCGTCAACAATGAACTGGCCCTCGGAAGGTTCGGTTAGGGCCAGGACTGGTTCTGCTAACGTACCAAAGTGTGTTTATTACTTATTACTTAGTATCAATTTTTCATTGGTCAGAAAATGAGCTTTAGTTACTTAGCGTCAATCTTTGATTAGCCTTACCGTGGCTTGCAGTACTTAGAGACGTCATTAGAACGTTAGCAGAACCAGTCCTGGCCCAGCCTAACCTATCTGAATGCCAATTCATTGTTGGCTAGCTCCAGCATGTCGCCTTAGTGAACGACGGTTTGCCAATGTCGTCCTAGTAGCACAAGCCGCGTATTATAGTTATAAAA
>LQNS02278170.1:39956973-39971440 GCA_001587735.2 Parhyale hawaiensis
TTGTCACTGTTTTTAACTTTATGCTTGTTAGCACAATAACTCAAAATATAATGAATGGATATTTATGAAATTTATAGGGGTTATTAGTAATGTTAAAAGACATAAATGATTAAATTTTGGTGCAGATCGGTGTGTTCGTTTGTATGATTGACTCATGTTTGTCATAACGTTTTTTAGCAGTATAACTCAAGAAAATTGCACAAGCTGTTATTACCATCGAAATGCACAAATGATTAGATTTTGGAGTTTATACAAAGAAAATTATGGTTTCAGAGCCAATTTGAATTTTTTGCTACCGTTGCCTCGCTTGGCGGAGGTATGCGTTCTCAGAGTGCTTTAGTTTTAATTTTTTTTATATTTCTTTTTGCAGCTCTTGCTTGTTGCTTTACATAGCCTCCTTGCAGAAGGTTTTAAAGGATAACACGTAATGAAAAAATGAACAGGGCGAGTAATATAGTCAATATACAAATTTTTGGGCCGCCTGTGACCCCAACGATAGGTACCTGTAACGTATAGCTTCTAATTGTTATAGTTTTAAAGAAAAACATTACCATACTGTTTGAGTTTCTAGCAAAATGTTTGTGTTCAGTGTGTTAGAAACAAGGAAAATAAGTACTTCATAAATTTTGTGCGTATGAACTTGTGCAACAAGAAACGTTACCTTACAATACAAGATGTTGGTACTTTTTCAATATGTTACGTTTAATTTGTACCAAATAAAGAAAATAAATTTACTTTATTGAAAAGTGCTTTTCAAAAAGAATGTGGATCCTGTAGACACTACAAAAAGAGAAGACACTACAATAAGAAAGCACCCTACATGAAAATACTACATCTATGTACTTGGACACATACATTTGAAAGGAAGTGCTTCATATCATAAAGGAAAATTTATTTTAGTAAAAATGACATAAATTTGTGATATTTAAATCCTTTTTAGTGTTTATAATGCATACTTAATTGCTTAAATGATCAGTAACTCGAAATAAATAAAAAAGTTTCTAAACTAAGTTGAAAAATGTTTCCTACTTGCAATTAAAATAATTTTCTCTTCTTCATATACCTATATTAGCTTCAACTTTTATGAATTACTAAAAAATGCAAGCATATTATTTGTAAATCTTTCCTTTCACATACTTTAAGCAATTAAGTATGATAACTTCATAAAAATATTAATTTAATATGTCTCTTTCACCATTTGTAGCCTGGGGTAGAGCTGGACCCCGATTTACCTATAGCGTTACAAATACACAGACCCGCTATTCCTATCTAGGGTTAAAACCCTGTAAGGGCCACAGTCCTTCCTAAAGGACCTTCCAAATAATGATATTCCTACGAGAAACAGACATTTTACTTTGTCCTTATAGGGTAAAGACGCTATAAATCTCACCGGATATTATGGGACACACTCCGAAGTATTTCGAGTAGAGGTTGATATCCATAGCTGCTGACATTAGGATGAGCTTCAGGTGCTGGAACTTTGGCAGGCAATCTTTGAGAACTGTTAGGAGGAAGTCGGTAAAGCGGTCCCTCTCGTGTACTTCGTCCACCACCACTGCAAAAGTAAGAATTTGTAGTGGGGCCGAGCTTAGACGATGCAGAAGTAAACATCAACAGTGGGGTCTAGACACTAGGAGGAAGACGTGAAGAAGACTCGAAAAGTTCCTGCGACAATACAAAGTTACCAAAGCTTACAACGCAAAACGGCCCGAAAACCGTAATAAAAGTAACACTAGTAAGATGTGGTTACAGGCGCTTCAGTCATTAGGCCTGTAACGCGCCGATGGTCACGAATATGATCTCGGAATTTGTGCTCGAAAGCTTCAGAAACTTGATCAGCGCCAGTACGCGGAGGGTAGTGAGGCGAGAAAGCAGCACCGAGCACAGTCGCGCCGACGGTCAAATATATCATCATAGTATTGCTGCCGGAAAGTCTCAAAGTTGACCAGAGCGCTACTACTGGGCAGAAAATACAGTACCTACGACGCATTTCAAAAAGGAAAAGAGAAGAAGAAACACCGTGCGGAAAACTCTTTTCGTGAAGCCCACTCCCACGAGCTAGAAGGGGAAGCACGGAAGGCCTCAGATGCAATAACCCTGGTCCCTCGGGGCATGAGGCCTATGGATAATTTGAACGAGATAGGGTCCGACCGAATATTCCCCTAATGAGAGGAGCACAAATAATGAAAAGAAAGTCGACAGCAAATTAAAATTTGACGTTTCGGGGATTTTTTCCCCATCATCAGAAATTTGAATAAAAACTATTGTTTTTATTTTAGATGACCTACGTTTTAAAAGGTGTTGACAGGGTGGGACCTAAAGGGCGACTGACCATGGTGCGCTATGGGGTTCTTACATAAGCGTTGCACGGTAAGGGAAGCGGAGGAAAGCTGGCTAGTACAGTCGGAGGAANCATGGGTTGTGACGAGTGGTACAGCTGTAGTCATTATATTGAGGCTAGGTTTTGTTGGATATATCGTGATGGTGATTCTAGGGCGAGAGAAAAGAACATGTACAGTCGGAGGGAAAATGTTGGTCATGGGGTATAGCCTAAAAAGCGACTGTACAGAGCTGTGAGAAGGGGCCGGGGGTCAGCTCCTGTACAGTGGGTAGATGTGGAGTTAGTTAATTGGGGATAGTGTGAAGAGGTACATCTGAGGTCATAATGTTGAGGCTAGGTCTTGTTCTATGGATATAAAGAGATTCTAGTATTGTGAGTTCGATTGGATTAGAAGAGTCAATGATTGAGAAGTCATTTTTGAAATGTTGTCCAACATTGTTGTCCGCATTGACCAACATTTATGTGTAGCCAGCTGAACCGGTCTACCACGTGCAAAACCCTCACATTCAGCTCCCCGCCTGCATGCTGAGCAAAACGACCATCCCATCAGCAAAAATGACTTCTCCATCATTGACTCTTCTAATCCAATCGAACTCATAACACTAGAAACTCTTTATATCAACAGAACAAGACCTAACCTCAACATTATGACCTTAGCTGTACCTCTTCACACAATCCCCAATTAACTAGCTAGACATCTACCGACTGTACAGGAGCTGACACTCGGCCCCTTCTCACAGCTCTGTACAGTCGCTTTTTAGGCTATACCCCATGACCGACATTTTCCCTACGACTGTACATGTTCTTTTCTCTCGCCCTAGAATCACCATCACGATATATCCAACAAAACCTAGCCTCAATATAATGACTACAGCTGTACCACTCGTCCCAACCCATGACTGACACTTTTTTCTCCGACTGCACTAGCCCGCTTTCCTCCGCTTCCCTTACCGTCCAACGCTTATATAAGAACCCCATAGCGCACTATGGTCAGTCGCCCTTTCGGTCCCACCCTGTCAATACCTTTTACAACGCAGGTCATCTAAAATAAAAACATTTTGTTAGGCATCCTTTATACTTTTTATTCAAATTTCTGATGATGGGAAAAATTCTCGAAACGTCAAATTTTAATTTGCTGTCGACTTTCTTTACATTATTTGTGATTTGCCTTAGGAGAGGAGCACAATTTACAGACATAAAGCCTGCAACGAGAAACGGTCTTACGGCCGTAACACAGAAGCAGTACAGCCATTCGGGGCAAATAGCGATAAGGTCATTTTGGGAGAAAAAAATTATTCCAGCCTCAGGAGAGCTAGAGTCACTATGGACGAGAAATGAGTGCATAAACTATTAACGCATTTATTTGCGGTCATTTCAATGTTTTTATTGCTTTTGTAAGTTAAAAAATAAATGTGAGAGCCCAAAATAATTTTTTGCCACCAAAATTACCTCATTGCCATTTGCCCCGAATGGTAATAAATGAAGTTGTCAAGCAGCTATAACGGCGTTATAGCTGCCTGACAACTTCAATTTCTCCTTGTGTGTTACATTCGTAAGACAGTTTCTCGTTGCGCAGACACCAAGTCCCAAGACATAACTACCTGCCCACAACACTGACAGCAGCCAATAATGTAATGTCTATTTAACGAGACATTTCAGCGGCACTGGCAGAGCAGTCGACAACATAGCAAATAGTTTACTAATTTATAGAATAATTGCACATGCTAACTTTCCCAAAAACTGAATAGCAACAGTTTTTCTGAGCGTGTTATGTTAGACGTACTTGCTGCTTATTATTAAAAGGAAAGTCAGAGCTGAGACAGTTGATCTAAAATACATTTCTATTAAAATTTGGTTCAAACGTTTCGACCTTATAGGTCATCAGCAATCTGAAATAACAAATATAAAAATGGTACACGAGCATTTTCAAAATTTGCTTCTATTCTAAAAACCTACATAATTGAAGTTGTTCCATTGGGAGCTATTTTCAAGGGGCACGATTACTACATGTCGTTAAGGTTTAGATTGAGCTTAGTATTGAATAGGGACTCCAACATTCTGAGGTCGGAACAAGAATTTGCAGAACCAAGGATAGAAAAGTTTTCCAATAAAATAGGAATATTGCACAGCTCTGCATGCGTACGTATTGCTGAATGTGGAGGTGTAGTTAAGGGATTACATGTTCTAAAGTGCCTACCCATATGCTCGAAAACTCGTGGATGACCCAACGTACACCGACCCACACGATGTCAACAGTAGTATATACAACAGAGGAAAGCATATGAGTCGGTAGCTTATCTTTAAATGAAAACATTGCACCAATCTCCTAAAATTGTTCATTAAGACAATTCAAAAGTCAATGTACATAAAATATTCATTTGCTAGGGATATTAAGTCAGTTTTCAATATCTCCGACTGAGGAACGAGACAAAAAAAAAAATATTCGTCTCTGTGGTCAGCACCACAGTTTCGGAAGAGAACTTGCTATCTATTTTTTTTATAAAGTTATGAACTAAATGCAGCGGGTAACAATTTCTTAAAAAATAATCCTTTGAAAAATAAAATTTATTGTGCAGTGATAGGTAAGTAATCGGAACAGTGCGTAATGATCATGAACACGAAACTCCCGAGCCCGACCCGGTCCCGGGTTACTATCCACATCCCTGCACAGAAATAGATGAGAAATTAAGATAAAAACAGAAAAAGACAAAATAGGTGACAGAAAAAATCTCACGGTCTACTGAGCAGAGCTACCGTGCCGAGCAAGAGTTATAAATTTACAACCCCAGGTTCGCATTACTATGGGGGACGGCAGTCACCAACCTCCCATGGATCTGCCGTTCACAGCACGGGATTAGCTTTAAATCTCAGCGAGTCATGCCATACGCACTTACTTGCTTGTATCTCAGCGTGTTATGCTATACGTATTTGCTTGCTTATATCTCAACATGTTACGCCATACGCACCCATATGTAGTGCATTTGCTCAGTGTTTCTTTTACCATTACTTAAACAGATAATTAATAATTGTTGCATTAATTCTTACAAGAAATATACCCTAACAGGAAGCTCAAAAGTAGAGATATTCTGCATTTAATTCGTAAAGAATTAACTACAACCAAATTGTTATCAACCGCGGAATGAAGTGAGAGAAGTGATAATGTTTTCGTTGAAGATTCAAGTTTATAAATGTATATATAATTCTATTTATATTTCGATACGAGCTATTAAATGGCCATGAATAATCAAAAATGACCTGTTAAGTGGCCGGCTTTTCGATAGACGTACGGTACCATAAAACTGGTACCTTTAACGGGACTGAAACGTCAAACAGTTGAAAAGTGGTTTAAAAAAACGGAGATTTATCCACGCTTTGTCTCATTTTAAAGGGAAAATAAATCTACGTTTAAAGTTTGTATACTTCACGATAAATAGACGTCCAAAAGATCAGTAGGAGTATGAGATAGAAAGGAAGCAAAGTGGGCACTAACGACACATGTCCCGAAGGTTTAGCTAATGGCTAAGGTAACCTACAGGGTCCTCCTAGAGGCGCTGCTCCCCATAAGATAGGATAGGTGAACCTAAACTAACCTAACCTTATGGCCCACCCTTTTCCCCTCTGAAGGGGAATGTGAGCATAAGTTTTAGATAAGGTCACTTAGTGGAATAACGAAACATCGCACACTTTCGAAATACAGTCAATCGACTTCGTGTCTCAAACTTTACTCATGGTAACTTACACCAGTGTTCCCGTGTGTTGAACTTATGGTGCGGTTCGCGGTACACACTAACTAACATGCAAAATATAACAGACTGTGAGGGTGCATTGAATGCACGATGCACACACGTTCACAGAAAAGGCAAAACATTTCCCTCGAATCTATCAACAACAGGCCGATGTAAAATTGAGTTTGAATGTACCTGCCATAATTAAAAATGAGAGCTTCACCACATAATATTCTAGCTCTCTCGTACACCCTGGCACCAAACAATTCAGATAATTTCTAACTCAGATAAAAAATACAACACTTCTTCGCGGGTCATAACGTTTCCATACATTAATTCACTCGCATGTCTACCTGTTGCAATCAGCATGAACAGCTGACGACACCAAGAGACTTACCGTGTGTAATAGTAGCCAGCGCACTCTCGCCAGCCATGAGGGTTCGAAGCAGCACTCCATTGGTACAAAAAGTTAACAGCGTCTTTGGGCACAACCTGAGAATACGAAATTAGGTATGACTTTAGCAATAGACGGCCTAAAAACATATAGAAGATGTTAATCAGACATCGAGACTGTATGACAGTACTAAACTCACTCATAGAGCTCATGACGATTGAGTGCTCACTTGGTGGCAGATGTGCCACCTTTGAAGCCCTTGTGCACGAGGATCCTGCCGCTCCGGTGCATCTATGTGCTGTAGTTGGAGTCTATGCAGCATACAATGTTTCACAATTGAAAAAACATAAGCTTGAATGTAAATTATTTTTAAAGATTTGGATAACTCGGTATTATAGCTACATCTTACTGAGATTCCAAAATTTTTGGAAAATCTTAACGCCTTCAAATTCGACCATCTTCGAGCCTCCCACCTGGTGAGCCGAGGTACGGCGAAACGCGCGTCATGGTGTAACCAAATTTGTAATATGCTTCCCATCGTTTTCTCCATTATTTGAAATAATGCCATCTCATGATGTCAAGGCAATATTAATCTACGATATAATAAAGACCATTGAGTATTTATCTGTTCGTTTATTTATTTATCCATTTTCTGTCACACTTTAACAAAACAGATGGGCGGAAATTAACCCAGGCTAGATTCTGTCCATGGCCATCCTGTCAAGTTCCATTGAAAACTGATTAGTAGAAAATAGGGCACGTTGCAGATGATGGCAAACTAATCAGAATCAGTGACAGTTGAAATTCAAACACTGACGATATCGAAGGCTTAATCTGCTTCGTACGAGTATTATCTTCTTCATATACTGTATCGAGTCTATGGCAAAGTATAGGGTTATCTTATGTCGGAATGCACTTCTTGCATTGCTAAAATTAAAATCTCAGCACTGAAGATATCTAAAGCTTCCATTAGCACTCTCATGCACCTCAATTCTTACTTTCTTCCCATAGATAATTTCGTAGCATCAGTTATTCGTCCAACTTTGATGCAATTGTCGACGAAACAGCTTTCAATAACCAAAAAGCTATCGGACAAGCATGATGTCCTAGCGGATCTACGATACCAAATCGAATNTCATGCACCGTAATTCTTACTTTCTTCCCATAGATAATTTCGTAGCATCAGTTATTCGTCCAACTTTGATGCAATTGTCGACGAAACAGCTTTCAATAACCAAAAAGCTATCGGACAAGCATGATGTCCTAGCGGATCTACGAAACCAAATCGAGTAAATTATTTTGAGTGTTGCTGAACTGCCTGCAAAAGTAAATAATTTTTGCCATGTCAGCAAAAGAAAATACAAGTGTCGATGCTCAGTAATTACGAAGCCGTGAACCCTCATCGTACACGAACGATATAAAAAGCTGGCAATTGTATGGAGGAAAGCATGATCAATGAAGCAGGATCAACACAAATTCTTCACTGTCATTTTTCATAGCGTGGGCACTCTAGTAGTAGTAATAATATTAACTAACGGGCCGTGTGAAATTTTCACGGCTTTGCAAGGCCTTCCAGACAGACCCGTGAAACGTTCATATTTTAGCACGGCAACACCACACCTATTCTTCAACACTGGGACTCGATATATTAAGTCGATCCTCTTGGTTGATATTAATATCCATAATTCCTTGCATGATCGTGGGGTAGACACTCCGTCCCTAAAAAGTTACACGCACCCTTCACTGGAGTATTGCTCCCCGGTCTGGGCTTCAGCTGCTGATACTCACGTCTGTTGGACCGACTTGTTAGTTCAGCCAGCAGGCTGTGTACTGATAATGATCTGGTGAACCTGTCCCACAGGAGAGGAGTAGCTGAGCTATGCATGTTTTATAAAGTGTACAACAATGAGAGGCATTGGTTGTATTCTTCTCTCCTTGCCCTCAAAGTGTTTGGGAGAGAGACTCGTGCTGTGTGCGGAGCGTACTCTTCCACGTTGGAGGCTGTCAGATGTCGAACTAATCAGTGTTAGAGCACAGGCGTGTGCTGCCGTGTGAGCCTGCCCTAACTAGGGGTTCCGCGAATGCTGGCGATGTCCGTAGGTCAGACGAAAGTGCTAGGGTAATAGGAGAAATGACGACAAGCTTGGTANCAGGCTTTTAAGTCGGCTGTTAATGGTTTTTTGCTGGATTTCCTTTAGCAGCGTTTTGGGCTTCCCGGTGTTGCAAATGCTTCATTTGGGTTGTATTACCTGTTCGTGGGAGCTCAAGCGTGAAGTTTTAATAATAATAATGAGGCCCTGAAAAAAGTGTACTGCTTAGGGCCTAGCTTTTTTGTCTCGCTGCCCCCCCCCCCTTTTGAATATTGCTATAGTCAAACCAGCGCAAGGAGTCCGATGGATGTGGCTAAGAACGCAAAGCAAATTGGCAAAAACTCACTTAAGCGCGTGGTATAACTTGTCTCAATCGATAGAATTAAATTTATATTCGAATACTCAAAGTGCATTCGTCAATAGATTAGATTTGGCACTGCTGCGTTCAATTCAGCTCCGCCTCTAAAGGACTGCATACGCTGGTATGACTATAGCACTCTTAGTGCCCACTCCCACATGAAAATTTTCCATGTCCCAAACCGTTCATTCAGAAGAGCCCAGGGGCATAAAAATGATTAAAAAGACATTGCTCAACTGCACAGGACTACAAACCTCCGCGTATCATTGGACCCGTGGAATATTTATATAAGCTAGCAGCACCCGTGAAACGTTCACGGTCTGGCTAGAGGTGCTTCAGATAGATTAGTGAAACCTTCGCCTTGTACCATGGCAATTTCCCATCAACTTCACGAGCAACACCGAGATTCGATGTATGATGTATAATTCCATAGCATTTTTAGACATCCTAGTCACAAATGAGGACTCAACGCTAACCACTAGATTCTACAGGAAACCGTCATTTTCAGGTTTCGGAACCAGCTTCTTCAGCCACTGCTATGACCAATTTAAAATAAATAGAATAAAACTTTTACTGCTCAAGGCATACCACTTATCTTCCTCTTACCTAGAATTTTCAACGAAATAGACTTTCTTCGAACTTTCTTCAAGAGTAACGGTTATCCACACCATCTTTTAGACCATTATTGCAAACTGTTTCTTGACAAACTACTCGACCCCGGTATTACTAAACCTACTGTTCGTAAATTAGATTTTTTTTCACTCTCTCCCGTACTGCAGCAGAACCACCGTTGCTACAGTTAACTCTTTGAAACTTTTCTTTCCGAAGCCTACCCGCATATCAATTTTAGATTCTCTTCAAAAACACATTTACCATAGGATCCTATTTCAAATTTAAGGACGAACCCCGCACACCTTGGCTGTCCGGTGTTGTCTACAGGTACAATTGCAGAAGTTGCCAAGCTTCGTATGTGGGCAGCATTACAAAGCTCGCATTCACCAACATTTAGGTATATCCAGTAGAACATGTTTACCCCTAGCAAAACCTTCACATTCAGCTCCTCGTCTTCATGCAGAACAGAATGACCACCCAATTAGCAGGAAAGACTTCTCCATTATCGACTCCTCCAACCCAATAGAACTTACGACTTTAGAATCTCTGTACATTCATAAAACTAATCCTAGCCTCAACGTAATGACTTCAGCCGTTACCCTCACTACAATTCACAACTGAAGTTTTTTCCCTGGCTGTACACTCCTTCCGCCAACGGCGGGAGGACTGGAGCAATTCCCCGTACTACAATTCACAACGGACATTTTTTCCCAGACTGTACACGGCTTCCGCTAACGACGTTCCATAACTGCCCGACTGTACAAACACAGATATCATGACCCCCGAGCTTATTCCAGTTATTCACCTTTTACACTTCCCCGCGACAACACCTCTAGCTAGGCAGTCAAAATACATTTCTAGTTTTAGGTGTTCAAATCCTTATTTTTAGTTATTTTAGTTCTGAAGATGGGAACTTATTCCCGAAACGTAAAGAACTATAACGTAACATGGTCTTTGATGGGAAACAGTGTATAAATGAGATAATCTCTCACGCAAAATATAAAATGAAGTGATTTATGAATAGAAATGATGAAGGTGAATTAAAACCTTTACTCAATATTGTTTTTGTATGGATATTACTATGATTAAATACATTACTCCAATACTTTATTCTTGTATCCTTCATTATATGTTTCATTTCTATTTTCGTTACTCCATATGTTGCTCCTTTGTTATGGCGCTATTTCTTTCAATTTTTTCTCGTCCTCATAACTCTACAATATTCTGAAAAAATTGTTTCATTTCTCCTAAAAGGAATTTCTTTGATTCCTAACTGCAAATTTTGGTACTTTTATTACCTCCTCCAAAAAAGTTATATTTCGGTCCATTTTGTCTGTATGTCTGTCGGTTTTTGTCTCTCACCAAGATTCCTCAAAAAGTTATGGACGGATTTTACAAAATTTCGGGGATTGTTACGTATATTGGGAATACAGATTATTGACTTTTGATGAAGATCCGTTCATCTGTCTATTTATCTGTCTGTTTCTTTTTTCCTATTGCCATAAATTGAAAGATTTAGGAGGGACTTAAATGAAATTAAATGAGTTCCGATGTAGCTATATATATGTATATTACGAAGAGTAAAGAACAAGTTTTTAGATCTATACGTTTAATTATTTGATTTTGTATTTGATTTTATGCCTGTTACCGGAATAACTCAAAAAATTATGAACGGATCTTTATGAAATTAATCGGAATTGTTTTTAGTGTTGAAAGACATATATAAATGATTACATATTGATGATGAAATGAAGGCCGGCCTGTTTGTGTGTTTGACTAATATTTGTCAGAATGTTTGCTAGCCGAGTACAAGAAAAAAGCTTGAACAACTTGAAGGTATCCAACGATCGTTCACGAGAAAAATACGAGGCATACAGGAGTACGATTACCACAAACGACTGAGCTGTCTCCACTTGTATTCAATACAGCGCAGATTCGAAAGATTTACAATCATATATGTTTGGAAAATTCTGGGACGTATCACTGTGAATGTAAATGAGCGGATTGTCGCCAGACACTCGGAAAGAACTGGAAGGACCTGTGATATCCGTATCCCAAACAGAGATGGTGGAAAAGCTGTGGCCACAAAATATTGTAATAGCTTCGCTGTACGAGGAGCAAGATTGTTTAACAAAATGCCTCGGCATATTCGAAACGCCACTGATATCAAAACTGTACAGTTCAAAAATTTGCTAGATTCGCATTTAAGAAGAATAGTTACCAGATAGACCAGCGGTCAGCGGTTACGTGCACTGTGGAGAAAATTCGCTGCTGGCTCTCTCTTTGGTTGCAAACTGCGGCACCACAGAAGACACCCAGCAGAGTGACTCCAAATACGTGAGGTGATGTGAGCAACGTCACCTGGACTTCTTTCGAAGACTCTCAAGGTAACTCAAGGTAAGGTAGCGGCATAACTTTAAAAGTTAGGGACGGATCTTCAAAAAATAATAGAAGCTATTACCGTCCAAAGGCACAAATGATTAGATTTTTGTGTTGACACACAGGATGTCGCTGTTTCAGAACCAAGTTGAATTTTTCATTATCGTTGCCTTGCTTGGCGAAGGTCAGCGCTCTTACTCTCAGAGTGCTCTAGTTGCAACTTTGGATCTCATGAATGTTTTGTCTACAGAGGATTCGTCAATGTAGCATTAACAAAAGTAAAATATCTGTTTCTTCTAACGTACCCAACAATTCCTTTAAATTCCGTAAAAGATCCATCCATAACTTTTTCACCTATTTCGGTGACAGACCGATAGACAAATACAATACAGACAAATAAACAGACACACAAAGATACAAACTCGACGAAAACGTAACATCCTTGGCGGAAGTAATGAGAACTAGAGCACTCTGAGAGCGCATACCTCCGCCAAGTGAGCCAACGGTAGCAAAAATTCAAATTGGCTCTGAAACTATAATTTTCTTTGCATAAACTCCAAAATCTAATCATTCGTGCCTTTTTATATTAATAACAGCTTGTTCCAATTTTTTGACGATCCGTTCATAACTTATTGAGTTATACTGTTAACAAACGTTATGACAAATATGAGTCAAACATACAAACGAACAAACCGATCTGCACCAAAATTTGATCATTTATATCTTTTACTATTACTAACAACTCCTATGAAGTTCATAAAGATCCATTCATTATTTTTTGAGTTATTGTGCTAACAAGCATAAAATTAAAAACAATGACAAACGAACGAACGAACAAACGGACCATTACCAAAATTTAGTCATCTACTCTTTGTTATATACCTTACAACTCATGTTAATTTCATCAAAATCCATCCATAACTTTTTGAGTTATGGCATCAAGAAAAATGACGCAGACAAACAAACAAACTGACGGACATATCTTCACCAAAAGTTAATCATCTGTTCCTCCTAATATACCTAACAATCCCTGTAAATTTCATCCAAATCGATTCATAACTTTTTGAGTTATCTTGGTGAAAGACAGACAAACACAACGAAAAGATAACCTCCTTAGCGGAGGTAATAATTACTAAATTCAAACTTCAATTTTTTATCATGCCAACATTTCGAATCCTTTTTCTCTTTCTCGTAACTCTACAATTATTCCAAAACTTTGTTTCATATCTCTTGTAAGAAATTGTTCGAACTCTCAATTGCCTACTTTTGTACTTTTATTTCACCTTGGAACTCATGAATGTTTTGCCAGCAAAGGATTAAGGATTCGTAATTATACCTACATTGAAGTCCTATAGATACACTTAACGGCACTGGAGCACTCCGAGAACGTATATATTCGCCAAGCGAAGCAACGGTAACGAAAATTCAAATTGGCTGTGAAACCATGATTTTCTTTGTATCAACTCCAAAATCTAATCACTTGTGCCTTCCGAAAGTAATAACAGTTTATGCAGTTTTTTGAAGATTCATTTCTAACTTTTTGAGTAATGCTGCTAACAATCACTATGACATACATGAGTCAAACATACAAACTAACTAATCGATCTGCACCAAAATTGAATCGTTTATGTCTTTTAACATTACTAACAACTATTATAAATTTCATTAAGATCCATTATTATTTTTTGAGTTATCGTGCTAAAAAGTATAAAACTAAAAACAGTGACAAACAAACGAACGAACCAACGGATAATTGCAAAAATTTGGTCATTTACTCCTTGTGACATACCTAACAACTCATGTAAATTTCATAAAAATCCGTCTCTAACTTTTTGAGTTATGGCATTGAAAAAAAAGGCAGACAAACAAACAAACAAACAAACGGATGGACGGATCTTCACCAAAAGTTAATCCTCTGTTCCTCCTAATATAGCTAGGACTCCCTGAAATTTTGTCAAAACCGGTCCATAAATTTTTGAGTTATCTTGATGACAGACAGAATAATACACAAACACACAGACAAACAAACCTGACGAAAACATAACCTCCTTGGTGGAGGTAAAAATCTATCGATACGCTTATCAGTCTGCTATCTTGATTACGGGCTATCCTGCTTGTTTGCTTGTCTGTCACCGTGCACATACTCTTAACTATGACTCATAGAAAACTAAAGCATTCTGAGAGCGCATACCACCTTCCAGCAGCACAACGGTAATGAAAAATTGGAATTGGTTCAGAAATTATGTTACAGAAGCTCTCATTATAGTCAAAAAGTGCAAACGACGCTTTTCTGGTGCTGATGCAAAAGAAAAAATAGCTTTAGACCCAATTTGAATTCTCTGCAACTGTTGCCTTGCTTGGCGGAGGTATGTGTTGTTAGAGTTTTCTAGTTTCAGGTTTTAACTTTATTACCTCCGCCAAGGAGGTTATGTTTACGTCGTGTTTGTCTCTCTGTCTATCTGTCTATTTGTCTGTCACCAGGATAACTCAAAAAGTTATGAACCGATTTGGATGAAATTTACAGGGATTGTTAGGTATGTTGGGAGGAACAGATGATTAACTTTTGGT
>LQNS02278170.1:39983625-39996251 GCA_001587735.2 Parhyale hawaiensis
ACTGGCATTCAGCTTCATACTCCAGGCCGAGCACCATGCACTAATGCGCGCCAAATCCCTATTCAGAGACTGAGCGACAGCATCACGCAGGCGAGGAGCAGGTATAACAGCTCAAGATTAAATCGTCGGCATAGCTGATCATCGTGTTTTCAAGCGAAGAAAACATGTCACTAGTATAGAGAACGAACAACAGCGGGCCAAGCACACTGCCCTGAGGGACACCAGACACCACCACGACTGAGGCACTCAAGAAGGCGTCAACAGACACTCTCTACGTTCGCTCAGAAACAAAATCGCGAATGATTGACAGCATTGGAGAAGCAATTTTCAAGGCGCAATAAGGGCAGCGATCATTTTTCCCGGCTCTCTTTCTTCCTTCGATGAAGCAGCTTTTAGCTTGAACATAAAAAAATTGCTCTACTTTATTTATATCATTGTGTATACCCATAAGTAGCGTACATTTCAGGGATACCTCATCGTCTGCTAATAATTTTTCTTATTTTTGCGTGTCATTCATCATTTTAGGAGAGGAAAAATTGCGCTACTCAACTGATCAAAAAGAGAGAGAGCAACCATCTCTTATGATAATTTCAGTTGAACGTTGTCGTGCATCATTAATCAGCATATTAGCTGGTAACGAAAGCATGATCAACGAAGAAATGTCGTCACAAACTCCTCGTCCTCCTATCTGAGGGTAAAAGAACACTTTCGCTGCTCGATAACAAACCTTAATTAATATGCACACAAGGCAGCGTAACTCACTTGCTCTCCAGACGTATTTGGTAGCCGACGGTGCAGCCGAGGCGCTCGCCACGCTCCTGAGCGACGCGCTCTGCAGTGGTGATTGCGGAGATGCGGCGGGGCTGCGTGCACACCACACGCACCGGCCGGCTCTCTGTGGTGGCTTCGTTCAGCAACATTTGGGGGACCTGATGGCATATGCAGGCACTGTACGCAGGAGTACTGACATTACCATCAATAAAAGTGCCTGAAGTAAACAATTTAAACAAAGTTTCAAGTGTTGCGCAGTATTTAGCTCAACTGGCGTTGTTGAGACAAGTAGAAAATGAACAATTAAAAGAAAAATGAAATACCAGTTATTGCCTGTAGTTTGAACACATATTTTGTTCTTATTGTTGATAAAATCAGAGTTTAATTAGGAAACAATAACTCGCCTGGTAGCATCAGGTATAAGACAGACCGCATTATATATATTTATAGGTATTTATTCAAAGATTGGAGGATTCCCAAGCTGAAGCATTTTGAAGGTAAGAGTTAGAACGCCTTCTGGGTTTTGTAAGGTCATTTGACCCCCAGCTTTAAGGGAACAAAATTTTAAGCGGCTGGACCCATCTGCTCATGGTTAGTATCCTATCTACCAGCGAGAAATATTGTTCATCAGAAACTAAAGTAGAAGAGCAAAAAACAGTCACCAACATCTTGCATGGAAATGGATATCCAAAATAGTTCATAAAATCAACTATCAAGAGAAACCACCGAAGACCTAGCCAGAACAATCAGCAGTAAAATTAGATCAAATATGTCTCTGCTCCTTAGGCCTACATAAAAGGTGCATCTGAAAAAACCGATTCAATACTAAACCGCCATAACATTCGCATTACCAGTAAGCCAACGAATACGCTGTAAAAATTCTTAAACAATAGCAAAGCGAAACTCCCTCTCGAAGAACGAAATAACGTTGTGTATCAAGTTGACTGTGAAAACTGTGATGCTGTGTATATTGGAGAGACGCGTAAGTTTCGGAAAGAATGAAGGAACATGCCAACAATATTAGACAAAATATTCACGCATCTCTTGTAAACGACCACGTAAAGTCAACTAATCATCAAATGTCACTTGATTTTCCAAAATTACTTTCCAGTGAGTCAAATCCCAAGTCTAGAAAACTTTTAGAAGCTTTCCATTTTCATTGCAATCCAAATTCTATCAATAGACATGTTCACTTTTCCGAAGCTTACTGCCGCGTCTTACAATAATACAAAAACTGAATTTCTATGGCATTCATTTTATTTCATCAAAATATTATGTAATTATTTTTTGTTTTTGCTCGTAGATAGGAAACTAACTATGAGCCGATAGGTCCAGCCGCGTAAAATTTTGTTCCCCCGAAGACGAGTCATGTATAATGGCTCGAAAGCTCGGGGTCTAATAAACTACAAAACCCAGAAGGCGTTCTAACTCATACCTACAAAATATTTATAGGTATATGTTGCGTAATGCACTAAAGGAATTAGATAAGAAGAAATCCGAGCGCTAAAGATTTAATACCATAGTATCTATGATACTGGGCTAACGCAGGGTCGAATTACTAATCAGTACTACCGTATATAATAATTCACGTCGTGCTTTTATATATTTATTTATATCTTTCCTGTCACGCTCTATGGGAATAAGATAGGAGAAAATTCAGATTTCAAAATGTAAAAAAAAAAGTTAGGTACCTAGGAATCTTTTCCTTCAGTAATAGATAGGGGAAAAATGAGGAAGCCCAAAAGACGGCGGGGGTTTTGGTGAAGTGTTATTTTTTTGCCGCCATTTATAATGACGGCACGGGCCACTAGTCCTATTATAATTGTGCTTGTTCCTCCCTACGTTCCTTCGTTCCTTCCTGAGTTAGTAAGACCGTTACGCTTTCACAATTAGATAGGAGAAAATTGCGGTATTTTCGACGCCATTTCAATAGCGAAGAACCGTGGCTGAGCTTTTTTTTATTAAGCTGCTATTGCTCGCAGGTCGTAGTTTGATTTGCTGTCGGACGATGAATTTGTTTCACGCTTCTTAACACAGTGGTTGGTAGGCATGATACGGTCTGGAGTATCAATGAAGAACGGTGTTTTTATTTTGGTGAATTTCCGCACGCGCCAGCTCCTTGTAGCGCTCTTTCAGGTTCTCCAACTTCGTCGTACAAAATCATCGTGTTTTTAAACGGTCTGAGCTATATTTACAGTAGCAGCCTGTATTTTGGCTACGGACGTATAGTTGAAAGAAACCGTGCAAATTATCCTGCGAAAATACTAATGAAATGCCTGGCTATGTTCAATTGTTAGTTATTAGCTGCCCACATACAAAGAAATTGGGAAATGAGACAGCAATATCAAGGAAAAGTAGATAAAAAATGGCAAGTAAGAGAGAACCCATAGAGTTTAACAACGCCATATACTGAGAAATTGGTCAGGTGAGTGCGTTGGTATTTACTGCCAATTTAACGCAAACATAAACAATAAAAAATAGCAGACTCTAAGCGCGAATACCTTCCGCCAAGCATTGTAACGTAAATGAATAAATCAAATTGGTCCTTAAACCAGTATTTCATTTTGATCATTACGAAAATCTGGTCATTTGTGGCTCTTAACATTAATGACACTTCCTGTAAATTTCTTGCAAATCCATTGATAACTTTTGAGTAAAACTCTACCAATTAAAAAAAAACATAAAATCAAACAGAGATGCAAATAAACTAAATATCACCAAAATTCAGCCCTTTTTACTTTTTAATACTTTTAACAAATCTTGTTAATTTAATGAAGATCCGTACACAGCTGTTCAAGCTATTTTGTGATAGTGGTAAAAGCAAGCATCGAGACAAAAAACCGACTGACAGATCAGAAAAATTTGGCCTGCTGCTTCTTGTAATACCGTATTCCCAAACAACTACTGCAAGTTTCATGAATATTTGTTCACAAATATTGGAGTGATGTTTCAAAGAAAAAAAAAATGCAGACGGGCGGATGTTAATGATCTCTTTCTCTTGACATGCCAAACATATATTGTAAATTTCGTGAGGATCGTCCAACCCTCTTATTAGTTTTCTTGACGATAGATAGACAAACTCCGACCATAACATAACCTCCTTGCCGAAGGTAACATGTGACTACCAAAGAATTTCGGTGGCTCTCGCGATCGAATAAGTGAAGAAGGTTATGGAGAGAAAAGAGGAAATTCATGAGTCATTGAAAGTAAGCGCAGGTTTGAGAAACGCAATCCTGAAAGGTGAGCTGCTGCGATTGAAAAGAATGTGAATAAAAGGTACGTACGTTAAATGCTTTAGGTTAATTGACAAGCGTTGACTTTAATGAAGAATATAAAGTTAGCTGAGAAGCGTTGAGTTAGACCGAGCTGTGCGAGGTTGGAGTGTGAGCTATGAGCGTTAGATTAGATGAGGAACGTTCGATGAGCAGCGTGAGGTTAGAGGAGGGATGTTAGGTTAGGTGGCGAGCGTTAGGTCGAATGAGAAGCGTTATGATGGATGATGAGCGTTAGATTAGAAGAAGTGTATTGGGTTACATGAGGAGTGTTACGTTGGATAAGAAGCGTTAGGCTGTGGGAGGAGCGTTAGTTTCAACGAGATTCGTGGTGTTAACAGCAGCATTCGAAGACGATTGATTTGTTGTAGGAGGTGCGTTGGGTTGGATCTGGAGCTTTAGGTCAAATGAAGTTTGTTTTGATGAGCGTTAGCTTGGATGAGAAGTGATAGGGTGCGTTCACACTACAAGCGGCGCTGCGTGGCGAGAGCGGAGCGTAGCGTTATTAATATTGACGCATTTTTGAATAAAAAAAACGCTCATGTGCTCACACTGCAAGCGGAGCGTAGCGGCGCGGCGAGGAGAACCGAGCGGCGAGTTCGGGAAATTCACTTGCATTTATTGCCACTAGCGTCAAGCGTAACATGTGACTACCGAGGAATCTGAGTGGCTCTCGTGATCGAATAAACGAACGAACTAAAAAGCTATGTAGAGTGAAGAGAAAATTTATATTATTATGTTAGATGTTTTAGAATGAATATTATTAGTTATGTTAGATAAGGAGCGTCAGTAGGCTGGGTAAAGAGCATCTGTTTCGATGAAGGGCGAGATCTTAAATAGAGCAGCGTTATTTGACGTGTGATTTGTTGGAGGAAGGCCGTTGGGTTGATGAGGAGCTTCAGGTCGGATGAACAGCGTTAGATCAATTGAGAAGCTTTAGAATGAATGAAGAGCGTTATGTTGAATGATGAGCGTTAGTTTCAATGAGGTGCGTTAGGTTGGGTGAGAAGCGTTTTATTGAACGAGGAGCGTTAACTTTTAAATAGGGATCGTTATAATATACGAGGAGAATTAACTTTTAAATAGGGAGCGTTATAATGTACGAGGAGAGTTAGGTTGGCTGAGGATCGATAGATTAAATAAAGAGCGTTATATTTGATAAGCAGCGTTATGTTTATTAAGGAGTGTTACGTTAAATGATGAGCGTAAGGTTAGACCAGAAGCGTTAAGTTGGACGAGGCGCGTTAAGTTGGATGCAGTGGCGAGTGCTGAGTTAGATGAGGTGCGTTCGGCTGAAGAAGGTGTGTTAAGTTGGCAGCAAAGCGATATCTTGAACGAGGGGGGTTATGTTGAATGAGAAGCTTTAGTTTAGTTAATGGGCATTTGGTTATGTAAAGAGCGTCAAGTAGGATGAGGAGTGCTAGGTTAGAGAAGTTTTAGACGGCGAGTGTTGAGTTAGATGATGTGCGTTGGGGTAGATGAGATGCACAGGGTTAGATGAGGTGCACTGGGTTAGATGAGGTGCTTCGAGTTAGATGGGTGGCTTTATATGTATCAGATGAAGGGAGTTGCGCCAGATATGGTGAGTTACATTCGCAGTGGTTCGTTTTGTTGGATGAGGTGCTGAATAATGTAACTAGGTTAGATGGGATAGTTAGGTTAAAGGCTGTGCGGTGGGTTAGAGGACAACCGTTAGGCTAGATGCAGTTTGTTAGGTAGCTGTGGGGGATAGGTGGTACGACATGTTTCAAGCCTCATATGGAGCATTGGATGTATGACTGGCGTTAGCTTAGACGATGTATTAGGTAGACGGACGTTGTTGGAGTTAGTCAGGGTTCAGTGATTGGCGTTACTTAGTCGATGTGGGTTTCGTTTGAAGAGCTGCATTAGGCTAAAACTTATCTAAATTGTATTAGCGTGGCCTAGGTCTGGCACATTTTAAAAAGTAAAAAGATTCATTAACCGTGGAATTTCCACGGGTTCCGCTAGTTATTATTGCTATGGACCGAAACTTGCCGGCACGGTCGTGTTCGTATGTAGGTACCAATATATTGACACTGTAAATGCTACTTGGCTGCGTCATATAATAATATAATAAAAATTTTTATTATGAAACGCTGCGTGCATTTATTTCGTGTCCGCTTCTTAAGGAAATAGGCGAAAAATAGGCCACGTGGCAGATATAATTAAGTTGCATTTTCATGGAGATCGATGACCAAGCTGCAGAAGATGCCGAAAGTGGGATCCTTATCCTTTTATCTGAATGTACTTCTTGCTTGAAAGACTTCTTGAAATCAAAACAAAGATATTTGCAAGTTTTGGAGTCTAATTATATAACCTTTTTCCTTCAGGTCACGTCGTATAAATTCAGTAGATGATCAACAAAGCCCTTGCGAAGTGATAATTTTTTACAGATCAGTTAGCAATTATTTCTTCTAGCTTGCTGTCTTTCTTTGACAGAGCATTTTCGCTTCATAGGCCAGAATTTCAGCACTTCAATGAAGCAGATATTTGAGTTTGAAAGACAATATCATGGCTTCAGTACGCTCATCCTAATGTAACAAAATAATTCGTGTACATACTTATTTATTTCGTGTAGGCTCTTAAGGGAATAGGCGAAAACTAGGCCATGTTGCAAATTTGTTGACTAAGTTCCGTTTTCATAGAGATTGATGGCCAGATAGCAGAAGAGGGTGAAAGTGAGATTCTTATTCTTTTAACTGAGTGCACTTCTTGCTTGAAACACTTCTTGAAATCGAAACTATTTAAATGCAGCTTCTGGAGTCCGATTTTATGACTTTTTTCTTTGAGGTCACGACGTATAAATTCGATAGATGGCCAACGAAGCACTCTGGAGGTGATAATACTTCACGGGCAGTAGATAATTATTTTTTCTAGCTTACTGTCTTTCTTATTTGACGGAACAGTTTTCTCTTAATTGGCCAAAATTTCCGCACTGCAAATGAAGCAAATATTTGAGATGTAAAGACGGTATCACCGGTATAATTGCTACGGAGCGCTCACACAGTATATAAGCTGACTGCATGGAGTTAAATCCAAGTTTATTGCAGTATTTTACTCAAGCTTTTACTTCTTCCTGTCAATATGGAAGACACACGTGAATGTGCGTCCACAGTGATGTGCAGCTCTGAGGGCATAAAAGTCCATGCTACAGTAAGAGATACATTCAAATAGCTACAGCCTCCGCCTTGGCTAGTTGTTCGCCTTAGCACCCGTATTGGCAGCAGTGAGCTCTCGCAGAGCAGAAGTATCAAGCTTCATCCGCTCCTCTATATCTTTGGCTCACAGCAGGACCCACATTCCAAGTACAGTACTATATTTTGAGGAGATTGTTGATTAGAATTCTATAACGAACCACCGATAGCGAGTCATTGATTCTGCTTCTATCTTATGCGCTGATACGTGTTTGGTACAACTGGTACCACTCACGCTGGCACATGAAAGAAGAAGGAGAATGGAGAAGAGGGAACATAAGGATGAAAGCGCGAAAAAAGAAAAAGAAAATGAAGAAGCAAGGCAGAGAAGAGAAGATTCCGGTGCGGCCTATATTAAGCAAACATATCGATCGGTACCCCCGAAAAATGTAAAAAAAAATCAAAGTATGCCGATACATGCAACGTAAATACCCTTTTGATGAATATGAATTCCAAATAGAGGTGCAGCCTTGTGGGCAAGAAAGTAATGGAGGGTTTATGCATACAAAGGGTTAAAATTGTTTTAGATATTAGAATAAGGTAAAAAATGAAAATTAAGCCTCGTTTTGAATTTCAAGGTCTGGCTTTTTACCACCAGTGGCCACAATAATGCTGATATATGCCCAAACGAGCTACCAAATTGATGCCTATTTGTTCTGTCATACCGTGCAATGCAATAGTAGAAAATTATTAGTATTCTCCCAGAAATTCACTCTAGTGCCGGACACTCCGCACTCCTGTCAAAGTAAGTTTGCCATATTTCTACACTCTCGATGAATGCATATGGTATATACGACTATATTCAGAAAGGCGAGTTTGCGCTGTAACGAAAACTGCGTTATAAAATTTTAGGAGTATGTAACATGAATATGGCTGTAGGCACATGAAATATAACACTTTCATAAAGTCTGTGCAAAACTTGAAGTGATTCTGTCAATTGCTTTACTAGTAATGACACATTAAACCCAGGAGTGGGGGCTATAGAATTCCACTCCCGTCCTGCACGTGGCGTAAGAAGCGACCAACGCAGTGCCAATTCCAAGCGACTAAACTTGCATCCCTTCTCATTGGCCACCGGCTGCCGCTTGGCAGACATATGAGCCTGGAGAAGGTGGGGTTGTGGGAACACTCAATGCGAGGAAATGCGTATGACACCATGGAGCCAACAGCAACCAGAGAGGTGATCACCTGGCTGTTGCTATAGCCTTGTGCCCGGCATTCTACAGTCAACTCTTCTCCCTACCTCTCGATGGCACAATCAAGACTCTTTTCTCCTCTACTGTGCAAATCCCGTACTGTGAGCGGCGGACCATGGGAGGGTGGTGAAAGCACCCAGATGTCCACCGCGACTGTCGTCCCCCATAACCTTGGGAACCTGGGGGTTGTATTAGTTTTGCTCGGCATGCAGCTCTGCGTAGTGGACCGTACTTTTGCCTATGCTAATCATCTTTTTATTGGATTTCTTTCATTTATTTTTTAAATCTTTTTTTCTATCTTTAATTCTCTTCTATTTATTTTCAGTGATGTGGAGAGTAACCCGAGACCGGGTCGGGCTCGGGGGTGTCGTCTCCTTGTTGCAATATTAGAGGACTGTATGCGAACCTCGCGGAGCTTGGCTTTGTGTCCCGTAGAGTGGATGTCGTATGCTGTTCCGAGATGCTGTTGTTGAGTAGGAGGCACGACGGGGAGCTTGCCTAGGTTTCCAGTCCCCTTTTCGCAGGCTGTTGGGATCGGCGCCTGGATATCGCGGCATGGTCGTCTATGTCCGGAGTGGCTTCTGCATTTACCGCCTGTCATGAGATCATAGTTGAGAGGGTGTGTGGCCGTATGAAAAATTTTCATTTATTCTCCTTATATCGGAGCCCTGCAATTGATGATTCTCGGTAGGACTGTTTGCTCTTGCGATATCTTCGATCCAGAGTACGGATCCTAAGTCAGCGTTTGTTTTTGTGGGGGTTGTTAACGCACACCACAGGGACTGGTTGGGATCTGTGTCATCGACTGATAGCCATAGTGAGGCTGCGTTAGACTTTTGCACCTTATCTAGTTGAGAAGTTAGTCCGTAGGTCCAAGCATTTTGCTTGCAATTATCTTGACCTCGTCATGACTGCTGTCACGGATATGATGACTATGTCAGTTGGCTCCCCTATTGGTACTTCAGACCTCTCACATCTTGCTGTGTCCTTGGACCTGAACCAGGTTATTCCTGCGGTAGACACCAAGAGAGTGGTGTCCCTTAAAAGCAGGGCAAACTGGGATGTTATTACTGGAGTAGTAGGGGCGTTACTTTAGCGCCAGATAATTTGCAGTGGGGATCCTGTCTCTGAGCTTATAAGTTTGATTTTATCTGTTTTGGAGAGGTTTGTCCCGAAGAAGACCTGCTGATTGTCAGAATGAGTATCAGGGACCGTTTCAAGTCTGCTGCAGAACTCTCACGAGAGATAAAGGTAATGTCAGGTAGAACTGCGTGTCGTTTCGCGTAGGCTTCAAGGCGCTGTCTGGAAAGCATGCGCCCCTAATTTCTAAAAAAGAAATCAAAACGTAAGCTTCAGTTTGCCCAGGAACATGTCTGGACTGATGAACAGTAGTCTACGGTACATTTTAGGGACATATCAAAGTTCAACGTCAACGTTCAACGTTTGCAACCCCTTCACTTTTGCCACACCGCTAGAAAGGTTAGAGCTTTCTTTGAACAGTAAAACCTCTAAGTTATGGACTGGCCACCCCAAAGCCCAGATCTGAATCCAAGTGAGAAAATTTGGAAGACAATTGGGAACAGAGCTTACAGGAAGAACTCCCCAAATACAGAAGAATTGTGGAGGATATTTCAGGAAGAGTGGGGGGGGGGGCGTTAACTCCCTGTTTTTGCAAAATATTAATTAGATCATGTAGCCAAATGTGTGCAGAAGTTATAGATAGTAAGGGGATGTTCACTAAATATGGATTCTTTTTGCTTTGCTCTGACAGCTTAGACATTTTTTGGTGTTCACTAACTTTTGCACAGGGATAAATTTCCCTTATTTGCTTAAAAAAAATTTGCACCAAAAATGCTGAAAAACTGAATGAGTTAGGACTATATTGCAATGCACAGCTGTGTGCGTGTTCGACTTTTTTTCATACTAACGATTTTCTTGAACTCTTTTCACTGTTCTTTAACTTCTGTACGCCACTGTAATAGATCCTCCACAGGAATTTCAGAGCCACAAGTATGAACAAGGAATTGGCATCGACGGATTTCTTTGCTAACAATTTAGAGAACCGGTATACAAGATATAATGTATTAGGTAACAACGAAATTGCTAGAACGCTACGAGACCTAGAAAACGAACCTGAGTGGTTTTGCCGGAGCCCGTGTCGCCGCACACAAGCACAACCTGGTGGCGCGTGACCGCCTCAAGGATCTCAGCATGACGTCGCCACACAGGCAAATGTTGAGCTTCTTCAGCAACATCAGTGGGGGCGGGAGCTGGGGGCACTTGCGGGGGCCCTGGAGCTAGCCGGCCCATGGAGCGCAGCAGTCCGAGCTCTCGCACTGGGAACAGAACACGTGAGACACACAAGAGCCGGGGCAGGATACCTTTCGTGGGCACAGCACGGCACATTACATACACGCATTGAGTCTAATTTCGCAAAAGTCAAGACAGATATAAGTTCTGACAAAATATTTGGCAGCGTTCATCCCTAAAAATGAAACAAGTGAACTTAAGTACTGGACATTGCCATACCAGCCCAAAGATGACTTCGTAGAGAGTTCATATTTCCCACACTGTACATTTCAGGCGTTCAGCTCAGCAACAGGCAGCGACTCTCCCGAGCCCAGTGTTGTTGTTTGTTGCCATAGTTAGGATCCACCAATGCTAGTTCGGGGAGGAGGTTCTGAGGGGGCCTATCCGGAGGGAGGAAGTTGAAGAGAGAAAACGCGCAGCCCCAAGTGGATCCAGCCAGAGACTGCTCACTGGAAGATCAGTGGGGTGACTAGAACACGAGATGAGGTGATGAACACTGTTCGTCCAGTCACCAGAGTTGACAGGAGGGATCATCAGTCTGTCGAACTCAGAACTTATAATCCCCTAAAACCCGCCAGTGACCAAAACCTTAACTTGGAGAGGGTAGTTCAGAAAGATCCGGGTAGTGAGACTCCTCCGCTCAAAGACGAGAGCATTGATAGCCCAGAACCTTACTTGGGGAATATGCAGCTGCTGCAGTTACAGCAGCAGAGGTGTGTAATGCACTCAGGGCAGTGCAGTGCGGTACTGCTTGGGATGGAGCATCCCATCTGTTAGAAGGGGAGTGATGTCTGTTTCAAACTTCGATTGGAGAGTGTGTCGGGTACGGCGAGGGCCGGAGGGGGCTATGATAGTGCCTTAGGCAGGATGATGTACCCGCGATGCGCTGAGGAGATATTGTTTCGACAGCAACCCCAGACTGTCGCCAATTGATAGGGTTGAGGTTTCTTGGCGGATGTGATGAGCCGAAGCCATGCGGTAGGACCCGGTGACTATGCGCAGGGCTGCATTCTGTACCGCCAGCAGTTTATTCACAGCGGTTCTAGAGACATTAGGAAACCAAACCGGGGCAGCGTAGAGCATGGCGCTTCTGATGAGGGGCAGATAGGTCAATAGTAAAGTCTCTTTCTGTTCCCACCTGGCGCCGGGCCAGAGCGGTGAGAATCCACAAGCAGGAGCAGCATCTGTCGCGAACATAATTCGCGTGAGCAGCAAAAGTAAGGTGTGTGTCAAACACCACGCCCAAGATTTTTGGGTTGTGCTTCGGGTGAGGTCCGACGTCCCCAACTTGATTGTTGGGTCCATCCTGGATTGGTGATAGTCTGACGTAAACAATGTGGAATGGATCTTGGAGTGGGAGACGGTCAAGGCTCTCTCTCTCCGGCTCAGGCTTCGATTGTCGAGGTAAGGCTCGTCGCTGCCTCCGCAACGCGAGTAGCCAAGGATAGGACGGTAAAGTCGTCTGCGTACGAAGAGTTTACGTCACCAACCTGGGGAAAGTCGTTGACATAATTGTTAAAGAGGAGCAGCGAGATCACCGAGCCCTGCGGAACTCTCGCGCGCATTAACGGTGAGTGGAGTGAAGAGAGGAGAAAATTAGACGATAGTGGGAGAGATGTTAGTAGGTAGAGAGAAAAATGGAAGAAAGGTGAAAACAGAAAAAAATAGGAAGAGAATGAATGACCGGTCAGTGCCGGTTTAGTTAGGGTAGGTTATGCAGTTGGGTTACCGAGTGGTTTGCGGTTGGGAAAATGAGGTCGTCAGACCGTTGTGATGTAGATTGATCTGTTTTGTTGTGAGTGGTTGTGTTGTGGGTTATCTGTAGAGTGGTTCAATGTTGTGTTGTGCTGATTGTCTGCTGG
>LQNS02278170.1:40026266-40036832 GCA_001587735.2 Parhyale hawaiensis
ACAAATCCTTCCTTAAATAAGCAAAGAATAATTGCAAACCAATCTTTTCTAAATCATCTAAACAAATCCTTCCTGAACCAAACAAATGAATCCGCCCTGAACTAGGCAAATGAACGTATTTGAATGAAGGATACAAATCTTTCCTGAACCCAGCAAACAATTATGTCTTGAACCAAACAAATGGACATGTAGCTATATCTAGAGAATCATGGAACAAACGTTTAACTACGTAACAGGTTAACTCATCGCTTGATCATTTTGAGGCGGTTCTGTGCATCTCCTCGTATGACGTCAGGTCATCACCACCATGGGCTGATAATTGATGCTTGGCTATTTTGAACACAGAAAAATAACTTTGTGAACCTTCTTCGTTTTTCTAAAGATCCAGTGTAGGAAAAACAGTGAGTTTTTGCAGCAAAAAAGTGTACTAAGTTTTCGCTCCTACCCGTAAGATCTACTCTACTTCTAACATTTTTTGCCCCAGTATAAAATTATAAACTACTAAGTAGTAACTATGAGCAATTTAGTTTTCCCTCCAAATTTTTCCAAGTAACCACAGACAGCACTAATTTTTCTGAAAGAAGTCATGAACGTAAAAATTGAAACAAAATGTTTCTTCTTAGACTTTGAACGTTTGTCTAGCCAAGTTGCGCTAATAATTACGTTTCTCTCGGAAAACTTGTAAACAAAACGGTACATCGACGGGGAAACTGTTAAAAGACCGCCTTTGAACGACTGATATATGATTAGATTAGATAGGCGGCAGTAGCCAAACCAATAAGCCCAATCCCAAAGAGACACCAGAACCTACGCCCTGGCCCTCTATGAGCTATTGCCCTTGTGTAAGTAGGATATATAGGACTGGAGAAAAGAAGAAGAAAAGAGAACGAAAAGGGGAAGAATCCCAGCCACAGATATGATCAAGAATGTACGTAAGCATGATCAAGAGCCACTGATATGCGGAACTTGGAGATGTCAAACGGTGTAGTTGGAGCGGGAGAGGGAAGGCGACGGATTAAGATGGCCTTGGAAGCTTTGGCCGTTAAGAATTTGTGACTCCTGGAGGAGGAGTTCTTAGCTGTGGAGGATGTCTCTACCAATGTATGTAAAGACAATTTTTAAATGCGTTAACTGACTCCGCACTAACAACATCGGAAGGGAGTCAATGCTAAATGCTTACTACGAGATATGGAAAGAACTGCTGACTTAAGGTCGTTCTTTGAGCTTTATGCTGAGTTTTTGACCGTTGTTTCGCAAGCGATCATTGAGGTCTCTTTCAAAGAGTCCCGTTGTAGGTACGCCGTTGAAGCCATTCAAATACTTGAATGTTTCTATTAGTTGCTTCCTGAGTCGCCTCAGCTCGAGAGAGCTCAGACCCAGTTCTTTTAGGCTAAATTCATACAGCTTATTTCGCAACTGAGGTATCAATTTCGCTGCTCTGCGTTGGACTCTTTCCATGTTATCAATATCTTCACACAGATGAGGCGACCAGAATTGGAGAGCATATTGTAAGTGTGGCCGTAATAATGCCTTGTCGAAGGGAATGATGTCCTTGGACTTGTATTCAAAATTTCTGGTGATGAATCCCAGTACTCTGCTTGCCATTTTCACACTCTTCTGAACTTGCTGACTGTGTTGTAGTTTGTGTGTAATAGTGATTCCTAAGTCACGTTGTTGGGTGGCAGCAACCAATACCATCCCATTCATTTTCAATGGGGTTGAAGGGTTCACAAGCCCTTTGTGCATTACTGAGCACTTGTCAACATTAAAGCTCATTTGCCATGCCAAGTTGTGCTCCATTCCACTTCCACAAGGTGGTCAAGGTCTTGTTGGAGCTCTGCTCTTTTCGTGGCAGGATGACATAGTTTAGTATCATCTGCACATTTACTGATTTTGCTACGGATGTTAAGATCGAGATCGTTGATGTAAATTGAAAACAGAAGTGGGCCACGCATGCTACCTTGCGGAACCCCTGATGATACCTGTGTCCAGGCGCTCGTCTCTCCTTCAAGCTTGACTTGCTGTTGCTGACCCGTAAGCCATGCCTGGATCCATCAGAAGCATGAACTAGTAAAAAAAAACACTCCTCCGTTTGACAATTTGTAATATTTTAATGAGAACAGCTCTTTATAATTCAAATTTGACAAGATTATATATTTGGACTTACAAAGTTCTAGAGCGTTTATTACTCCACCAATAATACGTATGCAGCAGTAGTTTTTTCCTGTAAGCCATGTCCTTCTACGGTATTTTTTTCATGGCAGAGTGCACTAGTATGAAAAATGATTTATTACAAAATAAGCCAAATCAATACTTAGGGAGCCATAGCTATGTTGTTTGTAACTAATTTCTTCATCTTTCAATCTCTCTGTTTGACATTTTAACTACTGCCCTATTTCTAGCAAATGGATTTTTGCATCACACAGTAAACAGCTGTGATTGTGCAGAGATGATTAACCTTCTTTTTCTTCATGAAAGCCCACACTCACTGTACAGTATTTATATAGCAAGTACCAGGTATCAACTACAGTGGAACCCCGTTTTCCCGGATTTCTCGTTTTCCCAGACTATTTTTACCTTTCCAGGGTTTTCCCGGAATGTTCCGGGAAACTGAAACCAGGCCGGATACCGGAAACTTTGGTATTTCTCGGAAAAAGTCAGGCAAAAGTTCCATACTTTCAAAAGATTTCCCGGAAGTGACGCTACACAGATACTGAAATTTGCCTATTGCGCAGCATCTCTTCTGGGAAACGGAAGGCAACCTCCGCCATTTCCGTTCAGTTGTCGTCTGCACATCATGGTGTTCGCTTAAGAAGTGCTATTTTAGTGATTTAAATTCAAATTCAAGGGTTTAATTTCGGATTAATAATGTGAATGTGATTAGTAATATTGTGTGTTACACCTGATTAATAAAAAAGACCAGTAGAGTAAATTATTTTTGTATTTCTAATGAAAACATCCATTGGTGAACTTTAAATCAACTCTAGCCCCTAGGCCAGCTCCACACTCATTAAAGTGTGAATGCATCAAGCAGCGTTGAGCCCGGTATGATATTGTAAAATCCAGCGAGTCGCAATAGCGCTATCGTAGCAGCAGAAATAAGCTTTCTCGTGCAGAACTGCCCAAAAATGAGGTAAGTGTCCCATAAGGATTTTGTGGCTGACGCAATTACAGAAAAAGTTACTAAGGAGAATTGTGCGATCACGCAGGTGCGAACACTCGCAAAATCGCGCAAGTGGCGATAGCACTAATACTATCGTAGCAGCAGATACAAGCTTTCTTGTGCAGAACGGCACCAACATGAGATCACTGCCCCATAAAGATTTTGTGGTTTATGTCATTACAGAAAAAGGTTATTAAGGAAAATTGTGTGATAACGTGGATGCGTTCTCTCGCAAATACCATAAGTCGGGATAGCACTAATTCTGCCTCAAATTTTTTGGTACTTCATGCATAGATTTACATGTAAAATGCTGTGTGGACTGACAGTTCCCGAAATCGCTTCAATTTGGTTCACCAATGCGCGGCAAACCGACGTTTTTCTGGCATTGAATTTCCCGGAAATAGTTTCAATTTGTCGGACATACGTCCGGTAACAGGGAGTTTTTCCGGCAATTGAGATTTGCTCGTTTTCCCGGACAATTCAGTTTCCCGTAAGAGGCTCCCCCGTGCTTGTCCGGGAAAACGGGGTTCCACTGTAATTAACACTGTTTGCTATCTGTCCATCTGACGTCACAGGAGTGGGCGGGGCTTGATACGCTACATGCACGTGAGTTGACGTGTTACGTTGTTGAGCCATGCATGGAACCAAGCACAAGGGTGTTCCAAAAGAGAACAAAGTGGTTAAGAAAGTCAGGTGGGAAATAAGAGGGAAGAGCACAAGAACAAAGCATCAGGAATGTGAAAAGTAGAAATAAAAAATGGACAAAAAATGATAGCTATCCTAATAGCATAGTGAAGGACAAGTTGACCTGTGGCATTCCTTCTGGGATGCAACTCCCATAGCTAAGGATGAGTGAGCTTACCAAAAGTAACCCTAGGATCTAAGACACATTATTAAATGGGACCCTTAGGGGGATGCTTTTAGTAGAGAAGCACACTCATCACATGTAGGAGGATTATCAAAGGCAGGACTACTATCACAGATAGGAATAGCATCTAAGGAAGCATTGTTATTATAGGCAGCAAGATTTTCACAGGTAGTAACCCTATTAGCAGATGAAGCAGGGGGTAGCATCAGACACAGCATCATTATCAGGGGCGGCAGCCTGAACAAACAATAGTAGGTATTCAAGTTATTGACGATTATATTGAAGAGAAGAGGGTGTACAATAATTTCGTTGCTGACTGTAGCTACACCATCCGCATGACGATGCTTATCACATCACACAGTCCAATACATGTCTGCCACAAGGTACAGTCACACCAACACCGTAAATCTCAAACAGCTGCTTGTTTAGCTTCAAAATATCACCCGCACTAAGCAACAAACTATGGTTTATGCCGTGACAACGCAAGACTGGTCTGCTTTCGGGTGAGCCTCGCTAAACCCGTTGCAGTCAAAGCCTTAGGTGCAGAGACAGGCTCGCCATGGCACGCAACGCGACGCCAGGGAAACTACATTACGGCCCAACGGCATGCCAACCAGCTCTACTCTTCACATACACCTCTCTCTCCTGAGCTCGGCCACAGGCACAACTTAGTTGAACGACAAGCCAGGGTGCAAGTAGTCAGAGCTGCCAACAACTGAGCCTACTGATACAGGGAACAAATCACAGACATGAGTTATGACAAGACTGGGACTCTGGAGAAGCTACACAATTTGACCAGTTGCAAAAGTGCAAAACAGCTTTACTTCGTAGAGAGAAACTGACAATATCTTCATTGTTCGGACTTAAGTAAGTGTTGACTGAGTAACAAGTGCACTCAGTTAGAATGACCAGGATGCCCACAGTGGCCATCTTCATAATTATAAAATATGCAACCTAGCCTATTTTTTACTTATCATTTCGTTAAGAGCATGACAGGAAACATAGAAGTACATATGTACAGTCCGTGCCACGATAAAAGCTTTTAACTCATTTTGAAATGTAGCTATATAGCTACAATTAAAACTATCTCTGTCGAGAAGCTAATATTTTCATGGTATGTTTATGACCATAAATGAAACTTAGTCAGAAATTTTCAGCTCATGTTAATGTGTAGTTTTCGTTAAAGAAAAAATCTGAAGGTTTTGATCACTTTTCAAGCATGCCACGGTATTAGCTTTTATAGATTTTTATCAATTGTCATCAAAAAATGTTAGCTACTAATAAAAAAGTAGTATTATGCGAGGTTTTATGTAAATAAAAAATTTCAATGATAGAATCGAGCAATGAAGTATATAGGTAATAGTTCATATAAGACCCTTTCCTCTGGAAAACCAGTGCAGTCCTCTTGTTGGCAGATTCTATCAGTTTTTTATTTCAGAATAAGGAATAACACTTGAAGATATCTTGATAGCTTTCCATAAGTCTTCTTTTGAAGTGTATTGCCTTCCATCCTTGTAAATAGCCTGCTTCAGAACCCCCTCCTCAAGTTTTCGATAGGATTCAGATCAGGAGAGCACGCCGGCCAAATCATCAACCGGTCACCCTTCAATCCTTATGATGACAAAAACACTTGTGTTGCCTTTGCAGAGTGCGACGGAGCATTATCGTGTTGAAATATTAACCTGCGACACTTCTGCAGTTGAACGTCATCCAGCCATGAAAGCAAGGCCGACACAACGAGCTGACAATAAGCCACAGAAGTTATTTTCACTCCATCTGGCACTCGCACAGGACCAACAAGCTCACCTCCAATAATTCCTACTCAAATCATAACGCCTCCTCCACCCTGCTGGCAACGGAAACGAGTATGACGCTCTTGGCCGTTTCCAACCCATCCTTTTCCCCAACCGTCTCGTATGTCCAGAGTTACCCTAGTTTCATTGGCGAAAAGCACCATCTTCATGTTTGTCTTCATATGCTCTTGAGCCCATTTCAGCCATGAATCCTTGTGCCCGGCCGTCAGAGGGGGTCGCTTTTCAAGTGCAACACTTATCCCATGTTTCTCAGCAAAAGGCGCTTATCTTGTTTTGGAGACTTCAGGGAGAGTTACTTAGCTAACGATAGCCTTTGAGGTTTGTCCTGGCTTCTTTAACAATTGCCTTTTCACGTTTTGAAGAACCCGAGTACTAACAGCTTTCAGGACGCCAGAGTCCAAGCGCTTTTCCTTGGTGAAGGGTCGGCTAAAAAGCGCTGCATTGTGTCAACATGGCGGCCTATTGAAACAGCAATATCCTTAACAGATGTTCATTTAGCCCTATCTTTCACTATTTTTGCATTTTCAGCCTCAGCCAGACCTCTAGTCCTTCCTATTTTTAAAGATTTCTCCAAAGCTAATAGAGTGGCACAACAAATAATCACATTAATTGCAATAACTTATGAAATCTTGTAGGGATTTCAATGAAGTTCCGGTGAAAGTGTTGCCATATGTAAACACTTCTGCCAGAATAGTTTCAAAAGCAAATGGAAGAGTTGAAATATCAGTAATATATATTAAAAAAATGAGTAAAGCTATTATCGTAGTACACACTGTAAATATATAGGTATAGTTAGTTATAGTTAGAAAGCTTAAGCCTCCGTTTCCGAGCAGAATGATATCACAGAGGAAAGAGCAAGGGACATATAGTATTCCAAGAGAAACGGGGAACCCATGCACGAAGGTGTTCCCACCACACAGGATCAACGCGCATGGGAACAGCAAGTCGGGAAAGAAGAGGAAGAACAGATAAAGTATGAGCAAGTAGGAGTATGAAATCGGGAAGGAAGCAAAGTGGGCACGAAAGAGAGACGCCCCGAAGGCCTATATATAGATATATAAACATACGTTTTTTATTTTGTTTTGATTAAATAACACAATTCCTGTTCCAAGCGTAAATAGTTATGCAAAATTGATGAAAGCTCTGTTTTCAAACTGACAGCACATAGCTATATACATTTTATAATGCATGCCCCACAGCACTACCAAGATGCGGTATAGTAGGTACCGTACTACTATAATAAACAGAACAAGCACTCAAAAGATTACATTGGTCACAGCATCAACTACAATTATAGATGCCATTTACATTGGATACTGTTACACAATTTGTAAAAAAAAAAAGGTGGGCCCATTCAATTTTCTGCAAACATTATAAAATCAAAACTAAGAGATCCTCCCAGGGTGTACACAGTAAAATGTATCACCATTGAGGCAACCACGCACTGCAGTTGCCATTCCCGAATACATACATACAGTTTTTGCTCAGTTTATTATGAATTGAAGACATAAAATTTGTATCTATTTTCTGATTTTTTTTTTAAATATGTAGCTACCTCTTTATTTCGCAATACTCTTCAGTGGAATTTTTTCATTTACTACTCGGGCAAAGGAACTATTTTGGGCCGTGTCAAGAGTTTTGTTAGACACTTCGATTATAAAATTTGAGTGACATATAGCTACATGGCAAACTATAATTTAAGTAACTAAAATTAAATCACTCGCTTCACAAAACATGACACAATTGTACTGTGAAACCAACTACTTTCAGGTTAGCATTATGTAATATTTCTAACTACTTTTATTATTATCATAAAAACTTCACGCCCGGGGCACCACGGACAGGAAGTACAACCGAAATGAAGCATAATGCAACACCAGGAACTTGAAACGCGGCTAAAGAAGATCCAACAAAAACCATTAAGAGCTGACTTAAGCGCCTGCTAGTCAACACGACCAAAAGCCGATGCCGGCAATAAATTCCCAACCTTAACCCTATGCACACCAAGCTGGCAACGCTTGCCCACCACCAAGCGAGTAAAAGAAATTGCGGTCAAGTATCATTCCTGACAAGTGAGCGTGTGTTGCATATTTCAAACTAAAATGCCATCATTGTAACTGAAAAACTATTCCCCCGGATAATCAAGCAAAAAAGTTTTATACATACATGTATGATGCTTATTAGTAATAGATTGATATTATAAGCAAAAAACACGAGAGAAGCAACTGCAGGCAGTCAGTGGAAGTGGTGATGCGCGAATGGTGACAGCGAGAGCCGAGGTGCATCACGTGACCTAAGCGCCGCCCACTCTCGCCGCAGCGAACAGCTGTGCGGCATGGCTAATGCAGCTGGCGCCAAATTTGTACATACTAACACGAGATGGCAGCTCCATTGTCGTCACTTCTTGAACATCTTGAAACAAATTCTACCCATCACTCGCATAAACTGTTGTAAATGTGTGCTGAAGTCCCGTATTGATTTGAATAACTGAAACATTTTCAAATTTTTTGCTTCACAAACGAAAACAAAATCTTTTTCTAAGCGCCAGCAAAATTTTTGAAGAAATAAATAGGGCTACTCGTGGCTGTAAATTACTGATGCTTTACTGAGTACATTTCTGGCATGTGTATGTACAGTATGCCATTTACAGAGTTCATCGACACACTTGCAGCACACATGTTTCACTACACAAAGAGCGGATTTCTTGCGGCGCTTTTCCTCTAAGTCGCAAAGAAGTGCATTTTGCATCAGATATGCGTCTGGTACACCTGTTTTGGCACTTGTTTTTTGTGAATTTGTGGCTGTTCCACTCGCTTACGTTGCATCGTCAGTGACAGTTATTTTTACTGCAAGTTCATTTGATTCTCTAAGCTCTATATCATTTCCAAAAGCAGGTATTTTCTAGGTCTGCGAGCAATGAGTATTGAGTGGTTCAACGAGGCTCATGGCTAGCCTTGGTTATGAGCAAAATTTATGCTGTTCGTCTGAGCAACATTATGGTCTGTATTCAGTACCAATAATGTCTGAGTACTAACTCTAGCTGCGACTGGGCCTTCCGAGAGACGTTGTAACATCATGCTAGGGAGAAATTCGGTTAGAGGAGAGTGCAATCGGAACGGTAACCATACACTATCATCGTTAGAGAGTGACTGGCGGGCGAAGCTAACATGATCCAGCAACAGACGAGCACTGCCCACAGCACTCTCACACTGCCACACAAAAAAGTCTCTGCCGGGCTTTCTCGCACGGAAATGGTCATAAAACTTATATTTTATGACATACTTCTGCGATATTTTTAATTATTTTGGAGAAATAGCTGGGAGCTCATTGTTTTAAGGTAAATAGCTAACAAGATACGAAGTTTTGAAGAACCCGACGTCACAAAATTTACTGCCCGATGGAGATAGGGTTAACAGACCAGGGCATGAAGCACCGACTTAACAGACGAGTCTGGCATCTAACATTTTCCAAAGTGAAAGTGCGCATCAACAGCAGCACATATAATTCTCCTAAAGACCTTGAGGGCAGGGACAGAAGAATATAGCAAATGAGTCTTATTGTTGTACACCTTATAAAACATACAGAGTCTGGCCGCCCTTCTCCTATGGGACACATTCACCAGATCATTTTCAGCGCACAGCCTGCCGGCTCAACTAACACGTCGGTCCAGCAGACGCAAGTGACTGTCAGCAACTGAAGCCCAGACCGGAGAGCAAAAAAACACAAAGCATCTGCGGACAACCTCACTGTCATGAAACACAGAATTCATCTTACGCAAGAGTCCAATTTTACTGGAAGCACGTGACTCGACACCAGTCGCCTAATATGCGGCTCAGAAGTAAGCTTCTCATCAAAGACAATATCGAGAATATCCAAGGAGCTAGACTCCTGAAGCAGAGGGTCATCTATTTTCAGATGTGGATACTGTGGTAAGAGTGTCTAAGACCTACTAAAACCCATAGACTTGGTTATTATTATTATCATTATTTTCGAGGGGATTTCACGACTTAAATTGGATCGGTTGAGCGATGTTCAGCTCTACACTCTGGCGCTGGGTCACATCCCGCGACCTAAGGCTCCGAGCACTTTGCGAATGATGTGAGCTGTCCCAAGCAGAGCGCTTTTCTGGAGGGTTCCTGGGTGAACGTGGCCGCACTTCAGCTCCCGCAGGGCAGTCTTGAGATTCTTGGACATTGCCCCCAGAGCTCCTATGACCACTGGAACGACGTCCACCTTCATCTGCCACAGTTTCTGGAGTTCGATGGCAAGGTCACGGTACTTTTCCTTCTTCTCTGCTTCCTTGTCGACGATTCTGGAGTCGAAGGGGATTGAGACGTCGATCAGTTTGGCCGACTTCTCCTGCTTGTCTTTGACGACGAAGTCCGGTCGGTTGGCGTGGAGTACGCGATCAGTTTCCATCCGCTTGTCCCAGTAGCTTTGCACGGCTTTGTTTTCAACCACAGACACGGGTTCGTGCTCGTACCACCTCTCACTGACCGGGAAGTTATGGATCCGCAGAAGGGTCCAGTGGAGGTGTCGAGCCACTTTATCGTGCCTGCGCTTATACTCCTTTTGCGCCAGCACTCCGCATTCGCTCATCACGTGGTTGATGGTTTCATCCGAGCTCCTGCAAATTCTATAGGCACTAGAGACGTTTCTCTTGTCGATCTATTTTGGATGTACCTGGTTCTGAGGGCTTGCTATTGAGCTGCCAGGGTGGT
>LQNS02278170.1:40107005-40118423 GCA_001587735.2 Parhyale hawaiensis
CCCTCCACATCAGGAGTCGCCACAGAACCCCTCCCTGCTCCGCAAGCTATGCTGTTGGTAAATCAGTGCTATCTGACAGAGGTACTCTGCCAGAAGCGAGCCACTGCAAATAGACTGAATGTTCCAATGAACAATATTGCAGTGGTAAGCGAAAGGCAGAGTACCTCTGGAGGTACAACCTTCCCAAAGCCCGTAGTTCTGGGCTCTTTAATAGCGAGATGTTTCGCTCGTCGTCCGGAATGAGGCTGGGAGGTCGGGTGCCTACCTATATAGCAAGGGACGGTGGGGGAGGGGAGAGGGGCACAGAGAAAAAAAAACATGCACATGTTGAGTGTTTGTACTACAGTCCACACTAGATACTAGACTAAGTACAGAACAACTACTGACAAGATAGCTCTTATACTTACACAAGAGCATACCTAGCAAATTTGGCTAAGTCCAAAAAAAAAAAAAATTGAAAAAAAAAAAAAAACGGCGAGAGTACTTACCTGTCAATTAACATAAGTGTGACGACTAGAACAGTCCTCCCGACGTGGAGAAACCCGCGATGACGCGAGTCGTGGTGCTATCCGGCAGAGGTACTCTGCCTTTTGCTTAACACTGCAAAATTGTTCATTGGAACATTCAGTCTATTAACTAGAGTATTTTGAGAACGCCTTAATACCTCTGCCAATCAAAGAAGTGGTAACAAAAAACTTAGATATGTCCTGAAAATGTACATCATTCCATGGTGCTCTTCAGCACTTATTACGATTTTTGCATATTTCAAAAGATGTGTTCATAACTTTTCGAGTTTTGTTGCCAACAAATATAAAATCAAAGCCAGAGTAAAAAAAAAAAAGTAAACCAAATGATTGCTACAAAAAGTAGGTCATTTGCTCTTCATAACATTCCTTACAATCTGTTAGGAAAAATCCGTCCATAACTTTTTGAGTTATTTTACAATAAATAAAGTTAGTCATCTGTTCTTCCTAGCATGCGTAGCCATCACTGTAATGATCTGTCTATAACTTTTGAGTTATCTTTGTGACAAATAGTCAAAGAGACGAGCAAAACATTAAAACGAACGTAACATCTTTGGCGGAGGCAATTATGAAATTAACAAGAGTTTCACAGCTGACTTACCCTCAATCAAGTCAGTTCTTTTATTAATAAATGACGCATATGTAAAAACCAGCTTGTCTGAATCCCTAATAGATGAATACCTATATTGCCACACTAGTCATGTGCACTGCGTTGTTATATAAATGTGACGTCGCCTGATGTCGATCCCTCAGGGGTATAGGCTAGCCCATTCTGGCTGGCCCTTTCCCGGCCGCAATATATTTGGGCCTCGCACACCCAAGGGTCCCGAATGCCTTTTGCACAGGAGATGTTGCAGCTTGGTGCAGTTTCTGCTGACGAGGTTAGTTTTGTAAAGTTAAGTAGGCTCCCAATACTTCACCTTCTGTTTCGGGAGGTGGGCTGCCGATCGAGGTGGCCGACTTATTCCCGCTGGACTTCTATCTTCTTGTATTTCGTTTCCTCCACGTGTGCGGCGTAGCTGAGCAAAAGCGTTCAGCCGTGCCCGGGTGTTGGAGATGCACAACTCGCGTTTTTTTCCTGTCAGAAGCGCATTGACCAGAAAAGCCGAGACAAAAATCATTGATAATTTAAAACGCGCCCTAGTGGTACACAGGCTGTGTTAAACCACAGAAATAGTTCGGTGCGATGTAGACATTGTGATCAGCGCTAGTAAAACTTCTACTTGCCCGATGTCGAATAACATAAACGTCGTCAGCGTTTGAAGCGACACCTAGGCAAATTTAAGCCTTCTTTTTCGGCAGATTAACAATTATGATAGCTACGTTGGTGTTTCTTTCAATCCTAGGCAAGTGGGCATGCGATAAACGATTTGTAACAGATTTTTCCCAACTCTTCTGTATAAAGAAATATCAGGTTGTTTCCCTTCCGAATGTTTTTGGGCTAGGTAGTTCATTTCTGGAGACAATGTAGATCCACGATTTTTTGTCCTATAGAATATGTATTAAAATTTCCCATTCTGGCCCCCATGGACAGGTGGTTTAATCCCAAAAAAGCATTTTGCAACACGGGGAAACCCACAATGCTGCTAAAGGAAATCAAACAAAAAGCCAGTAACAGCTGATTTGAATGACTGCAGGTCAACACGCCAAAAAGCTGATGCCGGAAATGAATTCCAAACCCAAATAGACCAGGCCCCCCCCCCCTCGAAAGGGGGGGCAAAGGGGGCCCAGAGGGGGTAAAAAATTGACTTCTTTTTTTCTTGCTGCAAAATGATCTCTATACCAAGGGCTATTACGTCCCAAATTTTTAGGGGGCTATCAGCACTAGAACCTTCCAAAAAGTGGGGGCAAAGGATGTCCGGAAGGGGTCAAAAATTGACTTTATTATTTATTCATCTAATACATAGCTATTTCATATTTTTATTAGTGAATGACAAATGTAAGGTATTTGTAGGTGGAAATGCAGTATAGGTAAAACATGTCAAGTGCATTTTCACTGCAAACAGTGCATTTTTTTACAAAATTCATCCACAAAAACATCAAATTTGCCGCCCTGAAAAATTTGATTTTTCACAATACAAAAGAACGTAAGTTGATTAGATTTTATGCTACACTAAAAACAAAGACAGTTTTGGAATCCTTGAAAGATTCCCTACAAAACTATGAAGAGATTTTTTTCAATTTCCTTTTGTTTTCTTTTATTATATGAAATATCAAGAAAATTTACATATTTTACAAATTCTTCGGTAAACCATCTAAAGTCTCATGTCAATAGAAAACAAAAGGAAATTGAAGAAAATCCCTATATAGTTTTGTAGGGAATCTTACAAGGATTCCAAAACTGTCTTTGTTTTTAGTTTAGCATAAAAACTCATCAACTTACATTCTTTTTAAAATTTGTAAGAAAAAGAAGAAAATGAAAATCTCATTTTCTGAAAAAACTAAGGCCAAAACTGAAGAAGTTACACGAACAAAATGTTTTTTTTTTTTTTTTCATCTTATGTGCAAATTTCAGAAAAATCGGTTCAAAAATAAAATTTAAAAAATTTGTAAAAGACCCCCTTAACCTAGTTGAGTCTCATCGTGATTTGGGGTGTTGTTGGACGGCGAATTGAGGTTTAATGCTCATATAAGGCAATTGGTTGGGAAAGCAGCTGGACTTGCTGGAAGCCTCTTGCGCCCCAGTGTGTAGGTCGCCAGAATTTATGGTGGCTCTTTTTGTTTCGCACATCAAATCTCTCCTTGATTACTGTTCAGTTGTGTGGAACACTGGCTATGTGGGTTACCTCCGGCTTTNAATAGGCAGTGTTTTTCCATTCCATTATTGTCATTAGGCAGCTCTCAACCCAGCTGCAGACTTTTTTAAAACGCCAAATTTTTGTCCGAAGCAACCCCAGCGTGTCCGAGAGAGGCACAGGGAACCTGAGGTAGGCCAAGGAACCCATAACCTACAACAATGGGATGGGTGTCCAAAGTCAAACCACCCCTGTCCGAGGCCACCCTGACCCCCTGGGTGGCTTCGGACACTTTTTAACCACTAATATCTCTAAAACTTTCAGGCGTGGATTTTTTTTTTTTCATTGCTAATGTATAGGCACCCCATAGGCCTACAAATACAACTACTAACTTTCACTCCAGCACAAATAATGAAGAAGTGGCACTGAAAAACCCTTCATTGTGTCCGAAGTCACCCAATCTTACGGTATTCGTAGGTGGAAATGCACTATAGGTAAAACATGTCAAGTGCATTTCCACTGCAAACAGCGCATTTTTTTTACAAAATTCATCCACAAAAACATCAAATTTGCTGCCCTGAAAAATTTGATTTTTCAGAATACAAAAGAACGTAAGTTGATGAGATTTTATGCTGCACTAAAAACTAAGACAGTCTTGGAATCCTTGAAGGATTCCCTACAAAACTATGAAGAGATTTTTTTCAATTTCCTTTTGTTTTTTTATTATATGAAAGAAGTATCAAAAAAACTTACATATTTTACGAATTCTTCGGTAAACCATCTAAAGTCTCATGTCAATAGAAAACAAAAGGAAATTGAAAAAAATCCCTACATAGTTTTGTAGGGAATCTTACAAGGATTCCAAAACTGTCTATGTTTTTAGTTTACCATAAAAACTCATCGACTTACATTTTTTTTAAATTTGTAAAAAAAAGAAAAAAATAAAAATCTCATTTTCTGAAAAAAACTAAAGCCAAAACTGAAAACGTTACTTGAACAAAATGTTTTTATTTTTTTTTTTCATCTTATGTGCAAATTTTATTAGAAAAATTGGTTCAAAAATAAAATTTAAAAAACTTGTAAAAGACCCCCTTAACCTAGTCGAGTCTCATTGTGATTTGGGGGTGTTGTTGGACGGCGAATTGAGGTTTAATGCTCATATAAGGCAATTGGTTGGGAGTCGTCGACCTGAACGACCTTCGGAGAACGCGGGGTCACACATCCAGCGGTCTTAAATACCACCGAGAAAAACAAAGCGTGTAGTTTAGAGAGGAACTAATGACAAGTCAACACACCTTGTGACCGATTGTGGGTTACCTCCGGCTTTTGGAGTCGGTCTAGCATAGGTGGACGAGGCATGTTGCGGGACTTGAGGAGCTAAAGTATGGTGAAAGGTTGAGGCAACTCAACCTATTCTCAGTGAGAGGAAGATTGATGCAGGCTGATTTGATTAAGTGCTGGAAGGTGCTCGTAGGGCAAGTGGGTTGTGCTGAGATGCATAGTTTGTTTTCTCTGGCTAACTTTAGTGGAGCTCGGGGCCATCCATTGAAGTTGATTTGCCAATACTTTGGTACTGAGGCTGGAGGGAGGGCATTTCCATCCAGATGTGTTAGGCTTTGGAACTCATTACCGGAGGAGGTTGTGTTGTCCCAGTCCTTGGATGTTTTCAAAGGGCGTCTTGCTTGTTACTTGAGGGATGTGTTGTTTGATTATGTGTGATGTCTATGTGTTGCCGTGCCTACCTTGATGGTTGCTTTGTGGGTTTTGGTGTTGTGGAGGTGGGGACTCCAGCTGCAGTTTGTCCATTGGCTGTATGGGTGCGGCGCCGCTCTGGTGTGTTGTTGTATTTACCCTTTAAGGTGTTGGGGCTTTAGAATTCCTCTCCTGTCCTGCACATGGCGTAAGAGGCGACCAACGCACGGTCGATTCCAAGCAACTAAATTTGTATCCCTTCTCATTGGCCACCAGCTGCTGCTTGGCAGGCGTATGAGCCTGAGATGGTGGCTTATGGGAACCCGCATGCGAGGAAATGCGTATGGAAGGCGGATGAGTGCCGTGGAGCCAACAGCAACCAGAGAGATTACCTGGCTGTTGCCATAGCCTTGTGTCGGGCATTCCACAGTCAGCTCCTCTCCCTACCTCTCGATGGTGCAATCGAGACCTTTTTTCTCCTTTCTTCGCTTCTTTCGTTTTTCTTCTACTTCACTCTTTTGTTTTCCTCTTCTTGTGCTAATCCCGGGCTGTGAGCGGCGGGGCCATGGGAGGTTGGTGGAGGCACTCACATGTCCACTGTGACTGTCGTCCCCCATAACCTGGCGAACCTGAGGGTTGTGTTAGCCTTACTCGGTATAGCAGCTCTGCCGAGTGGACCTTTCTTCTGCCTATGCCGTCATTTGTTTATGTTATTTCTTTCACTTATTTTGTACTTTTTTGTTTATTTCATTTTTTTATACTACTGTTTATCTTCATTTCCCTTCTACTTTGTGGTGATGTGGAGAGGAGCAACCTGGGACCGGGTCGGGCTCGGGGGTGTCGTGTCCTCTATTGTAACATTAGAGGACTGTATGCGAACCTCGCGGAGCTTGACTTTGTGTCCCGTAGAGTGGATGTCGTATGCTGTTCTGAGACGCTAGTATCAGGTAGTAGGCACGACGCGGAGCTTGCCTTGGCGGGTTTCCAGGCCCCTTTTCGCAGACTGGTGAGATCGGGGCCTGGATTTCAGGGCATGGCCGTCTATGTCCAGAGCGGTTTCTGTGCTCACCGGCAGTCAGTGCACGAGCGCACTTGTCATGAGTTCATAGTTGTGAGGGTGTGTGGCCGTCTAAACAATTTTTATTTATTCCTTGTATTGGAGCCCTACAACTGATGATTCTCTGTATGACTGTTTGTTGATGGCAATGGCCTCGGTTCAGAGTACAGATCCTAAGTCAGCATTTGTTTTTGTGGGGGATGTTAATGCACACCACAGGGATTGGTTGGGATCTGTGTCACCGACTGATCGCCATGGCGATGCTGCATTGAACTTTTGCACTTTGTCTAGTTGTGTGTAGCTAGTTCATGGGTCTCCGCATATTGCTGGCAATTGTCTCGACCTCGTAATGTCTGATGTCCCGGACTTGATGACTGTGTCAGTTGGCTCCCATATTGGCACTTCAGACCACTCACATCTGGTTATGTCATTGAACCTGAACCAGGATATTCCTGTGGTAGACACCAGGAAAGTGGTGTTCGTTAAGAGTGGGGTTTATTGGAATGCTATTACTGGAGCAGTAAGGGCATTACCCTGGCGCCAGATTATTTGTAGTGATGATCTTATCTCTGAGCTCAACGACTTGACTGGTTCTATTTTGGAGAGGTTTGTCCCAAAGAGGACTATTCTTGTGAGGTCTCGAGACAAACCGTGGTTTGATCACCAGTGTTGGTTAGCTTTTGAAGCTAAACAAGTGGCTTATCAGGCTTGGCGGCGTTCACGTGACCGCACGTTGTGGCAGACATACGTGGATCGTTGGGCCGAGGCTAAGCGAGTGTATGAGAGGGCAGAGCATCGTCAGAGGCAGCGTTGCAGGGAGTCTCTACTGAGTATTGACCACCCACATTGTTGGTGGAGTGAGCTTAGGGGTTCAGTTTTTGGTGCTGAACCTTCGTTGCCACCCCTTGTTGGCCCCGGTGGAGGTATCATTGCTAATCCCTTGGCTAGGGCTGAACTCTTGTCGGAGCACTATGATTTGAAGCAGAGTCGAGATGTGTTGCCATTGCCTCAGGGGTGTCACCTTGTACTTTGTTTAACCTCTTTGGCGTTCAGATCTATTACTATCAAGGTGCTGCTTAAGGGTCTTGATCCTTACGGAGGTGTGGACCCGGTGGGTATGTTTTCTCTGTTTTATAAGCAGCTTGCTGATGTTCTCGCCCCTAAGCTTGGAGTGATCTTCCAATGTTTGATATGGCAAGGGAATTTTCCCCATTGTTAGCCTACTGGGAATATTACTCTCATTCCCAAGGGGCCAGTGTCACCCCATGTCGCCAACTACTGACCTATTATGCTGACGCCCATTTTGTCGAAGGTGTTTGAGAAATTGGTCGCTGCTAAGCTTGGACGTTTTGCTGAGGCTACGGGTATGTTGCCTGCGGGTCAGTTTGCATACAGAACTGGTTTGGGCTGTTGTGACGCTCTGTTATCGGTGTCACACCATTTGCAGTCTGCATTGGATTGTGGGTCTAAGCCACGCCTGGTACAGTTGGACTTCGGTGCGGCGTTTGACAGGGTCAACCATAGGGGTCTATTGTACAAGTTGGAGTCGTTTGGTGTGAATGGTAGGGTTCTTTCAATCATTTGTGATTTTGTTTCTGAGTGAACGCAGAGTGTGTGTGTTGACGGCGTTTTGAGTGCCTCCGTTAAAAGACCCCCTTAAGAACAGTATCTCCCATGGTATAGGGGTGCAATTAATAATCCTCCATGTGGCGGGCACGACAAAACATCATAACCGCACTTTTCTCACCATTCAAAACCATGTTCCAAGACTTCACATTAGCTAAAATATCAATGTCAGCCTGGAGCAAAGCCCATCTTTCCACGGAAGAGGACCCAGAATATGACAAGTACAACTTGAAGTCATCTGCAAAAACTTTAACAGAACAGGATAGGCTAATCAAGAAATGAGTGGGTCAACATAGAGTAAAAATAGCAAAGGCCCCAGGACGGGACCCTGCGGGACCCCACTCGTAACAGGTCTGTTGAGACTGATACAGCCCCCAACAGTGACTTGAAAGGTGCGGCCAGATATGAAGGCATTAATCCATGACAAGATATTTCCGTCAATTGCCATGTCTTGTAGTTTTCTTATGAGGACCACATGACTGACCTTATCAAATGCCTTAGAAAAATCCAAAAATATATTATCAACAACGTTCCGCTGTTCCAGGCCCCTCAACACGTCAGCATATGCCAGCAGAAGCTGGTCCTCTGTGGACCTCCCACGCCTAAATTCCAATTGATTTGCTGACAACAGATTATTGGACTCTACATAATTGAACAAATAGGCCACAATCAAACGTTCCAGTGTCTTGCAAGAGACCGATGTAAGGCTTACAGGGCGATAATTGTGGCAATCATATCGAGACTTGGACTTGACCAGAGGCACCACAATTGACTGCAACCATGCACTGGGCAGCAGTATAAAATTAAATTCTAAAGAATAAAATAATTTTGTGATTCTATTTTCAGATTAAATCCACTGAACTTATATATGTACCTTTTTGTTTCAGATCAAGTGTAATCACAGATGGGTAAAATTTTTTGCTTTGCACTCCATCTGTTTCTTCAATTTGCTTGTATTTTTGAGTAGTAATGGTGAGTACTGATTAATCTTAGTTGACAGGTCATTAGCATATTAATAGGTTTAGCTCTAGGTAGGTACTCTGCCTGGAAAGCTAAGATTATGTATGTTTTTGCGTGTTTTTCACCAAGATAATGCAAAACATTTTGATTCGTTTAGATGTGCAGCAGTAGATGGACCAACAGGCCCATTCCCAGAAAGACACTTAGGCCCCGGCCTTTTCTTAGCTATTGCCATGATGTCAGTATGATATAGTTTAAATGACTGAGAGGACAAGTAAAAAAAAGTAAAAATCTCAGCCAAAGAGATGATCATGCTTCCAGCAAGCTTTTTTATGGCACAATTCTTGTAGGCGATATTCGTATGGCTTGTTTCACAGCTGATGTAGGTATCAATTTCTTTTATGTGTGTTGGTTTCTTTCTATGTTATTGACATTTCTCAGTGGCTCGCTCCGACAGAACATCTCTGTTGGTAGCACCAGACCCGCGACAGCGCCCAACTCTGGGTGCGCTTAAATGGTAGGTAGTTTAGACTGTTTTGAGGCATAACTCTCATTGTAGACAGCATTCGGTGTACTATCTTTTTTCTCTCAGGCCATGCCCACCTGGTAACTATGGAGCTCAGCATCAGCACTGCTCTGTTACGACTCGCGCCACTGTTAACATCTCCATCTGTGCTCTGGTCTCAGCTGCTGCTTTGTGTTCACCCATCAATGTTAGAGCTTGGGAATTACTTCCTTTACGGTTTATTAGTGTTCTAATACGGTTTTTCCTGTTTGGACATGTGTTTTTATCGTTTTTAGTGATACGTTTTGGAGACTGTTTGGTGTGTGATCGGCCTAGGGTGCCGCCATCTTTGATCCTTAACCAATGTCTCCTTGTGTTCACAGAGCTGCAGCAGCTGTTTTGTTCATGATGACCAGTGACAGTAATGGTGTTTTGTGTTTTTGTGCTTTTTCTCTTTTTGAATGAAAGTTAACGTAATTTGTTTTTCCTCGGAATAGAAGAACAAATACTTGGTGGTAGGCACTTGTGCCCAAAGAATTCCAACAAGTAAATTGTTTGCTTAAATACGTATGTCGTGGGTAGGCCCCAGTGGCCCTAACAATTCCACAAAGTATATTGCCTTATGTTTTTGATTAATTTTGCGGTGGTGGCCCTTATGGCCTTCCTGTTCCACCTGTTAATATAACATCAAAGACTAGAAGGTAGGCCTTTGTTGCCCTAACAATTCCATCTAGCACAGCAATACATTTTGGTGGTAGGCACTTGTGCCTTAAGAATTCCACCAAATATATTGTTACCTCAAGTCTTGGTTGGTAGGCCTTAGTGCTCTAACAAATCCGCCAAGCATATATATTTATACTTGCTTGGTTAGGCTGTGTGCCCTTGCAAGGCCGCTAAGCATATACATATATTCTCACCTGGTTGGTAGGACTTTGTTCTCTAACAAGTCCGTCAAGCAGATACTATACTGTTGCCAAGCAACTATCACTGCAGACTGAGTTGGATATCAAGCCACCTGTTCTGGCCTTAGGCCCTAAGGAGAATCTTGCTTTAGGACTGAGCATAACCCCCGAGAACCATGCGGGTCTTAATCCCGGGACAACACATAGATAGTAAATTAGCTGAAGTCCTGCAGTTAGGATTTGTGGACTTCACTCGAGCAAAAGGCAACCTGTTGAGGTTGTGACCTTTTTTCTGTGGTTATACTGAACTCAGCCGCGGGATGCAATGTCCCGGTGATGCAGAGATAAACAAACAATTATCAACCGACAGGTGCTATAGCTCCGACTGACTACAGTCGGGTGAGAATTAAGCAGTTTGGGAAGACCAAGCGTGGACTTAATCCTCCATAGACGCGGGGGTGCAGGTTCCCTAAGGATTGTTTGGCCTTTACCTCAATGCTGTATATTGAGGTCCAATAATGTTTTGTTACCTTATAACAGGTATCTACTGCTTGGAGATTTTAGCTCAGGTCACCTAGGGACCTTTCCGTNCTTAATCCTCCATAGATGCGGGGGTGCAGGTTCCCTAAGGATTGTTTGGCCTTTACCTCAATGCTGTATATTGAGGTCCAATAATGTTTTGTTACCTTATAACAGGTATCTACTGCTTGGAGATTTTAGCTCAGGTCACCTAGGGACATTTCCGTGGCCCATGCCTACCTCATGATTTGCAAGGGGCAGGTTAAGGGACTGCGGCACATACCTAGTCTCTTGAGCTTTTAGATAAGCCTGTTAGCAAATGGTTTTTGTGCAAGCTCCTTTGGGAGTTATATCCAAAATCCTCCGAACTTTCTGAACCTAAACACAGGGTATGTGTGAGCTGTTGACCCTCAACTCTGGAGGGAAGCATTTGATTGAAGACAAGAATGAGTTATCAGTTGTGCCTGGGCGAATCACTGCCCCTGCTACAGTGGTTAGCGGGATAATGTTCCCTGGGTTGGATACCAGGTTTCAAGACTGACAGGCCCCTTTTAACTTAGTCTTCCGAATTAGTCTGTTTTCCAGGACCTGGGGGGTTTACGCTTGGAAAGTCTTCATTCACCTTGAGATCTAGGAAGACAGTACGCCTAGGGCAGTCGAAGCCAAAGTTCTTGACTTTGTTCAGGAATTAGCTCAGCGTAGCCTCTGCAGTTATAGGTCTGGATTTGGAGTTTGAGAAAATTCCGCCAGTACTGAGTTTTGCAGTGGTTCGCTAACGCCAGAGTATCTCTGTCGTTTGCACCACAACTCGCTTGTTTGTGTAGCTCCAGACAGGAGGATCATTCCGAGTTGATCATACTCATCTAAGTGACAGGTTTAGGTACTCTGGTTTTTTTTT
>LQNS02278170.1:40221121-40234457 GCA_001587735.2 Parhyale hawaiensis
CAAATACCACATAATTTGTCGCGTGGCCTCGTGCACTACTATGGACAGGGAACAAAGGTGCAAAGCATGAAACTAAGAAGAGGAGAAGACAGAAGGAAGGGATTGGAGTTCCGCGGAATAGGTTGGCCACCTCGATCAGCAGCCCACCTCACAGAACAGAAATGGAAACATGGAAGGCCTACCTGACTTTACAAAACTAACCTTGTCAGTAGAAACTACGTGCCAGTTGCAACATCTCCTGCGGAAAAGACCTGGGACAGTCCTTGGGTTCGTGACGTCCATATAATCAAATTCTGGCAAGGAAAGGGCCCGACAGAATATATCCCTGAGGGGTCGGCAAAGATAACAGCTATTGACTGTCAATATTTGGTGAAATCCTGCGTACGTAGATGCGCAGCGGTTATCGAGAACATGGAATTAGCATACAATATATCATGTAGGATGTTCAGATTTTATTTTGTACTAAATTAATTTGTTAAAAATTGAAGCTTGTTCCTTCATTGAGGACATTTGGAAACGAGTTCATTTAGAATAACCTTGTGTTATTCCTAGTAATTTTGAAATTTATGGCATATATACTTTAAGGCGTCTTTTTTGTGGCCACATTCGTAATCAGAATCACCGTGATCATAGTCATCGTGATTCATTGAAAAGCACAAGAACAGTGAGTGATTTGCAAACAAACCCGGGGCGCCATGTTTATCTACAAAAAATAAATGTTTATCAAATATACACGAAATATGGAGGGGAATGGATTTCTTAAGTAATTTATTCTATTTTAAAGTCAATGCATAAGTGACCTAGAAGTATTTGACGCATTTGAACACTGTACAGGCATAAAGCGTACAAAACTAAATTCTGGAAGTCAATATTACAAACAATCATAATTACCACAACATTCAAATTACCCTTAAACATCAGAAAACATCATGAACTTGTATTTCAAATTTTGAATTTCGTCTTCTCTAACGGCTGCAATCATTCTTTGATCACGCATGATTAGCTCGCGGGAGAAATCACGGTTGATTGCTATCAGAATCACGTCAAAAAGTGGTCACAAAAACGCACGGATCATGAGGAATCATCTGTTAGGTGGTCACAAAAAGACGCCTATATCTTGATTGGGCGCCAAAATTGAGCCTGCGAGGCTTGATTTGTTCGAAAGTTTAGACAGACAGGCTGGCTTCGACCTGTTGTATTGAGTTTCAGGCGCTGACCCTCAATAGGTTGCTCTCGAAATTTGTAAAAACTCAATATCACGTTTAAAGTAGAGTTTTCAGCCGGCATAGTGTAATGGTGTTGCTGTTAGCATTTGCAACACGATTCAAAGTGACAAATCCAAAGCTTCTGTCTTCAGTTTGGAACAAGTCAAGATAAGAAGGCTTAATTTCGACGCTCAGTCGAATACGCCTATTAGTAATAGGGCACATTCCACTGGACAGTGAAATCGAGCCCTTAAGGCTTGACTTGTCTGAAACTTCAAAAAGGTGCGCCGGCTTTTACCCGTTGCATAGAATTTAAGTAATGACCCTTAATAGGTTTCTCTCGACACTTGCAAAAAGTCAATCTTTCTCCACAAAATGGACTTTTCAGCCGATTCAACTGAATTACGTGGAGACATGATTCAGATTGGCAAAGCCAAAGCTCTTATCTGAAATTCAGGATAAGTGAAGTATTAAAAGCTCTATTTAATGCCCAATCGAAGTGATCTTATTGACTTGAAAATGCACAGGTTGATGAATTGAAACAGTCAATGACCTATTCTGAGCCTGTGGTTCCTGTATACAATAGCGGGAAATATTTTTTTATCGGGTTTACGCGACAAGTTTAGTGAGCTTTAAAGCCGTGTTGCGCCGTTTACAGATGGTGCTACGATGCAGTCTGTCGTAAATATATTTCAAATGCTCCGACTCTGAAATTATATTGCCTGCTGGTAGCGGATGACTTTTCTAATAGGGCGAGTTTTGTAGCCAGTATACGCCACGGGTGAACAGAACGGGTATTATTGGCATCTCTTCTATGAAGTTTTTTAAAGCGAATGTGCTGCTGGGAAAGCATCCACCATTCCAGTGCGATGTCTAAGCAAATACAATATCTCGAGAACAGAAGATTACCTACTTGCAGGTGAAAATGTTGACAGAATATGCTTTCTTTTATTATAAAACTATAGCAGAACAAAGCAGAAAAATGATGGGCTACTGATCAGTATCCACGGGTTCCAAAATGGAAAAAAAATTGGATGCACCGACAAAAATTTGACACGTGTAACCTGATGGAGGGCTAAATTATATGTATACTGTGGTAAATAAAGCTTAGAAAAGTGTGCAAATGCATAGGAGAACATTGCAAGATGCAACGTCGTTTTTCTACGTCTTTATCAAGAAACAAGTGCGAATTCTTTCCTGACAGAACTAATGCGTGATTCAGTGATGAAAGGTTAGAAGAGATGTTAGGTAGACGGACTGCTTAACGCAGGACTGGGTTAAGCGGCGGACATTTGTTCAGACCGGGTGGGTTCTGAAATGAGTGCTACCTCAGGTTACATAAGGTAAGTGAAAACATTCACTAACCGTGGAATTTTCACGGTTGCAGCTAGTACATGTTATTAACTGAGATGCAATGTGTTATGACCTAACGTCAAACCTCATAATCTTACTCATATCGTTTCGTTCAAGTGTTATTGAGAGAAATTAACGTCTGGAGCATCAAAGCTGCGCTTGATGATTCTTCATACAAGCCACACTTCACGAACCTGTCCTTAGGCGCAGACTAATTTACGCTACATCTGGTTCTCCTGTCATTACAAGACTCAAACGCAAAATCGAACTAACAACAACTATATGAAAAGAAATTGCCCAGGTTTATCAAGTATGAATATGGTAAGTATACACTCTTAGCAATGTTGGTGAGAAAAAGTGTTTGTGAAAAAATCTACTAAAGTTGCATTAACTCCATTTGCTGCAACGGTGCTCGCGCGTTTCTGGTTTGCATCCATTTATCCATGCAGCTTGTTGCCTGCATCCTGGTCTATTGGTGTTTGGTGATGATCTTTATTTGATTAACAGCTGTTGCCCTTCTAAAGTGGATTTGCTTCTCTAGTATTTTCAAAGGTTTTCTCTCGGGGTGGCAATGCGGTGTTTGACTTCTACGCCACAGTAGTACACACATGGCCTTAAATCCAGACCAGTCTCAAGTTTTTGAAATGAAAAACTTTGTGTAGCTTTGGCAGTGCGTCAGTACGTTTGTGATCATTGTCATATTTGAACAAATATAGTATTCATTTCAAGCTCGAGCTTTTCCTTTCACTGCTTTGTTAAGCTTGTAAGTTAATTTACTATACAGGGTGTCCCAGAAACAAATGGAGCGAACTTCGAACATGTAGTCGTATTGATATAATTGACAATCTAAAACTCATCACTCCTTTGTAAACTGCACAATGAAGTGAAGGGTAGTGATGAAGCAGACGGATTCTTTTCATAATTCGATTAACAAGATAAAACAAGAAAAACTATGTGTTTTAAGCATGCAAAATGTATTGTAGAAACCATCAAAATGCAAACGAAATCATGATCGTAATTAATTGCTAGTGCTAGATTTGACAATTATGTTCATGCTAATACATAGTCGAAGTTCGGTCCGCTTTTTTTCTGGGACACCCAGTGTACTAAAGACCAATGTGTATTTATCTGTTTTTTTATTTGTTTATCTGTCCAATTTTATGTCGCGCTTCAAGAATACAGGCAGGTAAAAATTAGTGCGGATTGGCGACTGTAGTCATGTTATTCATTCCACAGAAAACTGATTAGCAGAAAATAAACAAGGATACAGATGAAGGCAAACGTATATCTGAATGTAAATCTTGCTTTGTCAATAATAATAATAATAATAATTAATCGACAAGGAAGCGGAGAAGAAGGAAAAGTACCGGGACCTTGCCATCGAGCTCCAGAGACTGTGGCAGATGAAGGTCGACGTCGTTCCAGTGGTCATCGGAGCTCTGGGGGCCATGTCCNCCAGGAACCCTCCAGAAAAGCGCTCTACTCGGAACAGCGCACATCATTCGCAAAGTGCTCTGAGCCTTAGGTCGCGGGATGTGACCCGGCGCCAGAGTGTAGAGCCCAACATCGCTCAACCGATCCAATCATTGGGTTGTGAAATCCCCTCAATAATAATAATTAATTAATAATAATTAGCTTTTATTAAGAACACAATGGGTTCAATGCTCAAATCCAATCAATGAAGGTATCTACATAGAGCTTCTCTTAGCACTCTCATGCATCGTGACTTGTACTCTCTTCTGAGTTTTCCTCCATTAAAACTTCAGCTACTCTAGGTTCACGAAGATGCTCTAATTCATTGCATAATCAACGGAGTAAACGAAATGGGTCAGCAGGCGGCTAGAGAATCATCATCGTCATATCAAAAAGTACCAAGCTAGTTTCGAAAGTGAAGTAAGATTCAGAAAATACAGTATTTCCACTTTTGACCATATATTTCAAAAGCTATTTAGGTTACTGTTACTTCAGAGACTGAAATTTTATGGTATCTCAATTTGTTTTTCAATAGATGAAGTTTTTCCTATCTAAATCTTTAACAGCGTGACGGACGGAAGGACCAACATTGGAGCAAGCAAGCAAGTGGGCGCGGAGCAAGCGATCAACAGCTATGTATCATTATATAGTGGATTGTATTCTTCTGGCCACAGACTGTACCAGTGTACAACTCATCTCTGAACAGTCTTGTTTCAGTGTGGATTAAAATTGTGTTCTGTTGTTAACTTTACCATGAAATTTCATCATCATACCACAGACCACTGGCAAATTGCACTTTTGAGCAAATCACGCCTCTGCAATATCGGTCTTCTGCGGGAAAGATCAAGAAGTCAACCCTTGCCTATAGCATTCATAATCAAATATGCTTTTACAAATGCAAGTTCTCGCTGTACAGCGGTCGATATCAAACATATATATCAAAACGACCGTTTTGAATTGTTCGAAGCCTACGACGGCTATATTTCGACAGAGCCTTCACACAAGGAACAACGAACACCAGTCTGTGAACCTATTGCCTTGAAATCCTCCAATTTGTTTTCATTCTGATACACTAATAGGTACAATCGATTTCTGATAAATGATTCCACCGCGTAAATTTTCTGAATGCATGTAACATACAGTTCCGTATATGGTTCTTTAAATCATAAAAAATTAATCTCTCTGCTTATGGATTTCGTAGCACAGGTAGAGCGGTTACCACGTCAGCTACGCAGGTGCTCAAACCAGCCGTTATAAAACACTGAAGTCGTCATATACAACCACTTCAGTCTCCTATAACGGCTGGTTAGACAGCCATCCACTGATGAATGACTCGCAATGGCTCGCAATTACCAGTTAAAATGATAGTATATTCCTGCAGTGAAAGTGCAAGTGGAATTATATATTCCTAGTTTAACCATTCCTATTCACAGCGTTTATTGCGACCCAAAGAGCCGCACAAAATACGACATGGAATTAGTCGTATAATTGAGATACGGTCAGGGACCCATACATGGGTATAAAAAAAGACGTGCACAAAAAGGAAACACTCTGCAGTAGGAGTGGGAGAAACGGAAACAGTACAGTGGACACGGAAGGAGAGCCAACTGAGGCTAAAGCGGCACCTATACATGTTGAGAAATTACCAAAATATAGTATGTATACAGACTGCCCTGCAGCGTAGTACAAGTTTTGTCAACAACTTGTTTCACTCTTTGTCATTGTATGGACATTTTGTACTGTGTAAGTCCACAGCTCTGCATACAGTTGAAGATAGAGGTAAAGTCAACTTCGACTGTACCCTCCACTGGGAAACTCACACGCACTGGTTCGTGCTGCAGATATAGGCTAACTGGCCCCAAAGCCAAAACGGAGGATTCAACGACCCGACCCATCCCCCACACTCTCCCATTCGTGGTAAGGTAGGTGCCCCCATCCAGCTCCGCATACCAAGCAATTGCCGACTCAGCACTCAGCCATGGCATGCTTCTGTTGCGGTTATAATCGAATTGTAGAGAGGGAACTTATTGCTCGGTGAAGGAAGTGAGTGACGCCAGGGGTTGTGAGATTAAGACTCTACGTGAGTCTTGGCAGTCCACTGAATCAATATTTTGAGAATGTTCACTGTTCTTTCCCTTGAATGCATTATTAACTAGAGCAGCACTTGAGTGCACAGACCTCCGCCGAACAACGCAATACTACAAGACAGAACGGCAGACAAACGGTGGGATAGATCATGACCAAATTTGAGCACCTATTCCGCGTGATATTCCTTACAGTTTCTGTAAATTTCGTAAAGATCCGTCAATACCTCTTTGTGCTTGGGTACTACAGACAGGCTGGCAGTCTGACAGACAACGAAACTTATGGATTGTCACAAACATTTTTTCATCTGTTCCTCGCGATAGTTATTTCTAACAGTTTCTGTAAATTTCATAAAGATCAGTCTAAAACTTTTCAACTATGCAGCTAGAAGACTGTAAACAGACTGAGAAATAAGTAAGTGGATGGACGGTTCAAACAGCTTTTTTTATATAAAAATTCTTAACAATTCCGGTAATGGATTCCGGAAATCCATCCGTAACATTTTAAGCGATATTTCTCAGAGACCGACAAACCCCGGGAAAATCATAACCTCCGTGGCGAAGCTAATTACCGAATTGGACCCAATTCAGACGCCAACACAGACAGTACCGACCACGCCAGGGTCGACTAAGACTTATTATATACACGCGTAGTTTGCTGATCAGGCGTAACGTTGCAGCGTGTAGTTTCAGCAAGTGGACTGTGATGGAAGAAAATCTAAGTTTAGAGGAGCAAGGGAACGTACGCCACTGACATCTGAGGTGCTGGAGAGCACACTTAAGTCGCTCAGAGAGGTCATGGAGAGTGTGAGGTGGTAGTCAAAATCATCAACAGAGCCAATGTTTCTTCCAAGGTCTGAGGGACTTGGAGGCAGCGATGAGGACTGCTCAGAAGTTCTTCGTATATCATTCGTTTCTTTTACAGGAGTCATGTCAATGTACGAATTTTCATGATTTTCTAGAGAGTCACATCTATTTCTGATCGGTGAACAAGAAGTGTTAGTTTCTGTGTCATTTCCCACGGTGGTAGGAAACTCATTACTCGGTGAAGGAAAGGAGTGACCATTGCTTACAGTCGCGAGGTTGACATAAGTGTGACCGTTTTTCCTCTCTCGAGGGGTAGAATACCAAAGCTTACTATCAACATTTAAAATGTCACACGGGGTTGTAATTGTGAACGGTACATTAGGGGTTAGTGGCACACCGTTGGTTATGTTTCGCACAGGACTTAGGCAGTGCTCGGTGCAATTAGTTAAGCTAAAGGTAAAAGCAGCGCTAATGGATGAGTTAGATACAATTGGCGTCGACACACGCGACTCCTGTCGGAAGCTGCGTGACCTGCATAAGTGTTTCACCCCGACATTATTGAGCTGAGACGAAACGACTGGCAACGTCGACGACAGCGGGACGCTGTAGGCTGAGACGGGCAACGAATTGTGCCTCGTAATAGCAGGATGCAAATTAGGTTGGCCGATGTCTGGTGACGATTTCCTCCTAGTTGGCATCAGTTGCACCGGTGCACCAGAGCTGTTCAGTTTCACGCTATTGCTTAACGTTGAAGTATCAGTAAAATCTGGTGATGGTGGGTCTTCTTTCTCACTACAATTCGATTCCAATGACAAATTATAGAGAGAGGTATTAAGTTCGTTGGACAAACGGAAGAAGGAATGTGCTGTGTGTAGAGGCGCGTTCAGAGGGATGGTACTAGCGCCTGAATCGTAGGATTCTTCAACCATTGCAGCAGAGGCACGCGTGGAGTCGCCTATGCTTGCACTAGTCGTTGTTTGGCGCCGGATTTGATCGGTAAAGACAGTAGATGGGCCTGAAAGAGTAAAATATTATTTTTTTTAGTATTAAATCTGTAACATAAGCTTCTTAGCCATTGCGACAGTGCCTCGAAAGAAAAAGAAGGAAAATGCTTGTAACATGTAAAAAAAACATGAAGAAGGCAAGTCAGGAAGGAAGAGAAAGAACAACACAGAGATAGTTCATGGCAGTAGTAAAATGAAAGGAAACATGTCTCACTATATCACTGGCAGGGTCAGAGTTATCAAGGGGTATTTGCACCGGGTCCTTGTGTCCAGGGGACCCTTCTAGCAGAAAATAGAAATAAAATAAGATGAAATAGGAAAAATCTCTTTGCAGACAGAGATACGACTATGTTATGTATTAAAATATCGCTTGTGAACGATAATGATTAATGCAATATAGGGCCCAATTTACTCCAAAACTCGACTGAGATCTTCTTGACAATGCGCGAACTCTATGCCAAATTGTCAAGTGACGAAACCTGGACCACACAATCCAGTGCAATGGATGCGAGATTATACACTCGTCTAGGATTGTGGGTGGTTTCACTCCAGGGTTAAGAAAAAATCCAGAGTTATACAAATTAGGTATTGCACATCAACGTTACTACGCCGACATAGTATGTACATTTAATTTCTAATTTATAGTAACCTAGAAGTTTAGGATGAGTATTTTAAACCAGCTTTTTTTTAATGCAACCCTAGCTACAGCTTGAGAGATGGTTGATTGTACGCGTCTTCTGCATATACATGCACTCTATATCGTATTAGGCTGTAGACACAAGATCGCAAAACTTGGCCCCACGGCACGCCACTTGTCATTGTCTGCATCGCGGCGGACCGACTTTCTGCCATTTTCTGTGGATGAGCGAAGCCCCAATATTGCCAGCTTCCGTATGTTATCGCTGTTGTTACAGAGCCAGTTAGTTCGTCATCTGACATTTCAACGTTACGGGGCTACTCCGGTAAACACTTGAGGCCACTGCTTCGAAATAAGAAGAACATATACGGGACGGTTATGCAGAACAGACCTCGACGTGGCTATATGGCTAAAATTGCTGATATCTTAACTTTTGAAGCCCTGCACACTTCTGATGGAGGCTGTACTCCCAGCGGTTCTACTGCCCTTTCAGTAATTACAGTAATGGTGTTACGTGGCTTCTGAGCCGTACTGCAAGGTTGCAAGTTTTCATCACGGGTTTGGTTAGTAATTATAAGGTCTGTTTTCCTAAAAGCTGGGTCGTCGCAGAAAAAAAATTAGCAGATGGTCTCCGGCCGCCAAGCTTAAAAAAGTTTTAGGGTGAAGAAGTCACTTGGTCAGTATCAGTAGCTAAAACGACAGAAGAAAGCACGAGTTTACCCTCCATTTATATACGGTAGTCATTGAATGGTCAGCGCTCGAATTTCTTCTTATCACATAGAGAACGCTGATATTCCTTTCGCTTAAAACCAGTACTCATGCTTTCTTCAGTCGTTTTAGCTGTTGATACTGGCCAAGCGACTAAAATGACAGAATTTCAATTCTTTAGTTCGCTCGACGTAAAAAACAATCGGTATCCAATTTACGACCCTCCTTAAGTAAGTGTCCGTCTCGTCCTGACGAATGCAAGATATTTTGTTCGCCAACTTGTGCGCTCAGTGTATTTTTCTCAATGTATTATAACATATATTGTGTGCAAACAAACAAGTCAATAAAATTCACAGAATTTTAGTATCATACCAGATGGCCGTGCCCCGTTGGGTAGCCATCACCATCTTCTTTGCTTTTGCAAGACAGGTGTTAATCAGCTGGTCATAGACCACACGCTATTTGACCGTGCACTTCTGCCCATATAGCGTCACCATCACCAGCTTCTTTGCGTCTCAAAGGAATATTCAATCTCTCTAGTGCTAACTTGCGTTTAACTGGGTTTCTTTAATTCCCCATATATTGTAATCTATATAACATGTCCACAGATTGGGTATTCCATAATAAAGGAATTTTACTGCGCAAATGCCATCATGACCTGGAGTGCATCATTCTATAATGTTTGGAAAGGAAGGTATCTATTTGAAGCTTGATATTCCATTGTGTCTGATAAAATTTTAAATAATCTCACAGACCTTACCTTGATTCTGAGAATGAGGTCTAGGTGGCGTAAAACACACCGCCCATCTTGTGTAGAGTTGATGCCGTATTCCGTGGTCGAAGGGAGTGCTAGTAGCGAGTTATCTCCACTTTGCACGTAGCCGCTTATAGTTGATTTGTCAGGCACTTACAGTAAGTATGCGTCGAGTAAGTTTTTTTTTTCTCAGTTTCAGTACAGGTAGCGTATCGAATGTGACGACGCATTTCGTAGTATAACTTAACGCACCCCGGCTAGTGAAGGTATTGGAAAATTTCGTGGCTATTGCATCACCACCAGTTTTGATCGGACTTCGCACTACACAGGTGCGACTAATACGGTCTAAGTATCTGGCAGCAATTCGCTCAGTGATATTGATTGTAATCCTTCTACAATTTTCCAAACATATAGATAGTGAAGCGCTTAAATCTCTATTGAATTGAGTACATTTGAAGATGGGTAAGTCTTTCGTGATAGTATGATTCTTGTATGCCTCTTATTTTAGCAGTGCATCATTGGATAGCCTCGAGGCACTCAAGGTCTTTCCGTTTGTTCTTTATCCAAAGAAGTGAACAGCATTCTATTCACAGCAGTGCCAGTTGTTTCCAAAATATGAGCATTGTGACTGATTCTCATCAGGAGAAAGTTTGAAGAACCCATCCGCTCCTTTTCTTGCCTATAGTAGCAACTCTAACCACGTTATCCTCAGAAGTGGCATTAGCCTGCATTCTCACCAGAATGTCTCTGAAATTTTCTTTCTTTCGGTTTTGCTCCCATCATCCGTCGCGTAAGTTGTTGATTCAAGCTGCAATGCATTTATGTTAAAGAAACCACAACTAACAAATGGACGAAAGGCATGAACGTCCAAAACAGGGCTGCTTAGTTTATTGTTGTAATATGTGTTGCCACTGGCGGAGGGAGGGTGTTGGTTATCAGTGGCAGGTGCCATCCATGGGAGAGGGGAGGTATGAGGGGCTAGAGCCTCCCCTCCCTAAATTAGGCCAAGCCTCCTCCAGTATTGTTAGTGCGCTTAACTATCTACAGTATAATAAAGACCAACGTGTATTTATCTGTTAATTAAATAAAAATGTCGACAAATCACAAAATCAACGCTTCGGCATTGTCTCTCAGCTTCAGAAACTTAAGTGTAAAGGCTAGCCTATCTTTAAAATATTCTTCTATTTATTAAGCTACAGCAGAGCAGAGACACTACCGGGATAAGATTTAAAATACAAATGAATCAGGGAGCTTGGAGGGTCCAAATGTCGATGGCTGTACAGTCAGAAGACTAGAGATTAGGGGTATACAGGTACAGCCGTGGCCATAGTGTTAAGGCTAGGTTTCATTCTATGGATGTAGAGAGATTCTTAAGTTGTGAGTTCGTGTGAGGTGGAAAAATCTATGGAGAAATCTTTCTTGCTAATAGGATGGCTATTTTGTTCAGTACAAAGACAGACAACGGAATGAGCAGGTTTCGTGAGTTGTAAATCGGTCTTGCTGGGTACACCTAAATGGCGATAGATTCCAGCTTTATAATGTTGTCCAGTGCTACCTACATACGTAGTATGGAAGCCTCGCATTGGAATTTCGAAACACTAGATAAGAGGGGTATGGGAGCTTGTCTTTCAGTTTAAAGTAAAATCCAATGGTGAATGAGTTTTATATTAAAATTTGGAGTTTATATGTGGGTAAGTAACAGAGAGGAACGTCTTTAGAGTACTTACCGTAATTGCAGAGGCTTTGTAGTAATACGGAAGTGAGAGAAAGAAGTTTAGTTTAAGGACAAAAGGTGTAGCAATGCCAGGATCGAATAGTTTGTCTAGGAACAGCTTACGGTAGTGGTCCAGAAAAGGGTGCGGATAACCGGTATTTTTTAAAAAATGCTTGGAGCAAGTCTATTTCTTTTGAAAATTCAAGGTAGGAGGAAGATAAATGGTATGCCCGGAATAGTAGAGTTTTAATCGCATTGATTTCAAATTGATCGTATCAGTACAGAACAAACGTTTCCCGAGGCTTGAGAATGTGAGTTTTCTGTTAACTCAAGTGGTCACTGTTGAGTCTTGATTAGTTATCAAAATGTCCAGAAAGGCTAATGAAGAATTTTTTGATTGGTTTTCGGTCACGAATTTGATATTTGGATGTTTACTTGTCAAATATTGCATAAATAAATCAGAATTAGTTTGATTTTTAAATGTGAGGAAGGTGTCATCAACAGTGTTTATAGTGGATTGGTTTAAAGTTATTTGGGAAACCGTCACGCCAAAGAGTTTCATGATGGCAAAGAAAAATATTTGCTAACGTGGGACCGAGAGGGGAGCCCATGGAGAAACTCCTTCTATTTGCTTGTACAGCCTATTGTTAAGTATGAAGAAAGAATCTTTAATAGCAAGACAAAGGAAAGTTCTAAAGCTAGGTTAGTACTTGTTGCGGAGTAAGTCCGTGCTATAAAAAAGTTTTGTGACACATAATATCTATTGTTTTGTCTGCGGGTATGTTGGTGAAGAGAGAGATGATATTGAATTTGGATAAGTAGGCATTGGAAGGCAATTGAAGGTTGACGATACCATCTCAAGAATCATAAGAACTACGCAAAACATAGTGATTAGTTGTTAAAGGTTCAAGTAATGGCTCGAGGAAGTTTGCAATAGCGTAGGACAGGGTATTATAGGCAGCTAGAATTTATCGTCAGGGGGTACCAGCTTTATGTACCTTCGGTAGCACGAATATGACTTCAGATGAAGCACCTGAATTGCATAGTTAACAGAAAGTCGAATTAGCGATAATGTCTTGGTTCAACAATTTCTTCAAAAATCTATGTATTTTATAAATGAATTTAAATTTAAAGGCTGTACAATTAAAATAGGCTGTACTGCCGAAAACCAATCCCAAAATTCTTTAGCCTTTCTAGATATTTTACTAACTAAGCAAGACTCAGCACTGATCACTAGAGTTTACAGAAAACCCACATTCTAACGCCTCGGGACAAGTTTTTTCAGACACTGCTACACTCTCTACATTGCTTTGAAATCAATGCAATTAAAACACTACTATTCCGGGCATACCATTTGTCTTCCTCCTACCTTGAATTTTCGAATGAAATAGCCTTTCTCAGCACCATTTTCTGGATCACAACTGCACACTGTCCCTAGACAAACTATTCGATCCTGGCATTACTAAGCCTTTTATCCGAAAACTAAACTTCTTTCACTCGCTTTCGTATCACAACAAAGCCTCTGTCAATACGGTAAGCACTCTAAAGATGTTCCTCTCTGTTGCTTACCTCCATACAAACTCCCTTTAATATAAAA
>LQNS02278170.1:40243565-40256329 GCA_001587735.2 Parhyale hawaiensis
GAAACTTTTGGTTGTGAAATCCCCTCGATAATAATTATGATAATAATAATCAGTGGGATCAGTGGTACCAAACGTTTTAATTTTCACGCACCCTTACAACAGAGCTAGAAACGCACTCCAGTCTCATGTCATCTCCAATATCCAGTCTAATGATGACCTCAATATAATCTCAAGCCGCTTTCAGTAAAGCCACGCGATACGGTCGATAAATTTTTACCCCTGTAAGGTATAATGGAACTACTGTAAGACTGCTCACCATAGCCTCCAGTGTAGTTGGCGTTATGCACAGCCATCGGCTGACGTTGGAGCATCTCTTGTATCTCCAAGAGGACAGACAAGCAGACACGGAAGCGCGGTCTTTCTTCTTGACTGAAGTTCCAGCACCTCTCCATTAGTTCGCCTCTGCACAGAGCATCAGTATATATACAATTTTCTTGATTTTTCGCATCACTGAGTTCAACATACGAGTGTGCAATGTAGAAAAGAGTTGAATGTTCATGATACCGCACCCGCCTAATAAAATATTCTTTCGGAGCAGGTTTTTAGAACACTACACGTAAATTTCAACATTGAAGTAATGCTCCAAAAGTTAAGCACAGTGGCTTCTCGGGTAGCAATCAATGAACATAATGACATTATTGTTTCTGAACTATCATTGGTGCCAAGCTTCATTACCAGCCTATGATGTGGCTACACTGCTCATATAAATAACTTTAGGGTGTTTTTGTCACAACTGTTTGACGTGATTCTGATATTAAGCAACAGTAATCACTGGTGAAAATTGATCGCACCGTGATTTCACCCGAAGGCTGGTCATCGGGGATCAATGAGTGATTTCAGCACTTGTACAAGCAAAATTCAAAATTGAAGTGCAGGTTCGTGATGTTTTCTCAGATTAAAAGATAAAATGAATGATGTTTTTGTGATTGTTTGTAATATTGATGTCCAGCTGAGCCCAGATTTATCAAGCTACTTACAATGCTGTACGTCGCTAGTTTGTTTGTATCTCGGCTTACTGTATTGTAACTCCGGCTAGATTTATCAAGCTACTTGCGTGTTGTAACTCATGTATCTAGTACCTAGAATTACTACGCGGTTGAAGAAAAAAAACTTTTCCAGTACTAAATAGAGGAGACAAGCTCTAGAACCTTGTAAAGTATATTATAACTTGTTTGACCTTGGGAAAACTTCTACGTTGTTGCAACAATCGAGTCTCAACGTGTAAACTAAAACTAAACGCTGATATAATCTACTTGCGGATTGGTTGTTCATTGAATGAAAAGTGCAAACATACACCATTAGTTGTTCTCCGTAAACCGACCGTTGATTGGCTGTAGTAGTGAGCTGTATCTTCCAGTCACAAGCCAGATGGAATTCAGCCTTGTATCGTCGTTTGTGAGGTACAGCATTGCAAGTTTTACAATATCATAAATGTTAGTATATATGGGGCCTGAATATTATTGTAGTGTCATTATTTTTATGCTGGTGCAGTGTTCAAAATTCGTCTAATACTGCTAGTTCACATATGCATGGACTTTAAAATAAATCACGATTATATGATCACGGTGATTCTGATCACGAATGTATTCACAATAGTAATAAACGATACTGCTGGAATGCTATATCAAGTTATGACGTCCTTCCATAGCCCAATGGATGCCTGACCATCCACTCCTCCCAAGAGGGCCTGACGAAAAATTGATAATACTTCGATAAAATCTGTTCCAGTCTACATAACGATCTCAAAAATTTATATTATAATTCTGCTTGTGGCTCTATCCGTCCTTACGTCCGTCCGTCCATGTGCCTGCACGTTACGTTTTTCAGTTTTAAATCGGAGAAAATTCAACTTGTAAGAAGCTCTGATTTTCGTTGGAAGGAAGTTCAACCATAGCTGTCATTTTTTGCTTGCTTTGGCAAAAAATTTCAATCACTTTCGAAGCAAAGACATGAAGTACATTTTACACGTATCATACATATGTATTTCCAAATCATTCAATATTCACTTTGCTGGTGTTGCATGACGATCGAAATATGAGAAAAATCGTAACTTGGATTCGGCATAAAGCGAGTAGTCCTGGACTGCTTAATTTTTAAGCATTTTAAAGTGAAAGTTAATATATTTAAAGAAATCAAGTAAACTGACCCAAAAAGGGGGTTGGGCAACAAGAATCCTTTATTGAAAACATGGGCTTAGTCTGGTGTATATTGTGGTGAAGCTATCACATAAAATAGAGCAGATAACTAATGAGGCACTGTATAAGTAGATCAGCTTCATGTCACGCTATAGAACTAAAATCATTAGATATACCAACGAAAAATGTCATGGTTCAGAATGTGAAAGGCTACATAACATTATCTTCAGAAGATGAGAAACACAGGTTAGCGAAGGCGTATTATGTACTGTGTAGAAAAAGAGCAGCGAGAGAAGTACTTCCGAAGAGTGAGACAGTTTAATTTTTTTATTTTGTTGTCTTCATGTCTCTCTCATGGCACTAGGCACTAGGATCTCATCTAGGCACTAGGATTTCACCGGTGGATTTTGCAAATGTTCTACCAGTGCCAATGTTCTACCGGTGAAATCCTAGTGCCTAGATAGGTTGTATGAGGTAACTTACGATAGACGGGCTACGTTAAGCCCGTCGGGACACGGAAGCGCTTTAAGTTCTTGGAACAGACATTTTAGTGAGCGTGACAATGGTTTAAATTATGAACACATACCGATTCCAAATAAGAACCGTTGAGAATAGAAACGCCATAGAAATTGAGAGAGGGCTTCGAAACTGAGTAACGGGCCCTAGCTTTAACTGAATAGCTGCCGCGGGGGTTCAGAGCTTGAGCAGTTTTTGAACACAATATTAAAAAAGTCGAAGCTGCATCCCCGGCAGAATAATCGGAAGTGCATGGAGAAACGTTCTCGTGTGCAGCAGACTTGAGGTTAGACGCGCTTCGTCTCGGGGGTTATTTATGGGGTGGGTTAGGTTAGAAGATCTGCATTAGGTCAAACCAAAATGAGTTATAATACCCTTGCTTAAGATTGCTACGTTTAATAAAGTGAGAACATTAACTAACCGTAAGAATTCCACGGGTCCCGCTATAGTAAAAATAAATAAACTAACTGTTCATGGAGGCGTATGGAGGGCATCTATTGGAGAGAATTAAGTACGTATGTAAAAGCACTGGCCAGGGATATGTTCCAAAATTAATTTTAGCTAATTTTAGGTTATTTTTGTGCCCTAAAATTCAACTACCATCGGCCACCATTAACCTCTATGTACAAAATTGTATTTCTTACTGTTAAACATATTTCTTGCATAGCTACAAAGTTCACTTCTTATTTGAGGTCGCTATGTTGACAGGAAAAGCTCTTATAAAACTTTTATCAATTTGCCATCAGGCCCACTTGGGATTTTGAGTGGGAAATCAATGATAGCGTAATATATGGTCTTGCATATTCGTTTCAAGTAACAAAATGAATTTTAAAACACTCTCTATTCAGACTTTCGACCAAGCTGGTGAGAGCTGAATGTTTCGCGTACGGATACTTGAATCTCCAAACACCATATGCTTCTTGAATTTCTCCCAGGATTAGAATTGTTTAAATTGTTTTACACGGAGAAAACTGGCTCTTATGGCATTGAAATAACTTTTTCTCATTATTACGCTGTCGAAAAAGAGTAAAATGATGCACATCTTTCTTCAAAATTTTTATGCCATTTCTGTAATATATAGGCCCTAGTGAAAGAACTGAAACGTGAGCTACGTCGGTGGTAGTCTTACCACTCAATAAAGAATGGCTGAGTTTTGCAATGACGAGTTGGCAGCCCTGGCCCTTCAATACAGTAAAATTACAAAACTCAAGCTGGCTAATACAATAAGCATTGCAGGGTAAAATCACAACTGTGAAGAGTAATAAGTAAGATACGATATGCTACTTTTGCCGTTGTTTCACAGCCGCGTACGCCAATGACATGATATGGCGTAATTAATTAAAGAAAGAGACAAATGACGCGTGCCATATAGTTAAGGAATGTTGTTTTATTAGTGTCTTGGACGCAGCTTCTGCCCACATCACTCCGCTGATTCAAAAATATTTTCACGATAATAGATTTTTTTGAGGACGCAAAATTCGACTACTTAGATAGTCGTTGGCTACGTGAAAATGAGATTTAGCGCAGCTTCTTTCTTCTGTTACGCCCATGAAATTCCTCTTCAAGTGAAAAATGGACTGGCGAAATTGTAATTTAGAAGCCCTATCGAGCTATAGTAACGTTGCTATGCTGGAAAATGTACGTTAGGGTAAATAACAGATATTAACTCTTCGTACGGAAATATTTCTAACGTTAAAATTAAAGATCGGTTACGAAAATTTCAGTCAAGTTCCGTCATCATAATAAACGAGGCACTTTGGGTTCCTCTCCAAAGTTCTAAAAATGCACCTCTGTTCGCCACTAAGTTCATTAAGTACTATCGTGAATAAAATCGAAAACATGCTAAATAAAATACGACGTTTCGTCCCTCAACGGTGGACATCTTCAGGTATAGGATTAAAAATCTACCATCTGCAACAAATGAAACGCACAACTTATCTAGGCGTAATGTAAAGAAAGACTTAGCATCACAAATTACTAAGAACAGCCATACTAAGGTGTTCCGCTTGAAATTAATCTAATTTCTGAGTAATTTAGCTTGCCATGAACGGTATAGAGAGGATGACTGTAGAGATGCTCTATATAATTTGAATGGGTTTACTGTTGGGTCCGACATTTGCTTATATTTTTATCTGCTTCCATGAAAAAAATTGGCTCGACGGTCGTCCCACTGACTTTAAGCGGATACTTTAGAGGCGCTATGTCGACGACACATTTCTTTTATTTCGGAAACCTTGTCATGTGCAATAATTTTTAGACTATCTCAATACTAAGCACAATAAAATCAGATTCACGAGTGAAATAGAGCAGAATAACAAACTTTCCTTTTTAGACGTATCTGTTCAACGTGTAGATAATTGTTTTAGTACATCTGTTTATCGCAAGCCTAAGTTTTCCGGACTTGCCACGAGCTTTTTTAGTTACTGTGACGATAGGCTCAAATTTAGCAGTATCAGGACCCTTTTACATCGTGCCTGGAGAGTTTTTTCCAACCTTACTAATCTACATTTCGAATTTGATTATCTTAGACAATTTTTTGTTTCTAATGGATTTCAGGCCAGTTTCATAAACCAAAAAATCAAGCACTTTTTAAACAGTCTTCACTCAGAAGACAACGGCGCGGAACCCATCAATACGCGTACATATTTGATTTTTCCCTTTTTTGGCCCGCAGTTGTGCAAACTCCGGACAGAACTGCTGAAACTTCTGGGCAAATATTTCCCCACTTTAAATTTCAACGTAATCTTAATCAATAGAAACAAAACTGGTTCCTTCTTTCATTATAAAGCCCGCCTGTCTGACCCTTTACGTTCATCTCTGGTCTACAATTATTGTTGTTCCAAATGTGGAAAGTGCTACGTAGGCTCTACCACCCGTAGCCTTTGTACCAGAGTCTCCGAGTAAAGAGGTGTCAGCTCCAGGACCGGTCGGTCCTTATGTGTCCCTTCTCACTCCTCCATCCTTGATCATGCCATTCCATGTAATACCAACATTTCTATAGATGATTTCAAAATTCTAGCTTCAGCTAAGGGTAGTCATAACCTACGGATCACAGAATCACTTTACATTTTAAAGCTAAACCAAAACTGAAGGATATGCAGAGAGCAACACCGCTGTTTGTAACGGGTTCTTTTTAGTATTAGGTTTTATTGTAGATCTATGAATGGTGTGAAATCAAACTACTGTACTGAATATTTTCCCAATTTTCTATTTTCAGACTTTTGCTGATGATGGACATATTTGTCTGAAACGTCCATTCATTTAAATTTGACCAATTTGTGTTTTACTTAATTTTTGTATAATGGCTCTTTTTACTTCTTACCTCGCCTTATTATGCCTAAGAACTTTAATGTACCGAGTAACGAAGTAATGCTCGTTACTGTAACGAGTATCAGTAACACCCTGCAATCTTCCAGAGGTAACGAGTAACAGTAACGCCCCAGTAATTTTAGGGAATTAACGAGTAGCGACAAACACCACCACCGATATAGTGTATCGGTGCCCATTACTGTCGGTTGGAATAATGTTTTAAACGCTCGAAAATGCCAACAGTGGCTTGCTAAGTGTACAATAGAAATGTTAATGTCAAGGATCGTCCATGTTCAAGAAACTGCAGTCAACTGGTCACGCATGCAGTATTGGTCAATACAAAGTTCACCCGTAGAGCTGGGATTTTAGATATACAAGCTTAATTTGAAGCCTTCTTGAACTAGCGAAGGCCAAATATATTGGACAATTGATTCGCCATGATTTGCACGAAGCCAAAAATTAAAAACTAATATGTGATTTCTTGAAATATATTGCATGTTTTCGAAAATATAACATTACTTTCCTGCGAAGTTGTCACTCGAGGCTGGTAGGGNGAAGGCCAAATATATTGGACAAGTGATTCGCCATGATTTGCACGAAGCCAAAAATTAAAAACTAATATGTGATTTCTTGAAATATATTGCATGTTTTCGAAAATATAACATTACTTTCCTGCGAAGTTGTCACTCGAGGCTGGTTGGGACAGCCCTCTCGCAACTGCTGTCTCAAGTGTCGCTTTCTTTGTACTGAACGCGATGCGGTAAATGTTCTCAGCCTAACGTTAGTCTTCATACTCACACTTTTGCAGGACAGTTGGCGGGAAGTGTGAGACGACCTCCAGCTCTCACATAGTGCATTACTTCCAAGTTGGTGCGAGCAGGATATGGCTGCTGCCCGTGAGTCATGATTTCCCAGAGCAGGACCCCGAACGCCCACACGTCGGAGTGAGACGTGAACACGCCGTCAGTGAGCGACTCGGGGGACATCCACCGCACCGGCAGCATCCCTTCGCCCTGCCGCATCAACAAAAACACGCAAAATGAAATAGAAAGAAACGATTTAATTTACTTTTATATTGCAACGGTTTTTTCTATTTTTATGCAAATAATAAGTACATATTTTAAGGACGATAAAACGGTTATAGAGAGTACATGCGTAGAAATTACCTCTTTTCTGTAATAATCATTTTTGTAGATGTCCCTAGCCAGTCCGAAGTCTCCAATTTTAACGATACGGATGCGAGGATCCGTGGACGACACGAGGCAGTTTCTTGCAGCAAGATCGCGATGGACGAAGTGCATCTCCTCCAGATACTGACAGCCTCTGGCTACGTCGACGCACATCGCTGTCAGCTCCTCCAGGGCCAAGCCGCGTCCTTCATTGGCCTGCGGTAAGTGTGTGGCCAAACGTATACATACTTATATTTGTCCCATCTTTAAATCTAGTGGTTTAGTCTGTACTGAGTAGATTCTAGGTGAGAAGTTTCTAGAATGTCACATGCAGTACATGTAGTTATTAAAGATGTTATTAATCTACAAAACTGGTGACGGAGCAAGCATCTGAAATGTTTCTACTTCTTTTTGCAAAAATTTCGCTAATGCACTGGAGTCGCACTTCGTAGCTCTTGTTCTTCGCTTTTGAATTTTTAATTAATGGTTAATTATTGTGGATAATAGGGTACAGTCAAGATGAAGAGCTAAGCTAGTATGAATGTAATTCTTCGATAATATTATGTTAATTCAGCAGTGTAGCTAGTGTCATGAATAGCGTTAAATTTAGTGCAGCATTTGAGTGCCGTGCAGTGCACCTAAGTACCTCTCGGTTCCTTCTCAGATACGACAGCAGGTCCCCGGCCTCCATCAGCTCCAGCACAAGGAAGAGCGGGTCGTAGTCAGTGCAGATGGCGAGCAGACGTAGGATGTGGTCGTGCTGGAAGTGACTCATCAGTTGTGCCTCCTTAAGAAATTCGTTCTTTTCAACTTCTGTCGCACCTTTGCGCAGCATCTGCACCACATACACATAGTTACTTACTTCTTCGTTGCTTCATAACGTATTTTACTACTTCACGTGGTAAATAAACTGAATTTCTCCCTGTTGTGTACCATTCGTTTAAAAATTACGAAACGGCATGAAATTATAGCATAAAGCTGATTGAATACAAAGCGCTGTGTCCACTATGTGAAGTTCTCACCTTGATGGCCACTTTGCTGCCAGGGGGAAGCCCCGAGATGCCACTCACAGCGCCCTCGAACACTTCGCCAAAAGCTCCACTTCCCAAGAACTTCTTGCGGGTTACATTGTGTTGGGAGACGCGAGGCAAATCTATATCTTCCTCTGCAAAAAAAATTACAAATGAAATACGTAAATAATTACGAAAATATCAAAATAGACGATAGAGTTTATGATATTGATTCTTATCACCTGCGAACGAAGTGAGAGAGGTGATAATGTTTTCGTTGAATATTTAAGTATATATATATTTGTAAATATAGCTGTCCACCCAATAAGTGGTCGAAGGAGTTGAGCTATGTTCATAATTTCCTGCAGTGAGTCTGGTGGGTTGCCCCTGATGTGACCCATACCAAAAAACTAGGATTAGCTGGCCATAAAAAATGACGGTGATGAAATTTGCTCTTCACCAAAAAAGGTGGAAGGAGTTGTGCTATGTTCATGATTTTTTGCAGGGAGTCTGGCAGGCTCTCCTCGATGGGACCCACGCCTAAAAAAACTAGGATTAGCTGTCTATCAAAAATGACGGCAATGAAATTTGCTCCCAACGCAGGTGATGGTCTTACGCCACTAGGTGTTCTAGTGATTTATACATTTATTTACATAAATATATATTTGAATCCATCGTGTCACGCTCTGAGCAAAATAGATACGCGGCAAATAGACCAGGTTGATGATTGTGTGCGGTCTGCGCCGCTCGATTGGTTCCAGAATAAAACCAAGCAAGGAATCCCTACAAATTTTTGTACTTTTCCTCTGTCAACGTTGAACTTCAGGGAATGAAGATTTCTACAACTTCTCTTAGTTTTCTCATGGGTTCTGATCTTTCCTTTTTCCTGCACCAAAACTTCATTTGTTCTGAGTTCACGATGCGAAATTAAGTAGATGATCAACGAAGCAAAAAGAAAGGTAGTTTCAGGGCGCAGTAGAACTACGGAGATAAGCGACAAGCAACGAATTTTTCAATCGTGCTTTCTTCCTTTAACGAAATAGTTTTATGTTTAAGAGTAAAAATTTCGATCTACTCAAGTTATGCCATTGCGTTGGTATGCAGAATTTGTGGCTGAAATTTAAATTTAGTGACGATTGAATGTCTGCTTAAAAAATTAATTTGTTACGTACGGTATCACCTACGGCAAGGAAAACCTGGGCTACTCAGCTAAATGGAAACCGAGAGGATTTCATCTCATGATAACTTGAGTTGGCCGCTGCAGCGCAGACTTCGTACGCATATTAGTAACGAAAGTTCGATCGATGAAGAAGTGTCATCGCAAATTTCTAGCCGTCAAATTTGACGGCACTGGTACTCATTGTATATTACGGTCATTTTAAGAGAACAGCAGCCTAGGCGCACTAACGAGATTCTGCAATAAAACATATCGGCAAAAATAAGCAGCAAGACTACAGAGAAATGTAAGTAATGAATACTGTAGCTCTCACGCATTAAAACTTTCAGTAATCTTTTCCTTACTATTACAGTAAGAGCAGCGTAAGTTTCTGTAAACTTTCTTCATCGCAGACAAACGACACTACTGAACTATTGGTGGCTGAACATTAGACCGTGTCGAGTGTGCCTTCTGCAGCATGAAACTCTAGTAACTCGGAGGCGATGTCACAGCGCAATCTGTATTTCAGGTCTACATTAGCTTTTCTGCCGCGATGGTACCTATGCCAATTCTCAATTTTAAACTTCTTAAATATTGAACTATAAAATTACGCTTAGTACGACTGTACAAGATCTGACGAAGCACAGATTTTAGCAACAAACTAAACAAACTATGGCATTTCATTTTGTTGACCGAAAGTCTCTTTAATGAAGAAAAGTAGGCAGGATTTACATATCACTGACGAGTGATAACATTGTCAGCGGCGGTAAAATGGCAAGGCACTTTCACTCACCTGAAAAATTTTGCAGTGTGTACAGAATATTTTCTTCTGATACAAAATTGTTGGGAGCGGCGTGCTGGAGTGTGGAGAGCTCCAGTTCCCTGCTGGTGTGAGTGGCACTCGAGCTCAAATTTGCTGTTTTCACTTCGATGCTGGAGCTGTAGGTGCGGTGAAGAACTGCACCACCACGAAACACGAAATTAATATTCAAATATCGTTAGAGAAATAATGCATTCAGAAACTTAAAACTGACTGCGGTATTTCCCTCCCCAGACCGTACAGTCGAACCGATAGAGGGATCGACGAGTGGAACCACACACAGAATAATTTTATTGATTTAGAAAAGAGTGAAATTCGTTAGATAGGAAACCCTAGAAACAAACTTTAAATTCAAAAACGACTGAACTTTTTGCAAGAATAGAAAAAAGAAATCACAGTTATGATTGTAGTTCTTCCCGTCCAGAGTCAACGCTTCTTGCTAGTTGAATGTCCAAATCTAACACTGAAAGGTACAGACAGACGAACGAGTGGATGTACAGTATATGTACGGGTGGATGAAACAACAATCGTGAGGGCTGTATTAGTATGCCAGTATATTTTTTACATCTTTACGATTAGGAATTAGTGGTGCTCATTTGCTGATGCATTTGCGCATCTACATTCACAAGCATAACGTCAATTCTGTTCTAAAGGCACACATGCTTCTCAGGTTGATAACAGCCTACAAGCACTGTTCTTTTATTACAGACAAACATCCCTGTATATATATAAAATAATGTTAAGCAATAGCTTTAAAAGCTTCATTAGTTGAAGCTCAACAAAAAAACATTTTATCTAGTATTTCAATGAAAATGTAGCAAAATGGAAAACTTACTGCACATATATATAGATCAAAGACACTATAACAATAATCAACAGCATTTATTCAATAAGGCCTCCTCTTTTTTCAATGAGACACCTCGATCTACTTCAGAAAAAGCTTAATTGGATGCACGAAGCACTTTATATGGATTCAAGTCTATTTTTCACGCGGCTTAACCTTCAAGGTATCAAACGAATCATGTGAGAGTTTTGCAGACCTTCCTCTCCCACATGGACTAGACAGAAAAGTCTACCGGGTTCAAATCCGGGCTCCTTGAGGGCCATTCTTCTTTGCTCAAGTACGCTGTAATGTACGTCAGAAATCAGCGTTGAGTCATTTTGGAGCCATGTGATGGAGCAGAGTCTTGTTGAAAGATCCAAGGAGCACCACCAAAGTGATCTCGTGCCCAAGAAAGTAGCTCTGCTTCCAGATGTCAGAAATGTAACGCTGGCTGTTCTGGAGGAAAGCTCCTAAGAGAGTTATTGCAGCCCAGGCCATTACAGACAGTGGACGGTAGTGTCGTGCCACTCTTCTGCCGTCCACTGATCTACCTCTACCCCAAACTCTACCATTCTAATGATTTAGAGTTTGTTGAATATTTAATTATTTTTTATCAGTGGAAACCAAATTGGGCAACGTACCACCTTCCAAGACCTTGAGGATGTATTGAAATCTTTAAATTTTCATATGTTCATCAGTTGTCAAAAATTCGTGTCTTTTCTGCAATTTGAGATCTTCTTTTAGGAGTCTGCGCATTGATGTCTGAATAACTCCTGCTTCTGTGGCTAATTTTACGGCAGAACGTCGTGGATTTCTTCTTAGTTTTTCTTGCGTGGCTTTGAAGAGACGTTGAGTTTGAACGGACCGTTTTCTTTCCAGATCTGAACGATTGCATGTTTTGCCAGTTTCCCCAAACTTTTTCACGACCTCTCAAACTGCTTCATGACTAATGTGCAGCTTTTTGAAATGTGCAATTAATCCCTCCTTTTTATAAAGGGATACAATAGTGCTTTTATCAACAATTATTGTTTAGTTTTGATGCATTAGTTCTTCAGAAATGTAAAATCGACATAAGAAGGATCAAACTTAAGTAAAAACTGATGACTTGGTTTAGAAATAAACAGTTTTAACGTTATCTCAAAATAGTGTTGGTCCAATTACGGCGGAGGTGGTATGTTACAACACTGGTATAATATTTGTAACACAAGTACAGCCAAAAGTGACTTACTATTGAAAACAATTTAAGTGTGAAAGACAAATAAAGCTCAGCATAGGGAGCACACTGCCTTAAGCATCAGGACAATAATATAACTCCCGCACTTGGGTGTCAGCGTATGGGGTTCGTCCACCAGGTGGCGGACGGTGGAATGCCTCTTCGGAGGTAGTGCTTTGTACCGCGGACCAGATACCCTGCAGCACATTGTTAGTCGTTAGTCGTTTCGGTCTTCTCCTGCCACTGGATAACTGTTGCTCCGCCAAGATACAGGGCCAAGGATTGTGTACCCATTTTTCACAGGCAGAGTGAATATGAGTGTCCGTGCTGCGAGATGATGGTGCTTCGAGTCTGTGGCTCATTCAGAAACTTTTATTTGTTCTCGGTATATCGCAGCCCTTCTGCTGATGATAGGGTCTTTGATTGTCTCCTGGATGCAATGGCTAGAATTCAGTCTTCGGATAGGCGTTCTGCCTTTGCCTCTATGGGTGACTTTAATTGTCACCATGTGGAATGGTTAGGCTCTGGAAGGACTGATTGCCATGGTCATGCCGCCTTCGACTTCGCGAGTGCCTCTGGTTGTGAGCAATTGGTTGAAGGTCCTACCCATTTG
>LQNS02278170.1:40290253-40309434 GCA_001587735.2 Parhyale hawaiensis
AAACACACCAAACAATAGCTGAAAGTTAACTTGAAGCGTTGGTAGGCCTCTGGTGATGATAAAGAACTCTTGAAGATGCAGCATCCATATAAAACATTTGCAGTTTTCCGCCGCCTGCTGCACATAACCTCTCTAAATTTCGCAAGATTTTAAGAACTAAATTTACCAACTTTGATCCTCCCACCTGATGAGCTAGAGAACAGCGAAACACGCGTCGTGGGTACCAAAATTTCTTCAACTGCTTCTATAATCGTCATATATATTATATATATACTAACAAACAATATAAATACATACAAATTATAATATTTTTTTATCGCCTCTTTCCATTCGTTCACGGGTAATGAATATGCAACACGAGTGAAATAGCTCTATAATGGCATAAGTGGACGATGACACTCACAGCATGGCGCTGAATGGACCCATCGGCTGGAGCGGTCCATGCCACGGTGAGCGAGTGCGAGGTAGCGTTGAGCAGCAGGATGTTCGGGAGCGCAGGCAGCGTGAGAACCTGCAGCGCGGGACTGTCGACGAACACGGAAGCATCCAGAGTGGAGATGAGCCGCACCCACACCTGCACGGCGTATCGACATCACTCAGTGCTGTATCATGACTGAGGAAACAAGTTATCTGGCGCAACTGAAAATGATCTCTCTGCAACAATTGTGAATGTGAACAGGAGGGCGCAATGTGCTGAAAAAATTATATTCTCATAGTTGGCCGCATGCATAAAACATAATTTACTTCAGTTGTGTACGTTTGAAGAATTAATGCACTTTATTGATTCAGTCTGTCTACCCAGTGAGCACGAGCTAAACTTTTGCAAACACTCAGTACAAGACAATAGCTCATCACTACAAAAATATTTTCTGATCAAAAGGAACAGGTCTACCATATGAATGCATTTGCCCAGAGGCACAAAACTGCACATTCTTCGTTCATGCAGCTCACCAAGTACACTGTGTCAGGCTGCAGTTCGCTGATGGAGTCTCTTATGTCACTCCATTCATTCCCTTTGGTGTGTGAACTGTCGGTGGGCAGTCTGGCGATTCCCTCTACAGTTTGGTTGACTTGCCAAAAGAGTTTGTAGGGAAGGTTTGTAGGAGCTCGAAACCACACTGCCACGGTCTCAGGGTCAATGCTTTGAACCACCAAGTTCTGCGCTGGAGCAGGAGCTGCACAAGAAGAAAGACGCAGTTACGAGAAGCGGCCATCTTTAGGTGATTGGAGTATATTACTGTATAGGTCCGTTTCTTCTGCACATCTAGAACACTTAAATTATAACTGAAACATTTCCCAACTTTTGGACGTAATCTACCATAAAACCCTTATAAGTCGAGGGAGCAAGAAACACCCGAGAACTACAAGCCGATTAGCCTTCTTCCTAAGGCCCTTAAAACTACTCAAAGAGACGGTGACAAATCAGCTAGCGTCCCATCTTGATCAATCGGGTATTCTTCACAAGCACCAGTATACCTACAAGGCACGTGCTAATGTGCACGATGCTCTTCTAAATATCACTGAAGCTATTTACCAGAATATGGATCATAAACTGTTCACTTTTCCATTACTTGTTGATCTATCCAAAGCATTTGATAGTGTTCACGATGGCATGTTACTAAAAAATTATTTTCATGAATATTTGCATTAGTTGGTACGCTAGCTATCTACAGACCAGGTCACATGCTGTCATGCTCACTACCTCGTATCGTGAGCAGCTAGGAACGAATCTGTTCTCAATATTCATCAATGACATCACCTTGGAACGGCATGACTGCACCCTCTCCACGTGTGCCAATATTGTCAAAATCTCAATACCGTTCCTACAGGCTAAGGAAAATGACGTGCGCGATAAAGCGGAAATCTCTGGCGATAATTACGGTCTTGAACTGAACATGGATAAGACCCAATGCATTGTATTTGGCATTTTGCAAATCTCCAAGCAGCTGCGCAGCCTCTACGTAGTGTAAACTATAGACAAGCCAACTGTACATCTTCTCTAATGTGTTAGTTTTAAGAATGTTATCTCTAAATATGAATACCACAGCGTCCTGTGCACCTATTAATGTCTGTTATCAAACCTCTCAATATTGTCAAATTGTTTGGGGTGTGAATAGATAAACGTTTAAGGTCCACATTCAAAAATTACTCAAAACCGTGAACGGTATGCTAATATTTTTCATATGTAAAATAAAAAGTCGCGTCTACTTCTCATCCAATCGTTTGTTCTCTCTCACTTTAACTAATGTAGTTTAATATGGGGAAAGCCTCTAAATATCTTATATCAGATGTACAAAAATCCCGCAACTTTGGAGTGAGAGTTGGTTATCAAGGAAAATTCACCAAGCGCGATCATGACAATCCACTGATAAAAAGCTCCAATGGGCTCGATATAGCACGAGATTGTGATTAGATGGAGCCCAATATATTTTTCGTTCACTCTTGGAAATGCCGAGGTTGTGCAATATACTCCAAATACTGAAATCAGTGGATGATCTCTGCATTTCCAAGTGTGCTACACCAGTACCATGTAGGACTGGTAAATGAGCATTTTCTATTTCTGTATCTCTGCTTTGAATGATCTTCCCTTTGCAATACCTACACGATGCAATTTATTATAATCAGTTCACCAGAATGGAGTTGTCGCACTTTGAGGGGTCCCAATAACTGTGTTAAAATTCGCTAGGCAAACACGATAGATACTCTCTAACCCATGGTAGAAATCTCAGTTTATCCGTATTTCCTAAACGCTGCATGATACACAGATAAATTCTTGTCCAGCACATGTAGGAGACTCGCAGTCAAATAGTTAGGTAAAATTCGTAACGCGCACCGTATTTCTAACTGTATTATATATGTCTATTTTAATTCCTAATTTATTCATTTATTATTATATTTAGGCTACATAAAGCGCTAAACCAGCATGTCTGTTCAAAATTGTGCTATACTTGTAGCATGTGTAAAGGTGAACACTGTCTGCCTCTACGTAGTGTAAACTATAGACAAGCCAACTGTACATCTTCTCTAATGTGTTAGTTTTAAGAATGTTATCTCTAAATATGAATACCACAGCGTCCTGTGCACCTATTATATATTGGGCCCCGTATCTAGATGGGAAATATATGGTTTTTCTTTCTTTCTTACAACTGTCCATATGTTTATATCATATGAAGCTAAGCGCCAGTGTGCTTTACGTAATAGGCGCTTCATATGCTGTGCTGTACTTTAGATCGTCATGGCCAAAGTTATAAGTTCCCCGCCATACTTGTCGCCGTTTCGCTTCTTACAGAGCTAAGGCAAGATTAGCAACCAACGCGAGCGCGACTGATGATTAACACGGAATGAACGGACGAGGTTCTGCAACAAGAACACATGGAACAACATATGAGGGTTATTCAGAAAGTGAAGTGACATTCGCCGTAGTTATTCGAGTGTTGCACGAACATTGAGAAACACATGTATATTAACTACTGGCACGCCTTGCGCACTAAACGACCCATTTGCATTAGTATTGCTGCAGTGTGCTGTTTATAGTATCAGTTAAAATCTTTAAAACAATTGATCAGCCCGCAGGGTTATGGCAGCCTTGTTCTGGGCAAACATGGCATAGGTGAGTCGAGTATATGTAGCGAGGAACGGCCAATAAATGTAACCGCTTACTGCGCTACCGTGACTAAACTTATTATTATTAAAACTTCACGCTTGAGCTCCCACGGACAGATAATACAACCGAAATGAAGCATCTTGCAACACCGGGAAGCCCAAAACGCTGCTAAAGGAAATCCAGCAAAAAAGAAAACCATTAACAGCTGACTTGAACGCCTGCAGGCATATACGACCAAAAGCCGATGCCAGCAACAAATTCCAAATCCTAGCCGACCAGGGCACGAAGCACCGACAGAACTGATAAGTTCGACATCTGACAGCCTCCAAAGTGAAAGAGTGCGCTCTGCACGCAGCACAAGTCACTCTCTCAGAAACTTTAAGGGCAGGGAGAGAAGAATACAACCAATGCCTCTCATTATTGTAAATCTTTTAAAACATGCATAGCTCTCCTACTCTTCTCTTGTGGGACAGGTTCACTAGATCAGTATCAGCGCAGAGCCTGCTGGCTGAACTAACAAGTCGATCCAACAGACGCAAGTGAGTGTCAGCAGCTGAAGCCCAGACCGGTGAGCAATACTCCAACACAGGCAGTATAAACGCATAAATACATCTGCGGGCAACCTGACTATCACCAAGCACGGAATTCACCTTGCGCAGGAGCCCAATGTTAGTGGAAGCGCGTGACACCAACCTCCTAATATGCGGCTCAAAAGTAAGCTTCTCAACAAAGACAACATCAAGAATCTCCAAGGAGCTAGACTCCTGAAGTAAAGTGTCATCAATCTCCAGTTGGGGATGCTGCGGTACAAGTGTCCGAGACCGACTGATAATCATCTACTTGATCTTGGTGCTATGTAGAATAACCGACGTAGCCTTCGGACGTCTGGGGTGTTGCTGTATGCCAGACCCCATTCTGCGATTCAAACCCAAAATCAAATCCGATCTTTTGGCTGGGAGCAGGTTAACCACCCACCGTACAGTCCAGAGTTGGCTCCGAGCGATTTTCGCTTGTTCTGCTACCTGCTCTAAAGGAGCTTATCAGCAGAAAGCGTTGTACTACAGATGACAAGGTCAAGAAGCAGCAGTTGAGAGGTGGTTATCCTCAGGCGGCAGACTTTTATGACTTTGGCATACAGAAGCTGACAAAACATTATGAAAATTGTTTAACAAAATTGAAACTATGGAGACAAATAGAGAAAGATGCAAGAAATTAAATAAAAAAGTTTTTGATAGGATTCGTGATTTCATATTAGAAATTGGAACTTATGTTCGGAATAACTCTCAATGTCACGGTCGTACTAACTAACTAAATGATGGACAGGCCGAATTATAATATAGATGAGCTGAATCGTACCATAAATCGTAATTCTAGGCCACTTATCACATCCGAAGGAGCTCGACAGCAGTGGTTCAGTGGCGATCCCGAGGGTAAATCTTGTAAATTTTTTATATACCCTCAGAATGAGTGACTTTGATGGCTCTCCTAGCGACTACTCCATCAAGTAGATGATGGATCCTATTAAAGTATAACATGTTGTCGGTCGTTAGATCGCCCTATTGACTTATATTAGAAGCTATTCAACACTTAATGAAGGGTACAAGAGGAGTCTGGGCTCCAGGCTGCGTTTACTGAAGGATAAGCAAAGCAAACGCAACGGTGCTGGCGGGCAGCACGCAAGCTAATGCAAAGAGACATGCAGCGCTCGCCAGCGTTGTACTGGGGTCGGTGGGTCCGGGTGGGGGCGGGGCAAAACGACCCTGTTCTCACCTTGAGCTCGTGTCGTGAATTTCACCATTTCGCTGTAAGTAGGCGGAAGTTGATGTCTCATAGCGTGCACTGTAACTGTGGCGACCTGCACAGCGTACGATGTGAACGACTCCAGGCCGGCCAGCGTCACGACTGTAGAGTCAGCAACCTGATGGTAACACGGATCACTTCTCAGTGTGGTCATCTTACCACAGCTACGCCAAATCAGTCAATATCAAGTAGCTACTATGAACAGTTGAAGCATATTTACATTTTTCACATAACTACAATAGGGTATTCTTATAGCACTGCTTCTCAGACCGATGCTGCTCTAATGAGGTGATGTGTCAATATGAGTAGAACTTTCATAGCTTGGGAACCTCCACGATAGGAGAAATTTTGTCTGTTTCGTGACAGTGTCTGCACGCAATCACTGTAGTCTGCAATTAAATACCGTTAGCTAAGCTACCGTTACAAGCTGCCGCTATAACGTACAGCTGAAAGAAGTTCTCAGGTCGAGCTTACATGATTGATATTTGGATACTTTTGCTGCTACACTGGACTTGGCAGGCACTTACCAATACGGTGCAGTTGGCTCCTTGCGAGCATGCCAAAGAAGCGGTGGCATTAGGGCGGTAGAGGAGAGTGTAGCTGTAGCCCAGGGGCAGGAGCTGCGGGCAGGATGCACCAGGGGTGCCTGCAGAAGACTGCGGAGGTGTGATGTGCACCACAGCACTGCTCGAACTCCGACCTTCCACCCACAGCGAGGCAGGAGCTTGTGGTATCACGCACTCGAGAGCTAAGGCAAAGAACTCAGGTTAGTCCCGCTATTGTTCACATCACACTGCGTTGATATAACTCGCAGGGTTAGAACAATAGTGTTGTTATAATTCGCTTTCACTACAAAGATGCGGAGTCCGAGGATTTGAGGGGGAGTCGGAGTCGGAATTTAGAGCCTGACCTGACTCAGGAAGTCAAATTTATGAAATATCCTAAATTATTTCAGTTTTTGGACTTGAGTCGTAAAAATAAAACATTTTAGCAAATGTGGACACATATTACTTTGGCTTAATCCATGTTTTTGCCATTGACAGTGGAGCAGCTAATTGGTCTAAGCAGAGTCTTACCTAGTGCTGACTTGTCCTAACTATTTATACTTATAAACTAACTAGATACTTTCAGCTCCAAATGATGAAAATAATAAAGGATTCCTTTACAAATACCAACAAAATACTTTATTAATGCCGATGCCACACGCTATCCAAAAGAACGAGTATCTGAGTTTTGCGCGCGAAATCGACATTTAAAACCCTGCACACTCCCGCTTTTTGCGCAAAATTCTAGGATGGAGCAAGCAGCACTTTTTCGTTTGATACGCTGGTCAAACGCGCGAAATTATGTCAACAAACCGCCACGAGTGACGCCCAGATGCACCTATAGGCGGGTGGGGCGTTCAGTTCTCTTTCGGAAATGCAACGGGTTTATCATTTTCAAAACATTTCATCCTAGAATTAGATTTAATATTACTTTTGGAGGCAATGGGTAGCATTTATTGTATTGCATATAGGAACCATCTACATAAATTTATATTTTGAATAACAGTTACAATATCATCAAACATTGGGCATGCGCAACAGAACATCCTTATTTGAACGTAAAATATTTCGATTACCATTGCAGGTCTGATGGAGCATTTAGCCCTCGATCTCACCCTACAGCCTGGGCCTTTTGTTGTCAAACGACAATAGAAGAATAATGTAATTTTTCAGAGCGAAACCGTTCATAGGGTAACGACTAGCACTATTTTATGCAAATCTAAAAAAACATTTTGAAGTTTATTCCGTAGAACACAGTCGACTACAGATGATTAATACTGAACAGTATAGGTAGCGAAATACGCAGAGTGCAGAGCTCACCAGGCAGAGGTTGCATGGCAGCATCCAGAGCAGCCAAGTGAACAGAAGGCGCCTGCAGAGGCAGAACTCGAAGAAACGAACTGGCCGACACCGCCTCGCTGTGCTGCTTAGGGAACCACAGCAAATTTTCCGTCTTGCGAACAAAGCAGTAGACGTGCGAGGTATCCACAGCCAGGCTGGTGCAGCTCTCTGTCCAACGTAAATATATTGATTTTAGAGTGCAGGCTTCACACGAAACCAATCGCTGGAACACTGCCAAGCAAACAAGGTGTGTGTGACAGATAGTTTCTTACTGTTTCTTGTCAGATGGCGCGCCATAAGACTATTGGCTGAACTCTGCCTCTAGAACTGTGAGCCGCGTAACTAATGCTACAGCTAGTGATGACATGCACCCACATGTCGAGCTACAACAGTAGTTCACAACCGCGGTGTCAAAGGAACAAAGCCGCACTTGTAGTTCATGATATTTACAGACTACAGGATGACCAAGCAACGGTAGCCACAAAACTCACCAGCAAGTAGCCCATAGCCAGCAACAGATGAACAAAATGGCATACTTGAAACTCAGGTAAAGGACATTGTTCCTGAGGGACATCATTTTTGCTGGGACCCAAAGTGTACAATGCACCAGGTATATTTCTTCAGGGCGTCAACAGGCAACAACTGTTGGGATACATTGTAAACAGAAATACTCACAACTGTATTCTTTAACTCAAATCGACACAGGACCTCGTGTTGGTGAGGCTTTACAAACTCTCCCGGATTCCCACCACAACTTTTAGTTCTGACGCTGTCAAAGTCCGCCAAGCGTCCGACCACTTTGTTGTATCTTCGTAACCAACAACAAGTGCACATTTTGCAGCGTTTATGTACTATACATTTAAAGCCATATCCAAAACTACACTTGTAAAACGTGAAACACTTTGTATTAAATACGGTGACCTAAAGACAATAGTATGACCCTCTCCCTGGCCTTAGTCTATTTAGTTCGTAGACACTGCTGTCAACAATCTGTAGTCACGAATGAGAGAACAGGTCATCGAACAAACAGCTTCGCATTCCACAAACAACTTCAGCTACACGAAGGCAATGTAGTACTATGCACCAGACTGGCAAGTACTAACCATCCTTGAAAACATCCATTGTAACAACAATAGAGCAGTTGCAGCCAGAAGGGTCAGCCGCTACGATGCCCGCGCCCCATGGATGGTGCTGCTCCGTGCCGAACAGCACCAGGGCCATGGCTGGGTCGTAGGCGATGCCGCCAGTCAGGGCAGTGGAGGTCGGGCAGGTGCAGCTGATATAAAAGAAACGAGCTCATGAACACATTTTGGCTCGGCAAGACAGATTCAGGCACGCGGATGGTGTTGGGACGGGCCCAACTTTGCTAATATCTTGATACGTTATAATGAAAAGTACGGACTGCGAGACTGTTCTGATATCCGCCCAGGCTTATACCCACGCTGTGCTGACGATTTCATTTGGCTCAAACAGGGCTCATCTAAATTTTTATTTAATCATTAGGAGCTTCGTAAATTTCGCAGTATGTATGACAGTTTCTTACTGCTTCTTGCAGGTAGGTCTTAGCCGCTGGTTCAGATTTTTATTATGTTTTATAAAAGTACTGATGATGGCTAAGTCCAGAAATTCCTACAATTCTGCCCGGTTTTTAGCTTAGTTTTAAATCATATGTACATTTTAATTAGTAAAATGACTTTGTTTTATAAGTCTGAGTCTTATTTCAACACTCAGTGTCACGCTTTACGGTAAGTTCGTTTTTAAAATATATATTTTCAGTATAAGATAAAGTATCGAAGTGAGCTTCAATAAAAAGCAGGTTCCTATAAAGGGTATTATTCCTATAAATTTTCGAGCCGATTAATGCAGTATACACAAATTTATATCAATGTGTTATTATGCTTCGTTTTCTAACATGTCACGCAGTATGGCAGGTGTGACGTTAAACAGCTGAAGAGAGGGCGCAGATTGTCCAAGGTCTTGCAAATGGTGTCCCTGCTGCGGCAGTGGATGTAGTCAGAGACATGGGACGGAACGCAAGAACCAAGTCGTATATGAAGCACCTCATCGCCAAGAATAGGAAAGACCAAAGTGAAGAGAAGAAACACTAGAGGGACTTGCAGACATAACGAGGGCACGTAAAAAGCTATCATGAAGCGACCAGTGCTGCAAATTTGAAGGTGCTAGACTTAGACCTGTAGCCAGAAACATCAGGTGTAAGATTCTCATATAGGTGGCAAGGAGTGTGAATCCCATCGCCAGACTAATCTTGAATATATCTTAGAAGGAGAAACGCAATGCCTGAGCTAAAAAACATAGAGAGATAAACTTTTGCAATGCCATATTTACGGATCAGACCCGAGTTGCATCGGATAGCCTCGATGGATGGGCCAAAACATGGAGAGTTAGTTCATGAAGCGTCTCTCGAACTTTCAATAAAGCGTGACATGCAGTTTATTTCGCGACGGGGTAGTAACAGCAAACTCCGATCGTAGACTAACAATTGCATGAAACATCCAACAGCAATCGATGAACTTCGCTCCATAAAGTCGATGTGTATATATTCATATTTTGTACAGCAGCTCACAGCACTCAGAGCAAATAATTTCAGCTATAGTTCGAACAACGTCTATTGCATAACTTCCACGAGTGCTCGTGGCACACAGGACGTTTCATAACAGCACCCCACTCACCTTGCCGTTCCAACGAAAAATGGTTGTAAAGTGGAGTTTCTGAGCACGTGCAGCCGGAAAGCATTCCCCGCATTTTCTGAGATGTAGATGGCACTGTGGACGAGAGGCATACAAGTCTCAATTGTGAACAGTTGCCTGCAACACTTAAAAACAGGCTCCGTAATCGACAGACTAACACAGAGGGAGAACCTGGGATGTACACGAAAGAGATCGGTGGTGTAGCGGCATAAAGCTGGTCATTCTGCTGAATGGTGGGAGAGGGAAGGGAGAGCAAACGCAGCACGTTCATAGAGGCGGCTAATTAGACAGACAAACACACCTACACACACACAGGCTGGTCATCAACCGACACATTCAGGGTTTAGGAGAAGGTTACACTGAGAGTGAGAGCAAAATAGTTGAATGCTTTTGATCGAATCATGTGGCCAAGAGCGTGGGCAGGTCTCATGATATTTGGGGTAATTCCTTAATTACAGGCCTCAGAGTCTAACGTATGAGGCCTAAAGTACAGTACAGTGTTGTGAAAAATAATTTGTTGAACGTGTAAAACTAACGAAGCAGAAATATATTTGATTTAGGCGGTGAGTGCTCAAATGTATTAAAACGTATTCTCCGAGTAATTGAATTAGTTGTTCTCCCTCCATGTGGATGCTCGAGGCCACTAACCCCCCCCCCACCTCCCTTAACTCCCTTTTACCACCCCTCAGCCCATCTCGGAATTAGGCAAATGAGAAATTGCAATCACACAACTATACGCCCAATGTCCCTCCCTACCTCGGCATTCTGTCTCATTGAGAATAAGAATATTTTGGTAAATTCTGATTTCATTCGGTCACATTCCAGTTAGAAATCAAATTCTTCAGGAATAACATCATTTGAAATGGAACCATACTGGTCCTGGCAGGCGTTAGAGGGTAAAGTTTTGACCTTCATTACTCCTGCCTGCTGGAGCTGGTACGGCAGGCAGACTATCTTGTGGTACAGCACGGCAACACGGCATAACACCAATCAGGGCCAGCTCTATTCGATGACCAGGATAAAAAAATGTATAACTAAAAGCACATGAGAACCAGTCGTGTGCGTACTCACCAGGCATTTTTCTCAGTAGCGCTAATTATTAGCAGCGGACTAACAGTTATTCAACGATGATTGCGACGTTGCGCAATTAGCCACAAGCAGAGCAGGTCAGTGTGGCTGGGTGAGTGATGTGGCTCAAGGCAAAAAGTAACGTCATCTTGACGCCACACAACCATTAGTAAAACTACATGCACAAATTCGTGCTTTAGATATATCTATCAATGGGTCACGATATCGTGCGGTTTCAGTCGATTACAGACTGTCTAAGCTATGGCATGGTAGACGAAATGCTCTGGACAATTGTGCCCGTCGGACTGTCCCCATTTCTGGGTAGACCAGTGCCTCCCCTACTGGACTATGGAAGGGCGAAATGGTAACAGTCCGACGCCGCGACGCCAAGATTCCTGTCCTGGGAACAGAGCGCCTGACGTCACAGCAACGAGTGACGTCGAGACCTTCACCACTCGACTGACGGGGGTAAATTTTTGAGAGAATTGCAAATTTTGCGCCACTCTGCACTGGAGGAACAGGAGACAAATAGTGACCGGATAAGAGGTGGCGCACCTACGAAGGCATAAATTTAATACGCCGTAAAGTTACGATGCGAGGCAGAGACAATGGGTACAATGATTATGGTGCAGAATACAACTTGACTGTATGATACATGATAGCAAACTGTATCTTTCAATTGCAAACAGTGTGAGGTTGTCGTCGTGCCATATATTTTGAGTCTAGTTATTGTGTCCTCAAGATGGGTGGAACAATAACTTTAGAGTCCATTATACAAGTTCTTTCATGCATAGAAAAATATTGCTCTCTCAAAGGCATAAACTACCATCACATAAACAGATTATATTATTGCATAAAGATAATAGCATGCACATAAAATATGCGGTATATATAGAAATACTATCGCATAGGCAGAAAATACTTTGGATGCTCACCTTTCTTGGGGCGCAGTCAGCATATCTGCGACCGTCCCGTTGAATTCAAACGTGGCAACAAGTTCTTGTACGCCAAAATTGAGGTCAAGACTTTTCAAGTTGAGAGTGCTCGGTGGCGCAATGTGATGGTGGTCATATCGAAAATTTTGATGAACCAAGCGATCTTCACTCTCGATTTGGCTGCTTATAAGCCGTTGGAAGTAAGGCACTCGGTTTGTTTCTAACCACAATAGCTTCTCTGCTACCCAGTCGACGCTGATGGCCAAGGCTTTCTCCTGCAGTTCCAATATCTGCACACGGGGCAGCGAAGTGGCATCAAGCAGGCTTCACACGATATTCTTCAATCGCCGTCAATATGCTAAAACTTTTGTAGCATCCTCGTATTCAACAGAAAAGTTAGCAGCCTTTCAAGCTCTAATTCACTTCAACTTTAAGGAGATAACCAAACTCCCGCGACACTTACTGAGAGGCACCTGACATGGCGGGAAACACTTTAGCAAATATTCTGGTCGACCTTCGCTTGTACTTGCGAGGATGCAACGAGGGGGTTCGGACGGAGTGAAAAGACTTTCGTGTGATCTTGCCTTTAGAAATATTTACAAGCGTAGCGGCTTGACACGAATAGGAGCCTCATCTATAGTAGGTACATAATAAGCTAAGTCCTTAATCATATTGGGACGCACCTAACTCAAAAACAAACGCTGGGTTTGATGACACGCAATCAGGTGAGGGCTAGCGCCATTAAGAAAACATAATCCATGTTCATCAGAATGACTGCATGAGAGGAAGAGCACATACACGTCATGAGAAACGGCCGACAAACCGATCGAGTTTCGCCCAGTATGGCAAATGAGACTTAGAGCAATCGCTTCGATCTCAACAGTCACATATTATACGTGTTACACTAAGAAGTTGGCAATAAGTGACTAGGAACCGTGAGGTCCCTCAGAGCCCGTTGCTATAGCATGGACCGACGCAGCAGCTGCACTTGCAGCACAGAACAACCTGCCGCAACAGGAGGAAATACACAGAGCTCCGGACAGATTCATTGCCCATGAGCGGACACACACACGGTAGAGACACATGCTGCCTGCAATGCAGCCTGCTGTCGCTTCGCCTGTGTACTGCAGCTACGCTTATCTGCAGCCCCAAACGCTCATGTGCGCTGCTATCTTTGAGGTCTTGATACCCCAGTCTTAAATTAGCCTTCGCGGTATTTGAACTCCTTACCTATATATTCTATTTGCTGTTACAGTAAAAACAACCTTTAAGTGGGTAATAGTATTATCATAAGTTTCATCAATTTCAATTATTTCGTAAAGATAAGAAATTATGATTAACTAATGCATAAGATACTAGAACGCCTCGTGGCGTAAGACTGTCACAAGCGCTGGGGCAAATTCAATGCCATCATTTTTGATGGCCAGCTAACTCAAGATTTTTTTTTTATTTTTCACATCTCAGTCAACCCACTTGATTGCCTGAAAAAATTATTATTATGACTCAACTCCTTCTGCCTCTTTTTGGGAGGACAGACAACGAGATTCATCGTAGTCATTTTCAATCGCCAGCTAATTCTAGTTTTTTGACATTGCTCACATCTAGGTCAACCCACCTGACTGCCTACAAAAAATCATTATTATGACTCAACTCCTTCTGCCTCTTTTTGGGTGGACAGACAACGAGATTCATCGTAGTCATTTTCAATGGCCAGCTAATTCTAGTTTTTTTGGCATTGGTCACGTAAAGGTCAACCCACCAGACTCCCTGCAAAATATTATGAACATTGCTCTACTCATTCTATCTCATTTTGGGTGGATAGACAGAACACAGATACATATTATGTATACAAATATATATATTTAAATCTTCAATGGAAACATCACCAGTCTTCGCTTCGCTCGCGGGTGATATACAATATGATCAAAATTTTAAATTAAAACGTTCGTATCGAAAACATACAAATAAAGCTACTGTTTCATCTGATAAGTTGGTACGTATCATGCATCTCGTTCTATAGCTGCCGAAGTCCGCTATTTGCAAAAAAGACAATACAGTATATAGACTAAATTGGGATTATTTATTACATTTTTCTGGCAAATGATAACTCATATTAAATGTAATGCTTTAGTAAAGACTGATGCTTGCTTAATAATGAATAAACAAGGCAATCACAAAACAGCGCTGCCAGCGAATAATCTGCTCCACTGCAGTATATCTTGATGTGAATATGAAGATACAATAAATAATTCATGGAATGTTACTGAATGTTCTCAGACATCTGCTTAGCGAGTACAACAATAGGACTTTGCCAATATACCAGACCTTTTAGGGAGCCTCTTCAAACTTTAAAAATAAACATAGGTTGCTACCCATTATATATAACGCGAGATGTTTCAAAACTAAGGTTTGTGTAGAGATTGCTGCTAATATTTATTCAATGACTAGTTAATTCTTTCAAAGAAAACGACAAAGCAATGTAAAAAACTATCGACTTCCTGAGGTGCGCGGGAGATGAAGAGGAGCTTCAGTTAGGTGCTTCCTGTTGGAGGGAAATGCCGTGTGCCCGAAAATTGTCCCGAAACAGACACAGAAATTGGTGCGCACAGAGGATCTCTGTCTTAGCTAATTGCATAAAAGTATAGTATAAGAGGCTACGACAATGATTCTATAGAGAAAGAGTTTGCTAATGAACACGAAGAAAACGATCAGGAAAAGAAAGAGAACGAAAAGATTCCCAGCACAGCGGTAACGAGAAGTGCCTCATTACTATAGAAATACAGTGCCATATTTTGTGTACAGAATGTAGAGTAAGAACTAACCTTTGTAGTGGCGTTTGTTAGTAAATTTATCATGACGATGGCATCCTCGTCTTCCCAAAAAAGAGAAGAGTTTCTCAACAGAAGAGCAATGTCATAGCCAGCGTATTGATCCTTAGGAAGCTGAAGGTTATCTCTTCTTCGTATGATGACGCTTGAAGTGACTAGCCGCAGGTCGACGACGTCCTGAACGCCACTCCTGTGCTGCTCCAAGCCCCCGCCGCGCACCACTCGTCGACACTCCTCGTCCTGTCTCCTGTAGTTGCCGAGCCCCACGGAAGTTGCCGCCGCCACCTGGTGTCAAACATTTGCTATCAGCTTTTGAAAACCCGAGATTAGGCGCGGAGGGCTTTAAAACGTGTGATGCTATAAATATATGTGGATGTTAAGTCGACGTGTAATTGTAAGCTTTAATTTCAAAATATTTCATTTACCACAAGCAACACCGGCTGCAGTGTGGCTCACGCTATGTGAAAAGAGTGAAATACGGGGGGGGGGCATAAACCAATGAGGAATTACTCTGAGCCGTGTGAGAGATGAACTTGTTGAGACATAGAAATCTGCTCTGCTTCGTTACCGCACACAAGCAAGGCACGATAAGCTACGCTGGTGTACCGTGAAAAAAAAAAAAGTCCCAGGCAACGGAAAGAAAAAATTCCGAGAGGTCTGCCGAGCTAGGCGCAACAATAACACATCTTAAGGGGATGCGACACACTTGTCTACAGAGTAAGCTTGCCAGTTGTGGCAGAATCGACTTCTAAGAACCTGCAAGCGCACGCTGTAGCGCACTATGTCAGAGATGGGGCACGTGCTGTATTTCTGGGCGAGATTCAACGGCACAGAATTTCGTAAGCAGCACGCAGCGCATCGATGTTGTTACAGTCGCTCGCACTGTCGCGACAGCTGATTCTTTTATGATATTTTATCATAGACTTCAGCTTCATGTTAATAGTAAAGGGAATGAGAAGCTTATTACAATATTCTATTTTATCTTCATGGTGTTTTTTGAACCTTATACGTCGGTATTTTGAACGGAGCTCAACGTGTTGTGACCATCGGACCGACTATTCTCACGTGTAAATAGTGAGGCAAAATTTTGGGTTTAGTAATCCGAGCATTTAAGAGCTTCAACTGTCATGTGTACGCGCCTTTACAACTAACTTCAACGAGCCAGTAGCGAATCTAAAATCATTTCTAAAATATTTGCATCAAACGTAAGCCAAAATATCAAAAGCCTAACGTCATGTTATACTTATATCTGCTTTTAATTACTAGTTGCAGCACTCATGGTATACTTCAGTTGTTTACAGTAGGCCTTAAGAAAAATGGTCTGAGACTTAGAAGCTTAACTTAACAGTACTAAATTCTGAGGGAGTCAGAACCTAATAGCGCGCATACAAAGGATATTGGCTTCTACATACTATAGCATGCCTCTATTAGAGCAATAAGCCCATCTAGACCTAAACATGGGAGGTATAGAGTAATTAGTTTATCTATAACACGCTACTATGCCCTCACTGGCTGAGGTGTCAAGTCCGCTGATTTGCGCACATCTCGACAGACGTTCTGTTCCCAAGTCAAGGGTAAGCCTTATTAGTAAGATAAGCAGCGGCCACCTTTCTGCTTTTCACAGCTCACTGGAGAGTGACGCACAAGCCTAACGGTCTGAGCGCAATCTGCAGTGTCTGTAGCCATAGGGCGCTGGCACACCAAAAGCTGTTCAGCGAGAAGCTGGCAGGCAGGCTGGCAGTTTTTGAGAAGCTCGGAACGCATTAGAGCGCGCACACCGAACAGCGGCAGTTGAGCAGGCCACTGCAGCTTTTCGGAGTGCGCGCTTCAAAGCATTCCGTGCTTCTCAAAAACTGCCAGACTGCCTGCCAGCTTCTCACTGAACTGCTTTTGGTGAGCCAGGGCCCATACAATCCTCGGACCCCGTATGCAGCAGGAACCGGTGCACGTAGGCTTTCTCGTTGGGGCGCGCACCAAGGCGGCCTTACCATCAAGGCAGTCACGTGCCTCGTATACAACAATTGATTTACTGGTAACGTTGATGTCCTTCACTTTGACTAACCTTGAACTGTAGGCTCTGATTCCTTGGATGAAGAAACACATACTCCAGCTGAGTGCCGTCCACCACTTCGGTGTGGGTGCAGTTGGGCGGAACAGAGCAAATCTGCAGCTCGTATTTCTCGATGACTCCATTCGGGTGCAGCGGCGGCAGCCAGCGCAGGTGCAGGCGAGCGTACAACTTCTGGAAATGGAGCAGTGACATCACTGCGCATCAAACATATTTTGAAAATAAAGCTTACTGTAGAGAACAAGAGTTATAACCAAACCCGATTTTCTGAAATAAGAAAATCCTTCAGGCCAAAATTAGAAACCTTTTCCACTACTGTAGCATAGAATGGCTCTATCGAATGAGAATTAATAGTGAAATTACATCAACACTTCAGAAGCAGAAGTCACCTACTGCTGAATTTAGGAGATCACTGAAGTACCGAAGATCGCGAGGTGGGCCTGGATAAGATGGCGGAGAGTGGATTGTTCTCACAGTCTTAGGTCCGGAACCCCACCTGCCAAGAGAATTAAAACACAAAGAAGTTCGTATGAAATTAGAAGAAAACAAAGTATGCAAAGAAAATAGTGTTCCTCTCAGCGATAGTTGTTCGAATGATCAGTTAGTACAACCACGTTGACATTTACTCTTTTTCTCTCTTCTAAGTCCCAATATACGAGCTGTAGTTCTCCAGATATTGTATATTCTGACTGTGCGTATAGAGAGTTTCAGATGCTATTCCATCGGAGCCAGAGACGGGCTTCGTCCAGATCAACCGGTAAATTATTCCTTTTATTCATGACGTAACATAATTAAGTACAGTTACTAGAGTGGGTACATATGTAACTAGAGCACACTGAGAGCGCATACCTGCGCCAAGCAAGGCAACGATTACGGAAGATTAAAATAAGTTCTGAGACTATGATTTTCTCTGTATCAATACCAAAATCTAATCATTTGTACCCTTCAATAGTGTTAACAGCTTCAGTAATTTTTTTTAAGATCCATTTATAACGTTTTGAGTTATGCTGCTAACAAGCATTGTGACAAACATGAGTCAAACATACAAACGAACAAACCGATCTGCACTCAAATTTGTTCATTTATGCCTTTTAACATTACCAAATACTCTTTTAAATTTAATAAAGATCCATTGATTATTTTTTTGAGTTATTGCACTAACAAGCATAAAGTTAAAAACAACGACAAACGAACGAACGAACGAACGAACAAACAAACAAACAAACAAACAAACAAATCGCTACAAAATCTGGTAATTTACCTTTTATAATATACCTAACAACTCATGAAAATTTAATAAAAATCCGTTCATAACTTTTTGAGTTATAGCATTGAGAAAAATGAGACAGCAGAACAAACAACCGGATAAACGGATCTTCACCAAATGTTAATCATCTGTTTCTCTTAACAGACCTAACAATCCCTGTAATTTTCGTCAAAATCGGCCGATAATTTTTGGAGTTATCTTGATGACAGACAGAAAATTTCCTTTTCACTCTAGTTACATAATTGGCTTGATGTCTTTCTATAGATTCTTTAGATCTATGTTATTGTAAACCTGCTTTAGCCTCCCTATTCATATATTCTGTTGCCCGAATAGTTCCGAACTATTTAATGGGCTTGAAACTNTGGGCTTGAAACTGTTACCATCGTAGACGTATACTTGTATTCTCTCTTTCCCCCTGTGTTATCCTGCATAGGTTTTGCTAAACCTTGTTTGTTTGTTTGTTTCAGTTTCAATAAAATATTATTATTATATTATTATATTAAAAGAAAGACAGACACGACAGAAACATGACCTCATTGGCGAAGGTAACTAAAGCTCTTTTTCAATTTACCTTGTTGTACGTCAAGCAGCTACCAGTTTATAACTCTAAATCATTGCCGTGATCAATTTTGCTCATGCTGATGTTACTTTAGAACTGTTCGAATCGATGCAATACAAACTGGTGAGAGGAGAAACTGAGGAGGGAGTGAACCGTGACCGAGTCCGCAGAGAGAAAACAACGCCGGTAATAGACCTGCTACACAGGGCGCTACAGTTGCCTGTAGACCTGCTACACAGGGCGCTACAGTTGCCTGTAGACCTGCTACACAGGACGCTACAGTTGCCTGTAGACCTGCTACACAGAGCGCTACAGTTGCCTGTAGACCTGCTACACAGAGCGCTACAGTTGCCTGTAGACCTGCTACACAGGGCGCTACAGTTGCCTGCAGACCTGCTACACAGGACGCTACAGTTGCCTGTAGACCTGCTACACAGGACGCTACAGTTGCCTGTAGA
>LQNS02278170.1:40329266-40342752 GCA_001587735.2 Parhyale hawaiensis
AAATAAATAAAAACACGACGTGAATTATTATATAGTACTGATTATCAACCAAAAGGATGGACATAATGTATCACACATCGAGTCTCGATGTTGAAGAACAAGTGTGGTGTCTCCATGCTAAAATATGAAAGTTTCACGAGTTTGTCTGAAAGGCCTTGCAAAGCCGTGAAAGTTTCACGGGTCCAGCTAGTACTTTATTAATGCCGATGCCACACGCTATCCAAAAGAACGAGTATCTGAGTTTTGCGCGCGAAATCGACGTTTAAAACCCTGCGCACTCCCGCTTTTGCGCAAAACTCTAGGATGGAGCAAGCAGCACTTTTTCGTTTGATACACTGGTCAAACGCGCGAAATTATGTCAACAAACCGCCACGAGTGACGCCCAGATGAATCTTTAGGCTGGTGGGGCGTTCAGTTCTTTTTCGGAAATGCAACGGGTTTATCATTTTCAAAACATTTCAGCATAGAATTAGCTTTCATATTACTTTTGGAGGCAATGGGTAGCATTTATTGTATTGTATATAGAAACCATCTACATAAATTTATATTTTAAATAACAGTTACAATATCATCAAACATTTGGCATGCGCAACAGAACATCCTTATTTTGAACGTAAAATATTTCGATTACCATTGCAGGTCTGACGGAGCATTTAGCCCTCGATCTCACCCTACAGCCTGGGTCTTTTGTAGTCAAACGACAATAGAAGAATAATGTAATTTTTCAGAGCGAAACCGTTCATAGGGTAACGACTAGCACTTTTTTATGCAAATCTAAAATAATATTGTTAAGTTGATTCCGTAGAACACAGTCGACTACAGAGGATTAATACTGAACAGTTTAGGTAGCGAAATACGCAGAGTGCAGAGCTCACCAGGCAGAGGTTGCATGGCAGCATCCAGAGCAGCCAAGTGAACAGAAGGCGCCTGGAGAGGCAGAACTCGAAGAAACGAACTGGCCGACACCGCCTTGCTGTGCTGCTTGGGGAACCACAGCAAATTTTCCGTCTTGCGAACAAAGCAGTAGACGTGCGAGGTATCCACAGCCAGGCTGGTGCAGCTCTCTGTCCAACGTAAATATATTGATTTTAGAATGCAGGCTTCACACGAAACCAATCGCTGTAACACTGAGCTCAGCACTGCCAAGCAAACAAGGTGTGTGTGACAGAAAGTTTCTTACTGTTTCTTGTCAGATGGCGCGCCATGAGATTATTGGCTGAACTCTGCCTCTAGAACCGTGAGCTGCGTAACTAATACTACAGCTAGTGATGACATGCACCCACATGTCGAGCTAGAACAGTAGTTCACAACCGCGGTGTCAAAGGAACAAAGCCGCTCTTGTAGTTCATGATATTCCCAGACTACAGGATGACCAAGCAACGGTAGCCACATAACTCACCAGTAAGTAGCCCATAGCCAGCAACAGATGAACAAAATGGCATACTTGAAACTCAGGTAAAGGACATTGTTCCTGAGGGACATCATTTTTGCAGGGACCCAAAGTCTACAATGCTCCAGGTATATTTCTTCAGGGCGTCAAGAGGCAACAAATGTTGGGATACATTGTGAAATAGAAACACTCACAACTGTATTCTTTAACTGAAATCGAAACCGGACCTTGTGTAGGTGAGGCTTTACAAACTCTCCTGGATTCCCACCACAACTTTTAGTTCTGACGCTGTCAAAGTCCACCAAGTGTCCGACCGCTTTGTTGTATCTTCGTAACCAACAGCATGTGCACATTTTGCAGCGTTTATGTACTATACATTTAAAGCCCTATCCAAAACTTTACTTGTAAAACGTGAAACACTTTATATTACATACGGCGACCTAAAGACAATAGTATGACCCTCTCCCTGGCCTTAGAGTCTATTCAGTTCGTAGACACTGCTGTCAACAATCTGTAGTCACGAATGAGAGAACAGGTCATCGAACAAACAGCTTCGCATTCCACAAACAATCTTCAGCTACACGAAGGCAATAAAGTACTATGCACCAGACTGGCAAGTACTAACCATCTTTGAAAACATCCATTGTAACAACAATAGAGCAGTTGCAGCCAGAAGGGTCAGCCGCTACGATGCCCGCGCCCCATGGATGGTGTTGCTCCGTGCCGAACAGCACCTGGGTCATGGCTGGGTCGTAGGCGATGCCGCCAGTCAGGGCAGTGGAGGTCGGGCAGGTGCAGCTGAAATAAAAGAAACGAGCTCATGAACACATTTTGGCTCGGCAAGACATACATTCAGGCACGCGGATGGTGTTGGGACGGGCCTCCCATTAGGCCCAACTTTGCTAGTATCGCCATGCGTTATTATGAAAAGTACGGATTGCGAGACTGTTCTGATATCCGCCCAGGCTTGTACCTACGCTGTGCTGACGATTTTCTTTGGCTCAAACAGGGCTCATCTAAATTTTTATTTAATCATTCGGAGCTTCATAAATTTCACAGTATGTATGACAGTTTCTTACTGTTTCTTGCAGGAAGGTCTTAGCCGCTGGTTCAGATTTTTATTATCTTTTATAAAAGTACTGATGATAGCTAAGTCCAGAAATTCCTACAATAATTCTGCCCAGTTTTTAGCTTAGTTTTAAATCACATAAACATTTTAATTAGTAAAATGACTTTGTTTTCTATAAGTCTGAGTCTTATTTCAACACTCCGTGTCACGCTTTACGGTAAGTTCGTTTTTAAAATATATATTTTCAGTATAAGATAAAGTATCGAAATGAGCTTCAATAAAAAGCAGGTTCCTATAAAGGGTATTATTCCTATAAATTTTCGAGCCGATTAATGCAGTATACACAAATTTATATCAATGTGTTATTATGCTTCGTTTTCTAATATGTCACGCAGTATTGCAGGTGTGACGTTAGACAGCTGAAGAAGGGCGCAGATTGTCCAAGGTCTTGCAAATGGTGTCCCTGCTGCGGCAGTGGATGTATTCAGAGACATGGGACGGAACGCAAGAACCAAGTCGTATATGAAGTACCTCATCACCAAGAATAGGAAAGATCAACGTGAAGAGAAGAAACACTAGAGGGACTTGCGGACATAACGAGGGCACATAAATAGCTATCCTGAAGCGACCAGTGCTTCAAATTTTGAGGGTGCTACACTTAGACCTGTAGCCAGAAACATCAGGTGTAAGATTCTCATATAGGTGGCAAGGAGTGTGAATCCCATCGCCAGACCAATCTTGAACAGATCTTTGAAGGAGAAGGGCATTGCTTGAGCTAAAAAACATAGAGAGATAAACTTTTGCAATGCCATTTTTACGGATGAGACCCGAGTTGGACCATCCATGGACCAAAACATGGATAGTTAGTTCATGAAGCGTTTCTCGAACTTCAATAAAGCGTGACATGCAGTTTATTTCGCGACGGGGTAGTGACGCAAACTCCAATCGTAGACTAACAACATAAAGTCGATATGCATATATTCATATTTTCTACGAGTGCTCGTAGCACACAGGACGTTTCAAAACAGCACCCCACTCACCTTGCCGTCTATTACGTAACTTCTACGAGTGCTCGTAGCACACAGTACGTTTCAAAACAGCACCCCACTCACCTTGCCGTTCCAACGAAAAATGGTTGCAAAGTGGAGTTTCTGAGCACGTGCAGCCGGAAAGCATTTCCCGTATTTTCTGAGATGTAGATGGCACTGTGGACGAGAGGCATATAAGTCTCAATTGTGAATAGTTGCCTGTAATACTTAACATCAGGCTGTCATATCGACAGACTAAGACAGAGGGAGAACATGGGATGTACTCGAAAGAGATCGGTGGTGTAGCGGCATAAAGCTGGTCATTCTGCTGAATGGTGGGAGAGGGAAGGGAGAGAAGAAGCAGCACGTTCACAGAGGCGGCTAATTACACAGACAAACACACCTACACACACACACACACACACACAGGCTGGTCATCAGCCGACACATACAGGGTTTGGGATAAGGTTGCACTGAAATTGAGAGCAAAATAGTTGAATGCTTTTGATCGAATCATGTGGCCAAAAGAGTGCGCAGGTCTCATGATATTTGGGGAAATTCCTTAATTGCAGGTCTCAGAGTCTAACGTATGAGGCCTAAAGTACAGTTCAGTGTCGTGAAAAATAATTTGTTGAATGTGTAAGACTAACGAAGCAGAAATATATATTTAATTTAGGCGGTGAGTGCTCAAATGTATTAATACGTATTCTCCGACTAAATTAAGTAGTTGTTCTCCCTCCATGTGGATGCCCGAAGCCACCAGCTCCTCCTCCCCCTCCCCCCATCCCTCGACTCCTTTTTAGCACCCCTCAGCCCATCTCGGCATGAGGCACATGAGAAATTGCAATCACACAACTATACGTCAATGTCTCATTCTGCCTCTACATTTTGTCTCATTAGGAATAACAATAATTTGGTAAATTCTGATTTCATCCGGTAACGTTACAGTTAGAAATCAAATTCTTCAGGAATAACATCATTTGGAAATGGAACCAATCTGGTCTTGGCACTTGAAGTAATCACCGAGGTATAATTACTTTAATTACTTCAAGTCTTGGCAGGCGTTAGAGGGTAAAGTTTTGACCTTCATTACTCCTGCCGGCTAGAGCTGGTACGGCAGGCAGACTATCTTGTGGTACAGCACGGCAACACAGCATAACACCAATCAGGGCCAGCTCCAATCGATGACCAGGATAAAAATGTATAACTAAAAGCACATGAGAACCAGTCGTGGGCGTCTTCACCAGGCATATTTTCAGTAGCGCTAATTATGAGCAGCGGACTAACAGTTATTCAACGATGATTGCGACGTTGCGCAATTAGCCACAAGCACAGTAGGTCAGAGTGGCTGGGTGAGTGATGTGGCTGAAGGCAAAAAGTAATGTCCTCTTGACGGCACACCACCATTAGCAAACCTACATACACAAATTCGTGCTTCAGATACATCCATCAAAGGGTCATGACATCGTGCGGTTTCAGTCAATTACAGACTGTCTAAGCTATGGCATGGTAGACGAAAGGCTCTGGACAATTGTGCCCCTTCGGACTGTCCCCATTTCTGGGTAGACCAGTGCCTACCCTACTGGACTATGGATGGGCGAAATGCTAACAGTCCGCTGCCGCGACGCCAAGATTCCTGTCCTGGGGACAGAGCGCCTGACGTCGCAGCAACGAGTGATGCCGGGACCTTCACCACTCGACTGACGGGGGCAAATTTTTGAGAGAATTGCAAATTTTGCGCCACTCTGCGCTGGAGGAACAGGAGACAATAGTGACCGGATAAGAGGTGGCGCAACTACGAAGGCATAAGTTTAATGTGCCGAAAAGTTACGATACGAGGCAGAGACAATGGGTACAATGATTATGGTGCAGAATACAACTGGACTATATGATACCTGATAGCAAACTTTATCTTTCAATTGGAAATAGTGTGAGGTTGTCGTCGTGCCATATATTTTAAGTCTAGTTATTGTGTCCTCCAGATGGGTGGAACATTGACTTTATAGAGTCCATTATACACGTTTTTTCATGTATAGAATAACATTGCTCTCTCACAGGCATAAACTACCATCACATAAACAGATAATATTATTGCATAAAGATAATAGCATGTACATAAAATATGCGGTATATATAGAAATACTATCGCATAGGCAGAAAATACATCGGATGCTCACCTTTCTTGGGGCGCAGTCAGCATATCTGCGACCGTGCCGTTGAATTCAAACGTGGCAACAAGTTCTTGTACGCCAAAATTGAGGTCAAGACTTTTCAAGTTGAGAGTGCTCGGTGGCGCGATGTGATGGTGGTCATATCGGAAATTTCGATGAACCAAGCGATCTTCACTTTCAATTTGGCTGCTTATAAGCCGTTGGAAGTAAGGCACTCGATTTGTTTCTAACCACAATAGCTTCTCTGCTACCCAGTCGACGCTGATGGCCAAGGTCTTCTCCTGTAGCTCCAATACCTGCACACGGGGCAACGGAGTGGCATCAAGCAGGCTTCACACGATATTCTTCAGACGCCGTCAATATGCTAGAGCTTTTGTTGCATCCTAGCTAGTATTCAACAGAAAAGTTAGCAGCCCTTCAATTTCTACTTCACTTCAACTTTAAGGAGATAACCAAACTCCCGAGTAACACTTACTGAGAGGCAGCTGACATGGCGGGAAATACTTTAGCAAATATTCTGGTCGACCTTCGCTTGTACTTGCGAGGATGCAACGAGGGATTCGGACAGCATGAAAAGATTTTTGTGTGACCTTGCCTTTAGAAATATTTGCAGGATTAGGGGCTTCACACGAATAGGAGCCTCAGCTATAGTAGGTACATAATAAGCTAAGTCCTTAATCATATTGGGAAACACCTAGCTCAAAAGGAAACACTGGATTTGATGACACGCAATCAGGTGAGGGCTCGCGCCAATAAGAAAACAGAATCCATGTTCCTGAGAATGACTGCATGAGAGGAAGAGCACATACACGATATGAGAAAAGTCCGACAAACCGATCGAGTTTCGCCCAGTATGGCAAATGAGACTTAGAGCAATCGCTTCGACCTCAACAGTCACATATTTTACATGTTACACTAAGAAGTTGGCAATAAGTGGCTAGACACCGTGAAATCCCTCAGAGCCCGTTGCTATAACACGGAGCGACGCAGAAGCAGCACCTGCAGCACAGAACAACCTGCCGCAACAGGCGGAAATACACAGAGCTCGGGACAGACTCATAGCCCATGAGCGGACACACACACGGTAGAGACACATGTTGCTTGCAATGCAGCCTGCTGTCACTTCGCTTGTGTACTGCAGCTACGCTTGTCTGCAGCCCCAAACGCTCCTGTGCGCTGCTATCTATGAGGTCTTGATACCCCAGTCTTAAATTAGCCTTCACGGTATTTGAACTCTTTACTTATATATTCTATTTGCTTCTACAGTAAAAACAATAAGAGCCTTTACGTGGGTAATAGTAATATCATAAGTTTCATCAATTTCAATTATTTCGTAAAGATAGGAAAATATGACTAACTAATGAATAAGATACTAGAACGCCTCGTGGCGTAAGACTGTCGCAAGTGCTGGGGCAAATTCAACGCGTCATTTTTGATGGCCAGCTGACTCAAGATTTTTTTCATTTTGGCATCTCAGTCAACCCCTTTGACCCCTGAAAAAATTATTTTTATGACTCAACTCCTTCTGCCTCTTTTTGGGTGGACAGACAACGAAATTCATCGTAGTCATTTTCGATGGCGAGCTACTTCTAGTTTTTGACATTGCTCACATCTAGGTCAACCCACCTGACTGCTTACAAAAAAAATCATAATAATGACTCAACTCCTTCTGCCTCTTTTTACGTGGACAGAAAATAAAATTCATCGCCGTCATTTTTTATGGCCAGCTAATTCTAGTTTTTTTGCATTGGTCACGTCAAAATCAACCCACAAGACTCCCTGCAAACTATTATGAACATTGCTCTACTCCTCCTACTTCTTTTTGGGTGGATAGACAGCACACATATATATATTTATTTCTTGAAATATGCGTAGACACCCAGGTGTATTCATAAGGAAGATTTTGTTGAAAGTCTTCTGGGCTTTTTATTTATTTAACCCCAAGCTTTCGAGCTATTAAGCATAGCCCGTCATCACGGGAACCAAGGAGCTTTAATATTAAATCTCCTTGGTTCCCCTGATGACGGGCTATGCTTAATAGCTCGAAAGCTTAGGGTTAAAAAAATAAAAAGCCCAGAAGACTTTCAATAAAATCTTCCTTATATATATTTATGTATACAAATATATATTTTTAAATCTTCAATGAAAACATCACCGGTCTTCGCTTCGCTCTCGGGTGATAGTCAATAAGATAAAAATTTTAAATTAAAACATTCGTATCGAAAATATACATATAAGTTGGTACGTATCATGCATCTCGTTCTATGGATGCCAAAGTCCGCTATTTGCAAAAAGACAATATATAGACTAAATTAAGATTATTTATTTTTCTGGCAAATGATAGCTTATATTAATAGTAATGCATTAGTGAAGACTGATGCTTGCTTAATGAATAAACAAGGCAGACACAAAAAAGCGCTGCCAGCGTATAATCTGCCCCAGTATATCTTGATGTGAATATGATGTACCTTGTAATATTTTGATATTTAATCTGAAGATACAATAAATAATTTATACAATGTTACTGAATGTTCTCAGATATCTGCTTAGCAAGTACAACAATAGAACTTTGCCAATATACCAGACCTTTTAGGGAGCCTCTTCAAACTTAAAAAAAACATAGGTTGCAACACATTATATATAACGCAGATGTTACCAGAACTAAGGTTTGGGTAGAGATTCCTGTTAAAATTTATTCAATGACTAGTTTATTCTTTCAACGACATAGACAAAGAAATTAAAAAAAACTATCGACCTCCTGAGGGGCGCGGGAGATGAAGAGGAGCTTTCGTTAGGTGCTTCCTGGCGGAGGGAAATGCCGTGTGTCCGAAAATTGTCCCGTAAGAGACACAGAAATGGGTGCACACAGAGGATCTCTGTCGAAACTAATTGCATAAAAGTACAGTATAAGAGGCTACGAAAATGATTCTACAGAGAAAGAGTTTGCTAATGAACACGAAGAAAACGATCAGGAAAAGAAAGAGAACGAAAAGATTCCCAGAACAGTGGTAGCGAGAAGTGGCTCAATACTATAGAATATTAGAAATACAGGGCAATATTTTGTGTACAGAATGTAGAGTAAAAACTAACCTTTGTAGTGGCGTTTGTTAGTAAATTTATCATGACGATGGCATCCTCGTCTTCCCAAAAAAGAGAAGAGTTTCTCAACAGAAGAGCAATGTCATAGCCAGCGTATTGATTCTTTGGAAGCTGGAGGTTATCTCTTCTTCGTATGATGACGCTTGAAGTGACATCGGCGTCCAGCTGCTGCAGGACTTGCGGTGAGGACACGACGAGGTTCGGGGGCGGCGCGTGGTGAGCAGCTGTGAGGAGCAGGACAGAGCTGTAGTTGCCGAGCCCCACGGAAGTTGCCGCCGCCACCTGGTGTCAAACATTTGCCATCAGCTTTTGAAAACCCAAGATTAGGCACGGAGGGCTGTAAAATAAGCGATGCTATAAATATATCTGAATGATAAGCCCCGAATCGACTTCGCACGCTGTTGTGCGCAATTTCAGCGGTGGGGAATCTGCTGTATTTCTGGGCGCGTATCTATGTTGTTACATTCGCTCGCACTGTCGCGACAGCTGCTTCTATTATGATACTTTATCATAGACTTCGGCTTCATGTTAATAGTAAAGGGAATGAGAAGCTTATTACATATTTATTTAATTTATATTTATGGTGTTTTTTGAACATTATACGTCGGTATTTTGAACGGAGCTCAACGTGTTCTGACCATCGGACCGACCAGTCTCACGTGTGAAAGTGATGGAAAATTTTGGGCCGAATAATCCGAGCATTTAAGAGCTTCAACTGTCCTGTGTACGCGCCTTTACAACCAACTCCAGCGAACCAGCAGCGAATCTGAAGTTATTTCTAAAATATTTGCGTCGAACGTAAGAAAAAATATCAAAAGCCTAACATCATGTTATACTTATATCTGCTGCTAATTACTAGTTGCAGCACTCATGGTATACTTCAGTTGTTTACAGCGGGCCTAAAGAAAAATGGCCTGAGACTTAGTAGTTTAACTTAATAGTACTAAATTCTGAGGGAGTCAGAACCTAATAGCGCCCATACAAAGGATATTGGCTTCCATATATTATAGCATGCCTCTATTAGAGTAATAAGCCCATCTAGACATAAACATGGGAGGCATAGAGTAATTAATTTATCTATAACACGCTACTATGCCCTCACTGGCTGAGGTGTCAAGTCCGCTGATTTGCGCATATCTCGACAGACGTTCTGTTCCCACGTCAAGGGGCAAGTCTTAATGCTTACAAATGAAGCGCCCGCATTTCTGCTTTTCAAAGCTCACTGGGGAGTGACGCACAAGCCTAACGGTCCGGGCTCAATCTGCGGTGACTGTAGCCATAGGGCACACCAAAAGCAGTTTAGCGAGAAGCTGGCAGTCTGGCAGTTTTTGAGAACCACGGAATGCATTAGAGCGCGCACACCGAACAGCGGCAGTTGAGCAGGCTGCTGCAGCTTTTCGGTGTGCGCGCTCCAAAGTATTCTGTGCTTCTCAAAAACTGCCAGACTGCCTACCAGTTTCTCGCTGAACTGCTTTTGGTGTGCCAGGGCCCATGCAGTCCTCGGACCCCGTATGCAGCACGAGCCGGTGCACGTGGTCTTTCTAGTTGGGGCGCGCACCAAGGCGGCCTTATCTTCATACTTACAGGCAGTCACGTACCTTGTATACAATTGATTTGCTGGTCACGTTACGATTTTCTTCACTTTGACTAACCTTGAACTGTAGGCTCTGATTCCTTGGATGAAGAAACACATACTCCAGCTGAGTGCCGTCCACTACTTCGGTGTGGGTGCTGTTGGGCGGAACAGAGCAAATCTGCAGCTCGTATTTCTCGATGATTCCATTCGGGTGCAGCGGCGGCAGCCAGCGCAGGTGCAGGCGAGCGTACAACTTCTGGAAATGGAGCAGTGACATCACTGCGCATCAAACATATTTTGGAATTTTGGAAATAGAGCTTACTGTTGTGAGCAAGAGTTATCACCACACCCGATTTTTCGAATTATGAAAATCCTTCAGGCCAAAGTTAGAAACCTTTTCCAATACTGCAGCATGGAACGGCTCTATAGAATGACAATTATTTGTGAAATTACATCAACACTTTAAAAGCAAAAGTCACCTACTGCTGAATTTAGGAGATCACTGAAGTACCGAAGATCGCGAGGTTGGCCTGGATAAGATGGCGGAGAGTGGATTGTTCTCACAGTCTTAGGTCCGGAACCCCACCTGCCAAGAGAATTAAAACAAGAAGTTCATATGTAGTTAGAAGGAAACAAAGTACGTGAAGAAAATAGTGTTCCTCTCAGCGACAGTTGTTCGAATGATCAGTTAGTACAACCACGTTGACAGTTACTCTTTTTCTCTCTTCTAGGTCCCAATATACGAGCTGTAGTTCTCCAGACGATGTAGATGCTAACTGTGCGTATAGAGAGTTTCAGATGCTATTCGATCGGCGCCAGATACCGGACTTCGTCCAGATCAACCGGTAAATTATTCCTTTTATTCATGACGTAACATAATTAAGTACAGTTACTAGAGTGGGTACATATGTAACTAGAGCACTCTGAGAGCGCATACCTCCGCTAAGCAAGGCAACGGTTACAAAAGATTAAAATAGGTTCTGAGACTATGATTTCTCTGTATCAACACCAAAATCTAATCATTTGTACCCTTCAATAGTGTTAACAGCTTTAGTAATTTTTTTTAAGTGCCGTTAATAACTTTTTGAGTTATGCTGCTAACAACCATTTTTTATGACAAACACGAGTCAAACATACAAACGAACAAACCGATCTGCACTCAAATTTGTTCATTTATGCCTTTTAACATTACTAAATACTCCTATAAATTTTATAAAGATCCATTGATTATTTTTGAGTTATTGCACTAACAAGCATAAATTTAAAAACGACAAATGAACGAACAAACAAACAAAGAAATCGTTACAAAAATTTGGTCATTTTCTCTTCATAATATACCTAACAACTCATAAAAATTTCATAAAAATCCGTCCATAAGTTTTTGAGTTATAGCATTGAGAAAAATGAGACAGCTAAACAAGCAACCGGATAAACGGATCTTCACTAAAAATTCATCATCTGTTTCTCTTAACATACCTAACAATTCCTTTAAATTTAGTCAAAATCGGCCCATGATTTTTTGAGTTATCTTGATGACAGACAGAAAGAAAGACAGACACGACGAAAACATAACCTTCTTGGTGGAGGTAACTAAAGCTCTTTTTGAATTTACATTGTTGTATGACAAGCAGCTACCAGTTAATAGCTCTAAATCATAGCCGTGATCAATTTTGCTCATGCTGATGTTACTTTAGAACTGTCCAAATCGAAGCAATACAATTGGTGAGAGGAGAAACCGAGGAGAACCGTGACCGAGTCCGCAGAGAGACAACCACCCCGGTAATAGACCTGCTACACAGGGTGCTACAGTTGCCTGTAGACCTGCTACACAGGGTGCTACAGTTGCCTGTAGACCTGCTACACAGGGTGCTACAGTTGCCTGTAGACCTGCTACACAGGGTGCTACAGTTGCCTGCTCTGCTGTACATAACCAGACCACAGGCCGGTGTTGCCACTAGAGCAAAGTGTAAGAGAAACTGAGCTGTAATACACAATTTATGCATGCAAACTCTAGTACTTCGATCGCTCTGAAGCGGTGCATGCCGAGGGCTTGTGGTGCCCGAGACCAACTTGTTCACTGTATCGCCTGCTCCGTTCAGATATTATGCCTAGAACCGAGAAATATCACCAGACTGGATAGAAAGTTGAGTATGTAAAGATAGGTGAGTGAAACATAACATCCATACTTTATTTGCATTCTACATTCGAGGATGAAGGGGGACATTGATGAACTTTCAATCATTCTAGATATAACAAAGTTTTTCACTAGGCCTATGCTGTTAATAATTTTTTATTTTATTTCAGTAAAAGATACACTTAGTATAAACATCACCGTGTACAAAGAGCATCGATGGCACTGAAACGGAGAGAAAAGGCGGAACTGGCAAATTTCAAAGAGGGCACATTACCGGGCAGTGCAAGTGAGATAAACTGCGCAGAAACTTATTTTTTTAGGGGGGGGGAGTAGTGGGTAAAGCCGCGAATTACTCGTTTTTTGAGGATAGGTTCCCCTCGCGCCGTCGGGTCATCGCGCCGCCCCTTCCGGTTTCCCAGGCCCCGCCCACTCCGGTTTGCGCCCCCCCTGACCCCCGCAAAACCGGTAGTGTATTGGCCGTTACAAACAGGAAGCTCGCGCGCGAGGGGAGCCGCGAGGGTAGGTTACCCTCAAAAACGAGTAATTCGCGGCTTTACCCACTACTGGGGGGGGGGGGAAAGCTGCTGTCTGGTCAGATGTGACTATAAGTGTCAATTTCGCAACTTGCGTCGCATTATGTCGGATGAAAGTCTAATGAAGTAGCTACTTGGCTGTAAATTAATTGGGGCGATAGTGAAATAAAACAAACACAGTTAGAATCTCCACGGTTTGAATCTGAGCCCGACTAGAGCGGAACTGGTTTACGAAGCTCTGGCTTTAAATTACGAAAGAATTAAGCATATCCGGAATAAGTAATTTCGCTGAATGTGGTCCAATCGCACACGTTTTGGGTAAACATCATGGGAAGACGAAGCAGACTGGGTACACAAACGTGACAGTACAGGAACACGCTGGGTACACGAGGTATAACCGCACAGGAACACGCTGGGTACACGAGGTATAACCGCACAGGAACACGCTGGGTACCCATAGTATAACCGCACAGGAACACGCTGGGT
>LQNS02278170.1:40369080-40381187 GCA_001587735.2 Parhyale hawaiensis
ACTACTTCCACTCGATTCCGTACTACAACAAAGCCTCTGTTGTTGCAGTAAACACATTGAAAATGTTCCTCTCTGAAGCCTACCCACATATAAACTTCAAATTTTTATACAACAGCACATTTACCATAGGGTCTTACATCAAATTCAAAGACAAACCTCCCACAACACTTTTGTCAGGTGTTATATACGGACTTAAATACACAGGATGCTATGCCTCGTACATCAGTAGCACTGGATTTCCAAGCCCGCATTGGCCTACATTTAGGTGTATGCAGTCGAACCGCTTTACCACTTGCAAAATCCCCACATTCAGCTCCCCGCCTGTATGCTGAGCAAAACAACCATCCCATCAGCAGAAATGACTTCTCAATCATAGACTCTTCTAATCCAGTCAAACTGTCAACATTAGAGTCCCTCTACATCCACAGAACAAAACCTAGCCTTAACACTACGACCTCAGCTTCACCGTTTCACACTATTCACGGTTAGCCTCACATTAGCCGCCTGTACAGGAAGTGACATCCGGCCCCTTGACGTAGCTCTGCTCATTCGCTTTTTGGACTTCCTCCCGACCGAATCGATGCTCCCTTGTGCATCAAATAAAGGAAATTTTTACTGATAGGTTGTAGATTTTTTCTGATGGTGGGATTCTTTTGTCCCGAAACGGTAAATTTTATTTGTTAGTCGACGTTATAGGGAATAATTTATTTCAGCTACAGTAGCAAGGGTCAGAGATGTTGCCAGGGGGATATGTAAAATATGAATAACTGGGGTAAGCTCGGGAGGTCCTAATGCTAATGCTTGTACTGTAGAGTAGAACGATTTGGAAGCAGCAGTCATGGTGCAGTCACTGCGGTAGGTATCAAAGCGACTAGAGTCAGAAGAAAAAAGTCAGTTATTCATTGTAATGGGATGTAAGCTGTAGTCATTGTATTGAGAATGGGTTTTATTTATGGATGTAGAAACAATCTAAAATTTTTAGTTCAAATGTGTGAGAAAAGTAAATGATGGAGAAATCTTTCCTTCTAAATGGATGGTTATTTTGTTCCGCATGAAGACGGGGAGTTAAATGGGTAGGTTTTGCAAGTGGTANATTGAGAATGGATTTTATTTATGGATGTAGAAACAATCTAAAATTTTTAGTTCAAATGTGTGAGAAAAGTAAATGATGGAGAAATCTTTCCTTCTAAATGGATGGTTATTTTGTTCCGCATGAAGACGGGGAGCTAAATGGGTAGGTTTTGCAAGTGGTAGACGTGTCTGCTGGATATCCCTAAATGTTGGTCAATGCGGGCTTTGTAATGCTATTCAGTGCTGCCTACATCCGAAGCGTCGCAGCTCTTATTTGAAACCTGTAGGCAATATTAAACAGAAGAGGTGTGGGAGATTTACCTATAGATTCAAACTAGGATTGTATGGTAAATGCGTTTTTTAAGCGAACGTGAAGTTTACAAGCAGTTAAGCTTCGGAGAGGAAAATATCAGAGAGTTAACTGCATCGGCGGGGGTTTTGCTGTAGTATGGCAGAAAGTGAAAAAAGTCTAATTTACAAACAGTAGGCTTAATAATACCCTGATCAAACAGTTTGTCCAGAAATAGTTCGCAGTAGTGATCTAAATGTGGTGAGGATAACCGTTATTCTTAAGAAATGTTCGAAGAAAATCTATTTCATCTGAAAATGCTGGGGAAGACGAGGATATGTGGTATGCCCTGAACAGTATTTATGAGTGTTTATTTAAATTAATTGTGGCAGTGACTGACGAAGCTAATTCCGAGGCCTGAAAATGTTGGTTTCTTGTACACTCTAGTGGTCAGCATTGAATCCAGGCTTGTAACTCTGCAGGATGTCTAAAAATGCTGTTGAATCGTTTGATTGGTTCTCAGCAGTGAACCTTACGTTGGATGTTTACTATTTACATACTGCAAATATGTATATGTAAATATCTGAATCACGGGTGTTTGAAGATAAGAAAGGTATCGTCTACATAGCGTTTATAGTGAAAAGGTTTAAAATTACAAGGGTAGCCATTAAGCCACATTATTTGATGATGGCAGAAAAAAAGTTGGCTAGAAAAGGACCGAGCGTGGAGCCCATGGACACTCCTTCGATTTGTTTGTATAATTTGCTGTTAAAAATGGAAAATGAATATGTAATGACCAGACTGGAAAAATTTCTGAAAGTGGGTTTGTCCATGTTGTGGAATGAGCCAGTGTTACCAGTTGAATATGTAATGTAATGACCAGACTGGAAAAATTTCTGAAAGTGGGTTTGTCCATGTTGTGGAATGAGCCAGTGTTACCATTGTTTCATCTATGGCTTTGTTGGTGAACAAGGACGTGATGTCGAAGTAAATGATTACGCGTTAGGTGGCAATTGAATGTTTGTGACGACGTCTTTAAACTCATAAGAATTGCGCAATTCATACTGACTGGTTGTGAAAAGTTCAAGTAATGGAATGAAAAATTTGGCAAATGGGTAGGATGGGGTATTATACGCGGCTAAATTTGGTTGTAATGGGATATTAGCTGTATGTACTTTAGGAAGATCATATATGATTCCGGGGAAGCGCCAGAGTTGTAGATGGAGCAATAGGTCGCCTTACTGCATCTTGCTTTAGTAATTTTTTTAGGAATCTGTGAATTGTAAGTGTGAATTTGAAAGGATGGTATGTTTTTTTCATGCAAATTATCCACTATCGGGCGCTGACACACTGCCGGTAGTTTACCACTGCCGATAACACTTAGCAACCGTTTCTATTTTTTTTTCTCTAATTTTTCTTCACACCTCAAATTGCGCCCTTAATAGTAAGGTTCTCACGACAGGCAGAAAGCAGCTTATCGGGCAAGCACTGTTCTTGACAAAGAAAGTTACAGCGCTGGTTGTCTTAGTTTCGCAAGCCCATTACCGAGGTGGAGTCGCCATGAATTAGTCGCCGCCTACTGCTTCGGCAGCTTTCAACGCTCAACACGACGGTGCAGTATAAACTACCAACAGGTCAGTGTCGCGGTTTGGTTACACTAGCTTACAGTACTGTATTTTTATTCCGGTGCATTCAAAAACTGCTACTGAGTCGCTACTGAACGCTGACTGAAGATGTGCAACTGATAGTTGGGTAGGATATCGGGTTCTTCAGATACTCGCCACTGACATTCACGTAGGAACAGCACTATATACATATAGCGTCACAAAATGCTCCTATATTGGCCGTTCTGCAAGAACAGCACGGATGAAATACAAAAAAACAAAATGCAATTAGTTAAAAAGAGGACATAATAAACAGCGGTCTTCAGACTGGTAATCGCAAAGTGGAAGTGATGAAAACGAAGCTGAATGAATATGAGCAGCAAATACTGTGACCAGCGTTATTGAATGTTACGTGGCGTAGTTATTCTGTATCATACTCTCCCTGAGACCGTTAGAGCAACAGGCCAACATTCTCTTCACCGTGCTGTAGTCCTACCATTGATGCTTGAAGCCTTGATGATCACCCGCTGCTGTTGAGTTCAGTCCGTAGCATCAACACTATACTGTAGAGCTGATGAAAATTCTTAAAGTTTCATTTTAAATATTACCCAGCTTTCAGCAACAGCTGTTCAGGAATTTTGACTATCACGCGCACAGACGGCAATTAGAGAGGTGTCAGTAACATCTCAGCACTTGCACGACTTATGGCATCAGGATACGGAAGCGACATCACCCTAGAATGTTGGCACGTACGAAAACGAGGTGGTAGCAGCAGTGCTGGTGGTGCTGCCTCTTACCATCATGAAACTGCCCGTGCAACGTTATCAACAAAATGATTAAGTTGTGTTATTTTGTAATGGACCTTGGGTATATATTTTGAGCTTTGGCCCCCATAAGACAAAGTTAAATTCGTGTTCTGATTCATATATAAAATCGTAATTTTAGAAGCATCTCATATTCTAATATAAAGAAACAAGCGCGCTCTCAAAAAAGGAGATACGAGCGACGGGAGGGCGGCGGTGGCCTTAGCGATCAGTAACGTCCTCGGTGGGGCAGACCCTGCCACTGTTACTGACGTAAAGTATTAACTAGTGAAAAGCAAGTTCTTCAACAGGGCTCATGCCAGAACGAGCAACATCACAGGAGGATTAGTACTCCCAGTGGACATTTGCATCTTGCATCGGCAGCTGAAGATTATGTTTGCTTTTATTATATAAATTCAGCTTGCATAGCTGAAGCTATGCCTCCGATAATTGGCCTCTCTTCAAATTGTCGCTTACCTTACCATAAAAATACATCACAGAGAATTTACACAATGAAGATCATTCAATGGGACATGTGTTGCGTTTAAAGTTGTCCCAGTAGATTTATATCATTTTTCTCTCTCAAATTACAAAATATCTAAGATTTTACGGCGTATCTAAATGGATCAGAAAAAACTGCATAATGGAAAAATTATTGTGTAGAGCAGGTTTTTGCAATGGTTGTAGTAGTAAATACAGGTGTGCATGAAATAGAGGAAGTGCGACTGCTTTCACTACTTGCAGTGGAATACAAAGTAGCATTTGCACATACAGAAGTTGCATACATTCTGTGTGTTATGATTAATATTAAGGAACCGAATACGGTAGATTTAGATTTAAGGATTTTAGATACTTGACTTCATACTGATTTTAAATGAAAAATATGATGGTCCTGCACTACACTCCAGTAATAGATCCTTTGTAGCACGACTCCGGCCAATGACTAATTGAATTGTTTCTAGTGCAAGAATGGTTTGTTGATGCTGATTTCGTTATAGTTTTATAACATAAAAATGCCTATCCATTATTACATGCCATATAATGTCACTACTGCTTTAATTTAGTAGCTCAGTAATGTCTAGTTTTTGGTATACCTACACATAAATTTGCCACCAGCATCAGTAGCTCGTTAGAATGAGCAAATAGGACGAAGTGCTAACATGTCATGAATAAGTATCGGCCTCGGCCAACAGTTCTACGTGGAATGAGAGAATGCAGATACCATATACAGTATATACTTGCAGATACACTGGATAATTTTAGAGAAAAAATTAAACCTTCGAATTTCCCTGAAACAAACAGTAGCGTCTTGCTGCCGAGTGTTGGGGCAGGAGCGGTGCCGGGCTTCGTACATGCCAGCTTGGTGAGAAGTGCCGCTGCAGGCACCACAATTTTAAATAAATCTCAAACAAAACTGTCAATAAACTGCGGTAACGTAGCAAACGCTAGACGGCGAATGTTTACCACGTTTACTAACTACAAAACTACAACACGTTACACACACACACACACATGACCTGGCAGCGGCCTTACCACGTGCAGGTGCGGGTTGGCCCAGAACAGACGGCGGGTGAGCTCGTCCACCCCAACAGCAGCCACGCCCTTGGTGTCAGGCACGGTGCTCCACACAAGGCTCGTCATGTTCAGAATGTGGGTGCTAGTGTTCACAGAAGCCAACAGAAGCAAATCTTTGAATACAACAGCGTCGTTGAATTGCACCGTGCCAAATTTTTCCTGCAGGAGCCACGAAAAGAAAAAATGCGTGAGTCGTTAAAAAAAAATGGACGTCATTCGATTCTTACGTAGTTCTAACATTCCAGGTAGCTTTCACAACCTGCAATTAGCGGAGCAGCGCACTTCCATGGAGTCAGTGAGCATCTGTTTGCAGCAAGTCGAGCAATTTCGATACTGAGCGACTGTGAAGCCGTAAACGCTCTTCTCAGGGGGCTTAGGTTAGCAGGTAATGTCAAGCAGCCTTTACCTTTTACCAGGTCTTGTGTCGCTTCTTCACAGCAGGGAAGTAAATTCTTTCATTTCAGCGTTTCTGACACAGTCCACTACAAGGGCAATGACCTAACCAGGAATGGGAAGAGTCAAAGTTCCAGTAATCTAGAGTCACGTGGGCCTTCCACCTGTTGCACAAAAGTATCGTAAATTTGGTGAGCAGTTGTACTGATCTCCTCTGAATTTAGCGAGCATTTATGATAAGCACAAACAAGAGCATGTGGGCTTCTTAATTGGGGCGAGTTGCAGTCAAGTTGATTTCACCTTTATCTCCGGAGGATAAAAAATGAATTTGTTAGCCCACACCGAGACAGTAATCTTGAACTAGATTTAGCTTGAGAGGCTTGAAAAGCTTTCATTTCAACAAGATTTTCAAGATACATTCCAAACGAAAAATACTTGCTGCTCTGAGAATAAATTAACGTCGATAATTTGTAGAATGAGTGGTCGTTTTGGAGCATAAGTGACTAAACTGCAGTATTTTAGGGGAGTGGGTTCATAAAATGGATCAGGTGTCCTCTATGAATTGCTTAACAAAATTTTACTTATTTTTATTTTATTTGATTTTTACGACGTTTTTTTTTTGCGTTAATCGTAATGTACATTTTCAAATATCCGTTTCATACGAGCATTTAACTGCTAAACAATAGCTGCCGTCTTTTTCTCTCACTAGAAAGACGACAACCTACATTTTCGTTCATGCACGTATTGCAGCCTTGCCTCGTGCGTTCGAATTGGAGTAAATTTTATCCTGGATATAAGGCCGGGGCTCCACTGACGCCACAAGCGACGGGCAACGCAACAAATTTATAGCGTGAAAAACAGCAACTTTGAACACTGCTACCATCTGGCCGTATCGTGATAAACAAACGGATAAACAGATCATCACAAAATTTGGCCAGTTGTTTTTCGTAACATTCCTGATAATTCTTGCAAATTTCATGAAGATCCGCTCATAAATGTTTGAGTTATGTGATCAAGAAACAATAAACAAATAAACAAACAAATGATTGAACGGATCTTCACGAAAAGTTAATCTTCTTATCCTCCTAACATACCTAACGATTCCTGTATTTTTAAATACAGGATTAGATTTTAATAGATTCGTCCCTGCCTTTCTCAGCTATTTTGGTGACAGGTAAACTTCGACAAAAACATATGCTCTGTGGAGAAGGTAAATATCAATGAAAATGAATAAGTTTCTGCTTCACTTACACTTAAATCAATTAAAGTTTACATTTTATATTTTGCTAGAGGGCCCGCGCTGTCATAAAATGACAGCGAAGAATTTGTGATGACCTTCTTTATTGATCATACTTTCGTTATTAGAACTGCTAACCTAAGCACCCTGAGATGAGCGTTTACGGCTTCATAGCAGTTCAGTATCGAAACTTTATTCTCTCTAAAATGGAGAAAATACAAGGCGTATTGTATCCCGATCAGCAACGCTCAAAGTAATAGCTTCGATTCGGCATTGTGAATACGGAAGGCTAGCCTATACAGGTCCAATGATTTGTGCTTAGCGAAAGCTGTTACATCGACCACTGAATTAAATTTGGGAGAATAGCTGAAGCAACGAAATCATCTGTGGGAAGAAACTAGGAATCAAGATGCATGAGAGTGCCAATGGAAACTTCAGATATCTTCAGTGCTGCGATTTCTACGTCGGCAATGCAAGAAGTGCATTCAGAGATAAGGTCGTCCGATACTTTGCCTTAGATTCGATGTATGGAGAAGCTAATACTCGTGCAAATGAGACTAAGCCTGCGATGTCTTCATTGCTGGAATTTTTACTGTCCCTGATTCAGATACGTTTGCCATCTTCTGCAACCCGTCCTATTTTCTAACTAACAGTTTCAATGGAACTTGAGAGGACGACCAGAGCCTTTAACCTGGGCTAATTTCCGCCTATCTGTTTTATTAAAGCGTGGCAGAAAATGGATGAACCGATAAATAAACAAACAGATAAATACACATCTGTCTTTATTATATTGTAGATCTTTGCTAATAATTCAAAAATCTTCTTTTGTCCTAATGTTTTCTGTAGGTCTTACACTTCATACTTAAATCTTCAGGACGTACAAACTATAAGTGGCCAGGGCTTCACCAGATCTATGCCCACCTCAGGTTCAGTAGTATCATTACTCGCTGCTACATACTGATGCCGGGGACACACTAGGCATTTACGCGGACAACTTGATGCAGGAATGCGAGACTCGGACGTGACTGATACCACGGTATCTAAGCTACCGATTATAAGTAGGTGTGTATCGATACGGCACGCGACTTGCACATCCGAGCAATCAGTTGAGAGTAGAAATGCATATGTGTCTCCGGCATAATGAGTCTCCGTGTGCTGAAAAAAGTTTCAGCCAAAGGTTTTAGCAGAGCTGCCGGCAGTCAAATATTTGATGGTGTCGAAGCATAGCAGACAAACCATGCGAGTGCGAATGGTGCAATGATAAGCCGGGTATCAAGAGAGCTTCCACAATTTGGTAGTCTCATTGCCAGATTGTGAATAGACTACAGAAGCCGGCTAAATTTATGATATAAAATACCTGAAGAAAATATTTAGAGGCAATTAGGACAGTGTCGTGGCCAGCCATGTCAGTGGAGAAGATGCCATCGTCAGTGAAGAGCAGCATCTGGGGTTCTGCTGCTCTTCTGGCGATGGTTCTTCCTCGGAAGAGATCACTCCAGGGCCCCAGTCCTGCGGTGGAGTACGCCCTCACCTGACATGAGGAGCATGGCGGCATTGAATTATTATACTCTCGCTTAGATTTCAAGGGAGGGACGACGGCAGTGTTGGGGTTAACTGCGAACTAATCATCCGATCACTGTAAAAGTTTCAGTGCTAGAGCGGTAACGCTGCTTCATGGGTACATTACACCATTAGCGAAAAATAAACCTAACTGTATTTAAACATTCAAGGATAAACTGTATGTGATGTACGGTAAATAAGTTCATTCCTCAATATTGAGATATCAATTGTATAAAGCGAAACAAGCTACGGACCTTGATGGTGTAAAACGTATCTGGTCGCAGGTGCATTGCTTGATAGTAGCTGGTGGAAATGTTATTGTGGTAGATGATCTTCCTGCCATCCATTATCCGAACCTCATACAACCAAGCCCGCCAAGCACCTGCTCCTGTAAATGTACGTTGTGAGGAATAATAACACATGCCAATAATATTTTATTTTTATTTTGTTGTCGCAAATTTAAGAACTGTTCCACAGTCAATAGCTGACAATGATTTGAGACCTGCAACTGGAATTTCGCGAGCAGGTCAAACTTTTTTTAATATTCGATGAATTTAAAGCGCATCCTTAACGTAATGTCTTGAGTAGAGTTTTAAAAGGGTAACCCGTAAGACATCCTTGTCGTGACTACTACATATCGCGAAGTCCGTGACGTTGGCGCGGAGTCCAAACAGGTAGAAAAAAGTACACAAGTCTAACCCACATTTTTTCCGATTTTAAATATTTGTACTAAGTTTAATATAAATCGGTCCAATGATCTTTTAAAAACATTTTCATGACCGTACGACACAGAGTAATTGATTTTCTTAATGTCTACACGACTACCATGGTTTAATAGGCATCGTATAACGAAATATAAGTTAAAAGTGAGCAAATACCCCCGATTTTAGTTTTTTTTTCGCATTAATGGTATATTACTAAAAAATTAGGCTGTATTCCGGCAGCCATGTTGGATTTTTGGGGTGTTCCACTCCTTGGATTTTTAGATTTTTGATATCTTGTAGAGAATTTTTCGGGCTTTCACTTGGTACATAGTTTGCTTCTGTTGCAATTTGACGTGGGTCAAAGCTTACTTCTCCTGGACTATAAGCTGTGTTTCAAGCATTAATTCTATAATCTCCGTGTGTGTACTTAATAAAGTTGATTGACTGATTGATTGAAAATTAATGTTATGTAGGTTACACTCTGTGCTTCAAATGCATTTGAGCAACGGGCTTCGTAACTCGAGGTCGCAACGAAATGACTGACGCTTGCAGCCGACCAAGGAATAGAAGCGACTCCACTTCTGGTCATCAGTGAAGGTAAGTTCTGAAAGCGTTACAATAAAATAAGTCAGTAAAATATAACGAGAGCGCCAAATACAGCTTAAATCTAGGCTAGATACAGGGAAAAGTAATAAAAAATTATAATGTACCTTAGTATAGTCGGGTCTGAGACGGTTACTGTCTCGTATCGATATATCTATGAAAAGTTTGTACTAATATGCCACTAATCAACTCAAGTCACTCTAGATATATGTATAAATTTAGGTCTTCTTGGTTTTAAAAGAGGCATTGATGTGAAGTATACCGAGTGAAGCTTAGAACCAGTGAACTGGATTGTTCTTCCTGTGGATCCAGGGACATGGAAACAAGACGGGAAATAAGAGGAAGGAATGAGAGCAAAACAGCTGCAAGCTACCAGTCCCTCATTCGGTCTGGGATCACTAGCGCTGCACTAGCCGTAGTTTGGTTCCCACTACATCGGCTCACCTCATAACCCAGTACAAGCCATCCAGAATTCAGCCCAGCGTGTGGCCATCTGGCCTTAGCGCATGACCATAGGAAGCCATTTTCCCTGACTCTCCCAGTCAAAGAATCCCTCGACCTGCTGGGCAGATATCTTTTTTAGTGCCTAGACATGAACACCTGCTCACTCACGACGGGGACATCCCTGTCGCCGGTCCTCGTCACACCCGACATTCTTTGTCAAGTATTCATTATTTAGAGAAGGGCATCGTTCCCGTCGCTGCTCGCTCATATCTCACGCGGCTGTGCACCTTGAGATGGTAGAAGCTGCCATCGCTGAATTGAAGGATAACAAAATTCTTGACACCCCCTCCTTCTCACATCTCCCCAGAAGAGGAGTCTTTGTCTTGCTCTTATCTCAAAGCGAAATCTCGGCTGCGGTCTGAGTACTGTGTGACTCTCGCTTCCTGTAGGCGTAATCGAACTCGCAGCCTTTTTGTAGTGATACGGGACCGGGACAGCTGTCTGTTACACATCTGTCATCATGCTACTTGCTTTCGACAGATCTCACTTCGCTACATGTCTGGGTAAGCCCTCTCAGTGTTTCCATTGTTTCTCTTCCCACCCTTAATTCCTTCTACTGTCTTCCTCCCATCCCCGGTATATCTCCAGAGCCTCCTCTGTACGAGGATCATGGTGAGCAGTAAGGGCACGAACAGCACACGCAAGTGTAGGGAGTATCCCCTTAGACCATAGGTGCAAAACTTACGCCTGACAACAAGAGCCCGGCAACATCAAGGGCTCCCCAGAACTTACCCGTAAGGGGAGGTGGAGCGGGAGGCTGCCACCGAATGTTTGCAGCAGACGAGGTGAAGAGAGCAGACAAGTGGCGGGGTTGCGAGTGAGGTGCAGGCGTGGGCTGGATGGCAGGATCTACGGCCAGCAGCGGCCCTGTCCGGCCGCTCACCATTGTGTAGCTGTGGTGCATGTAAATAAGTTACTTTGGTGTCAAAATGAAACTAATGAGTAATTATTTCCGTTACAGCTATTATAATTTAAATACTGTTATTAAACAGCACCTTGTGTAGAGTCTGTGCAAGGTATTAAGCACAGCTGACCAAAGCTTACAAGTGCAGTGCTGCAGAAGCCACAATCCCTCGATCACCTCCCTCTTCACATCCGCCGTTGTATAATCACATTATTAACAAGATATCTGAAGATGAAACGCTTCCAGGATGCAGCGTTTTTATTAATTTTTTAAGCCCATTTTCACTATTTGTGTGTGGAAATTACGAGAATTAAAGATTACCTCTGTGCGAAGTGAAATTAAAAGTACATCGCCTATAATTATCGACAGCAATATAAATTGCAAACGTTGATAAAGTCCAATTCAACGAGCTTTTATCTCAAAATAGAGAAAAATATTAAGGTTAAGTTGCTGTGACTTGTAATTTGCTATCGAAACTTGATTATTTGAAGCAGGTATAATTCTTCCCGCGGCCCTGTCACGAGTACAGAAGAGCCAGTATTATTTTCATAACACACAGCATAACGCAGTCGCAAACCATTCCCTCATTTTATACTGGAATCAAAAGTCAGTTTTTCCTATTTTTTCCATTCTCACTGCAAAAACACCTAAGTCCACCACACAAGAACTCGCGCTTTACGGTTACCTGTTATGGTAGTAGACGTCGGCGTTGAGTTCCTCGGCATAGACCTCACTGGGGCCCGTCCAGTAGAGGCGGCCGTGCAGCAGCACCGCCTCACGCGTCTCGCTGAAGTACGCCTGCTGGGTATTGCGACGAGCGTCCTGCACCATCGTCCTGACGAATAGTTTACGATTATGAT
>LQNS02278170.1:40381567-40401099 GCA_001587735.2 Parhyale hawaiensis
CTCCTCAGCATAGACCTCACTGGGGCCCGTCCAGTAGAGGCGGCCGTGCAGCAGCACCGCCTCACGCGTCTCGCTGAAGTACGCCTGCTGGGTATTGCGACGAGCGTCCTGCACCATCGTCCTGACGTATAGTTTACGATTATGATGGAGAACAAACAACATGGTTGACAAAACAATACTTTGCATAATTACGGCATGTCTCCGTACCATGCACTGCTACGACGTTGTGCATCATGGTAGAGATATCATGTACGTACTCCCTTATATGCCTGTGTGCCTGCCTCGTCAATATATACTACGTACGTTAACAACTACATATATACACATTCACTTTTCCACTTGCCGTTGTGATGCTGCAATGAAGGATTTTTTGTATACGTACTTGCGATTATTAATAATTTCAAACAAGCGGAACCTGTGAAAAATCCAGGGTTAATTAATGCTTTCACTTTTAATATTTCGTAAAACTAAGTTCTAATTCTATAACTCACCCTAGCTCCACCAAACGCAACTNTAATAATTTCAAACAAGCGGAACCTGTGAAAAATCCAGGGTTAATTAATGCTTTCACTTTTAATATTTCGTAAAACTAAGTTCTAATTCTATAACTCACCCTAGCTCCACCAAACGCAACTTTTTAAACCTAATCTATCACTTCTAAACCGACGCCGGTCACTTCACCCAGACGAACTTCATATCCGTAAGACACGTCGTCTAACCTATCGTACGTGATAAGTTCCTACCCACGTCATTAATTATATTGTCCTAATGACTTTATCCAGCGATCAACCAAACAAACCTCATGTAAGTAACTTGACCCACCGCAAAATGACTAGGGAATTTCTGACAGGCGAATACATAGCAGCACTGGTTCATAATTATGAAGCCGTGAAAATTCCACGAAAATAGATGCCCCCTTTTTTGTATGGAACTAATTCACCAGTGTACGAACGGGCGAAGTCAATTAGGAAACAAGAAATGAACTTCATTCGTCAGTAACACGCAATAAGCACACACCGCACTAGCAGTTAACATACAGACTTTCTGTAAAGTCTAACGCCACACGAAGAGCGCTTTGCTCAAGTAGATAGAGTGTCTTATAAGTTATTCTCCAGTCCTAGTGATTCTAAATTACGCTGATGTTCATACACTCAATTAGGGGAGAAGACAATGACATTTGGGAGAGCGATGCATTTGCACGACACCAAGGAACCTTCAGATCACATGGAAACTTCACTCAAACTCGACGAACTTTTGAAGACACTTATACCTGTTGTCAAATGCTACATACAATATTTTAGTAAGCTGGGTATTATCGTACTGACAATAAAGTCAAACTTTGCCTGAAGAAGAGATTGAAAGTTCTTGATATTATAGCAGGAAAAAAATAATATTCAAATTCCATTTTATGTCACTGAAGTGCTTGAGAAAACTTTCTGATACAAATTGCGTAATGACATGAGGCAGCCATGTTCAGCCAGCAATTTCTCACCTCCAGGAGACAGGTCAGCATGCCAACACGGAGCTATGGAGCCAACATGGACTCACCCATCAAGAGACACGGCCAGCATGACAACACGGAGCTGTGGAGCCAACATGGACTCACCCATCAAGAGACACGGCCAGCATGGTGTTGTTGCTGAGGCTGGCAACCATCATGCGGAAGTTGAGCGGGTCTGCTGTCAGCGCCCCTAGGCTGTCGTCAGCTAACAACAGCTTTGGTTGACCATCCCTGGGGACATCTTTGCCTACATCCAGGCGGAACAGACCACCTGCTGGGCCAGACTTCACCCACCACAAGTATCTGCAAGTATAGAGAACATTTCGTTAGTTTCTTCACATTGCGCATGTCATATTCCAACTACGTAAATTTTCAAGGGTTGTACCCAGTGTCACGCATCAGCCGGGGCCACACTATAGACTTTCACAGGAACAACGTGATGCGAGGACGAGCAGCGCATGTCGTTCATGACACCGTATCTATGCTACCGAGTTTGAATATATTTCAAAACAACGAGTAAGTTGCTCATCCTCACTTTTAGTTGTTTGTACGAATGCATATCAGGCCCCGGCATTAGGCAACGTCGAAATAGTTTAAACAACCTATCCGGTGTCAGCATTAGTCTTCACAACGTGTACTTTCAGCAAACTGTTCGGATGTGTCGTTAAATCCTAACCAACTCAACTGTGTGTCTGCTAAAATATTTTATTGAAAGTTAAGTGTCAAGTCAGTTGACTTAAGCGAGCGTTACTAGCAGGTTTCTTCAAATTTTCAACCCCCTATATAGCAGTTGTTAGTTCGTTACTTGCTTACTATCTTACTTACTCCCTTGGTTGGTCCTTCGCTCAGTCACGCTCTTTAGGATTTAGATAGGAGAAAATGCATCTACTGAATAACAAGAGGAGATATCATGATATTTCAGCCCTAAATTACGATGGAAAATATAGTTTCAGGAATATGTGCTCGAAAGCCGAAATACTCCTCCGTTGACAGTCGCAACGCCGTGTCTTCCAACGATCATCTTCTGATTAGTCAAGGGAAGAAAGCCAGTTGCAAAATAATAACTATTGTGTCTACTGCACTGTGAAAAGCGCTTTTCCTATGCTTCGTTGATCATCTGCTCAAATTGTACATCGTGAACTGAGAGTAAATATTGTTTCAAATTATGGATAGCGTTATATAAATCAGACTCTATGGCAGCGCTAAGAGCACCTGTAGATATTCTCATTGTTTGGATTTGAACGTTGGCTGAGCAAGAAGTTCATTGAAACATATTAAAACACGTAGGTCATCATCTACAACCTAGTCTATTTTTTACCAATCAGTTTTCAGTGAGGCGTGACAAGGTCTAATTTTCGCCTGTCTGTTTTTTCAAAGCGTGGCAGAAAATGGACAAACAAATAAAAACGCAAACAAACATAAATGCGTATCGACGTTAATTATATTGTAGATGATGACATAGTAAACACAATAGTTTTCGAGCTTTCGATTACGACAGAAATCAAAATGAAAATGAAATTACTGACATACGCACTGGTCTTGTAAGTATGATACCAAAAATAATAAGAGACCGGGCGTTAATGACTATTTTAATTAATATAAATAGATATGCAGAGCTTGCTTGCGGGTTCATTCAGAGAAGGTAAGTGTCAGTGGATGTAAATGGAATCCAATAATTGTGTATCAATGTTAGAGTAGTGGTCGAGAATATCGAAATTATCATCTGCTATTGGATGCCCCGCAACTTTGAAAATGTTCGTAACATTTGGCAACCTCGGACGAGAACGAAACGATATATTTTTATGTTGATAAATCCTCAACTTCAATTACCTCCTGACTTCACAAATGTAGGAGGCACAGCCACAGTCTCAATGAAACTTGATAAGCATCCACTTTGTAGGAAATAATATTCAAGAAATCCCAAATTATCGATTAAAAATTCCAACAAAGAACAGATATTAAGCTCATAATTGTCAAGCAATTGAATTAAAATTTTATTTAAAATATATGTTGGAAAAAAAGTCCCAAATTTCATATCTAAACCTATTGTCTTTCTTTCTGTACATCGGAGGTCTCGAATTTGCTATCATCCATGCAAATTTGGACAGCTAAAAAATGTAAATTTTTGTTGATTTGTTTTGTATTGCAAGTTTACTTTGTGGGTGAATACACAAGTAAGAGCCACGTAGTTGTACTGGTGATTTAGACCTGATCCTAACGCTAGCCCCCTCCCCGGCTACCAAGGTAAGCTATCCTAGTAAAGAAATAAATGTTCACTCCGCTATACGTACAATCGCCGTCTTTTAGTTAGCTACTTACTAAGGAGTCAGTAGAGTTTTGGACTATTTTGATTAGCATTGAACGGAGCTCGAGAGGTCATTTAAGAACAGGACCATTTCTTCTTGTCGACAGGGCGGCAAGATTTTGTCCAGAATATTCCGTGTATTTGCGTGAGCTCCTCAGCTTTTGACTATCGTGTGAGCCCACCTTGAAGAGCACATAACCGCCTCTGGCAGCAATGAATCAATCGTAGAGCTGTTGGTGCAGATGGGAAGGCACGTAGTGTGTCAGTGGAACTAATCCAACTAATTAATCTATGAATCGACCGTGCGACTAGTTAAAGAAGCAGCTTTGAAGATAAAGTCTCAGTTTTCAGCGGATGTAAAGGAGTCTATACAAGAAATTTTGATCGTTCCTATGCTGAGCAACAGCAAGACAGATACAAATGAGAAAAACATAAGTCTCGTCGTTGTCGTCCAGCTATTATCTTCAACTTTGGCGAGCTGCTGGTGAAGGCAAATGTACTGAACGGTTCATAGAGCAGTGCTGCGGAGAAGATACGGTAAAGTGCACATGAACAAAAACTGAGGCTTGGTGTGAGCGGTAAGCATCGAACTGGGCGATGTCTACACCGAACATCTACCGATAGCATCTTAGCAATTCATCTTACATAGCAAGGACTGTAGAGACGATCACAGCACTTGCCATTTGCTCACATTAAGCAAGTAATGTTTCAATTGCTGGATCCTACACAATACTACTCACCCATTACAGGGATCAACCTGCAGGTGCTCCACTTTGTAATCCAAGTTAGCCATCACGAGCTGCAAGTTCTCCCCCAGCAGGTCACTGCGCCATATGTTCCACAGCCTGTGCGCCAGCGAGTCCACGGCGACAGTTTCGTTACTCACAACCTCATCCATGCTCGGGAATTCAATGGGAATATCCTCCTCATTGAACGGAGTCTGGAGGGTGGCTTCTGGCGCAAGGCTCATCATTCGTTTCTTATACGATGCAGAAGTTAACTGATTGATTGGCTGCTCCAAAATATAAAGGTAATTATTGAGCCAATCAACGGAGAGCGACGAGGCGACACCGCCACTCAGGCGATCAGACAAGTCGATGATTCTTCGCTCCTGGGCAGCGGGACTGAGGCGGAGAATATCGCCGCTCTCATCACTTACGAACAGCAAGCCAGAGTCAATATGAATAGCCAGGCCTGGAAATAGTTATATTATCAGCAATAAAATAGGTTCTCTTAAGGACACAAAATATCGTCATGATGTCATACGCAGTGAAGACAACTCGTCAGATGGGCAGCAAAAATTACCAATCCTTAATTTTTTGCACCAATCACGAGAACATCTTGGTTTGCTGATGGCAAGTGAGGCTTTGAAATGGACAACAGCAATGAAGCAGCAACAAAATATATAATGTAAAAAAATTACTAAAGTACATATGTACAAAAGTTTACTAATGTAAGGACAAATAGATCTTCACAAAAATTGTGTCGCTTACTGATTGTAACATACTTAACAGTTCTCGCAAATTTTATGAAAATCCATTCATACTCATTTTGAGTTTTGGTGCAAAAAAGGAGAAAAAAAAAAACCGTTGAACGAATCTTCACCAAAAGTTAATCATCTGTTCCGCCTAATATGCCTAACAATCCCAGTAAAGTTCGTAAAGCTCCATCCATAACATTTTAAGCTATCTCGGTGACAGACAAAGAGACAAGCTTGACAAAAATACCCTCTTGGTAGATGTTATATAAATATACTTTTAGTATACGGGACAGGGATAGTGGCAACACTACTGTAGTGTTGCCACTAACTTCGGTACGTTTAGTCTAGTTTGTGAAGTTTTCTACTTCCTATCACTTGTTGAGCGGAGTGTTCGTAATTTAATGCAATTATTTATATTTTAGAACTATTCGTTATCCATTATTCATGTATCGCTGTTTGCGTAGTTATGATCGCAAGACATCAGTTGCAGTCTTTTCGAAATATTGTGGCACGTGACACTCCGACGGTAGCCGCGACATGTAGACGCAGGCGATCGCTAAGTTACGCTGGCTATCTCTCGGCTCTGTTAGCTCTTACACCTTGCAGAATTTACGGCACGTGACCCACCCGTGATCTCCAGCTCCCCAGTCGTATTGTACAGGAATGACGGAGGCTTCATAATGTCGAGACTCAAGCGGAGGAGACTGAAGCCTGAGCCCATCAGCAAATAACCGCTCCTGCCGCTCTCTGTAAAGGTTAATGAAAATTGGGTCTTATAAAAGTCCTGTTACATTTCTTCAATTAGCAAAAATAATTCATTGTGAGACTGATTTAAAATTTATCCCATGCAGGTAGTTATCACTAACAGTAGATAGTGGTAAGGTGCATGGATGTTGCAGTGGAAACACAACGAAGTGAGATATCGGCGATCCTCTGTATGGACCACAACTGCGACATCGAGGCTAAAGTACATAACGGCGGCGGAGCGCTTGGTTGTAGATGCTGTGCGCGTTTAGTAGATTTGCGCGATCGATCGCGCAAATCCACCAAACGCGCGCAACGTAGACACTTAGCGGACCTGGGGGACGTCCAGGCCGTAACTAATAACTTGAACGGTCCAAAAGTTCATGACTGGCGCACCGTAGAGGTGTCTCGTCTGACAGACTGGCAATGCGGTGCCCAAGGCTCTTCGCAGCGTGAGAACGCTGCAGTCTCACTTCGTGCCTGCGAATATTTAGCAGGGACATTTTTACGCAGGAATCTTTTCTCTGCCTGCGAATATTTAGCAGGGACATTCTTACGCAGGAATCTTTTCTTGACTATTTTCTTCACTCTTGACGGCCCTGGACCACAGCGATTATTTCTCGTTTCACAAGTTGAGTAATATTTTAACCTGGGATCAATATAATAAATTTCTCAAAAGTCGTCCGCTTGGCAGCTTGGGGGCCGCCGAAAACAGATCGATTTTTGAGTTCTTCACCATTTCCCGTCCCAGCTACGACCCTGTGGACGGTTATCCGGCTGACTTTTAGCCTCCTGTCGTTGTGGCCCGAATGGAGAGAAAGAGAGATATCCTTTTTTTTTTGTTTCCGCTGCGGCACGCATGTACCTAACTTCTACCGTTTATAGTAACGATAATTGTCTAAAAAGGATAAATTCGAAGTTAGTGTTGGAGAATTCTTTACACTTTTAAATTAATCACAAAGAAGCAACAATGAGGTGCAATAGAGCATTTGAAAGTTGCAGCATTAGCGGCGACACACATACAATGCACCCGGACCAGTATTTACGTCAGGGTAGTCCTGAGATTCATCGTGCCATAGACTGCACCATGAGCTCTACGAATGAGAGAACATAAAATTATTAACGCGCGCCCAAACTTACCGTCGGTGTTGGAGTAGGTGGTCACAACCGATACCGACGCCGGGCCCTGACCGTGTCGATTGACCGCAGCCACCCGCAGCTCGTAGGAGGTGTTGCCCTGCAGGCCCGTTAGGATGTAACTGCAACCAAAGGCAGCTATTATTTCCGTCCACCTCAGCAACGTAGCGACACTTGTTGATATTTTCAGGCTTGAGCAACTAAAGTTTTCAAACTTGTAGGCATCTGTCGTGGCGAAATTTCTAATTTCACTCCAGCCACAGCTCAATGTAACATAGATCACATCCCTGGCTGTACTGTTCTTGTCCATGGCTGAAGAACCTAAGCCACCAGAACGGTCATGCAAGGGAGCAGTTGGACAGAGACCTACTGTGGGCACAGGCAGTCCACAGTCCTGCGCTTCAGCATCACCTAACGAACATGCTGCTCTCTCTTCAGTGTGTGCTGTGTTGCAACTACAGGACTTTACCAAACTGTTGCATATTGGCCTTCCCTGAGACGCTGATTAATTACCATCACGCAGCTGCTTAACGAATAAACTTCAGTCACAGCTCACTACTGAAATCCAGCCTCTAGTAGCACATGCAGTGTAGTGTGAGGCCTCATCATTACGATAATAGTTAGAATGATAGACACATTTTTTTTTAACTTGAACGCATTGTGGCATAAGGCCATTAACCGCGATGGGGGATTGGATTTTGCAAGCGCTAAGTCAGCAGTTTTTTGCATTTATCACAATTAGGTCAACCCACCTGACTGCCTGCAAGAGCTTGTAATAGTAGCTGAATGCATTCTGACAAATTTGAAGGGGAAAGACGTACAAATCCCGGAGTGTATACATACAAATCAATATAAACTCATACTAATATCTCAATTCCTTCTAGCAATTTCTATGTGGAAAGACATACAGATATGAAGATAAACGAATATATATATAAACACTTGCATATAAAGCACAAATATTACGTCGTCTCTCACTTCGTCCGCGGGTGATAAATATAAAAAAATCTCTAGAGAGTAAGATATGCTCCTGGCAACCGACCTTCTTGCCGTCGCTGGCAAGTCCTTCCTTAACTCCCCCGCAGAGACGCGAGACTTGAGGTACAGAGCGTAGGACACCACCTCACCAGCGGGGTATTGGGGGGCGGACCAGGACGCTTCTATTCTTGAGCCATCGAGCGGGCTGACCTTCGTATTCTGTGAATTAAGGGACGGACGATAGTTAAATGAACGAATTGTCGCACCTTCTGCGATCAAAGTACATGCTATATAGTGGTGCTGGTAATGAATATGAGTGTCATTGAGTGAGAGAGATTTGCTAGAAAGATTCACCGTATCAAAAATTTGTTTAGAAACAAATGATTTCAACATATTTTTGCCTCGATAAAATCAACAAGTTTGGTAATCCAAAGCTCTCTAAACACTAAATCTATTTTTCAGTATCTCTCATCTCGGTTAATGGTACGATTTACGCCATTGCAGTGTTCATATTCGTCGCATTATATTTTGCTTAATAAAGTACAAATTCTTCATTGCAGAGTGAGTTCAGCAGAATGTATACAGTGCAATAGAATGTAGGTCAATTGTTTGGTTTAGCAGGACGTTAGAGCGGATGGGTAACATGCACAACGTAATATCCAACTAACGACTGTGTGCAGAGGATGCACGTAAGGGGAAAAGGCTGATGCTTGTGGATGCACATACACACTACTTCTCTGTACAATCTACAGTATGTACCTTCATGTTTTGACGACTTCCTTGACAGAGAAAGAACAAGATAACTCCACGGATTTCAATAAGAAGATTTAAGTTACTTTAGCTGTAGGGTTAGTTGTACTTTACCTTAATTCACGGATATGCATTAGCATTTATTTGCGTTATTCCGTGTATCTTCAACTTCATGCTTAGCTTTGTGTTATATAATCATACTTCTAACCAGGCGACTACGTTGGTCGCTGCTCTAGTTAGACTGTCATAAAGTTTCTCAATTCAGGAGAAACAGCAGTAATACTACGGCATAGACCACGCCATACATTGACTGGACACTGAAATCGGGCCTTTTGCAATTGGGCCTGGAGGCCGAACTACGTCAGTGTTAATAAAATGAGTTATAATAATCACTAAGACGTCTAGCAAAAATTGTTTTCTTCGTCGTACCATAAGGAATGCGTTGCAGAGCAGGGAATTTAAATTCACAGTAATATATTTTAAGTAGGCGATATACATCATACCTTCTCACACCAAGAAATATTGAAAATTCACCTTAATTTCTATGAATATTAAGATTTTATAGAAAAAGATGGCTCATAGATACTACACGTAAAGTATTGTAATATCACATTCAATTGAGTTTTTTCCAGTGACAGATTCGAAGCATTAACTTTAGAAATTGAAGTATGCACAGCTTCCGGTAGACCTCATTCCATAGCCGCAACGAAAATAGCTTAATAAAATCTAGCAACATTGGAAAATTGAATTAAAATCACAGTAATATTACATTGGTATCTACCAGGGAACTAAAATACATGCTTAACTATGAGATAAAGATACCAAGACAATCGGTAAATGATATTGCAACATAACAATTTATAGCTGATACAACCCTTCATTATCGGAAAAATCTTAAGCTGCACATCGTGACTGTCAATATCATTTCACAAAACTGATTAAGTATATTACACATCTTTGTGGTTGCTTACGTTATATTACTTCATGGTTCCCTATATTGCATCCTTTTTTGGTTGCCTAAGATGAAACACACCATGGTTGCCAACTTGCCGGAGTTAAATTGCTTCACAGTGGCCTACATTAAATGACTTCAGAGCTACCAATGATCTATCACTAAACAGCTGTTAAAGCTAAATCACTTCACGATTACCTAAGCAATATCATTTCACGGCCGTCAATGCTAAATCACTTCACTGCTGCCAATACTACATCACTTCATGGTGGCCGGTGCTTCATCATTCAGATCACTTCACGGTCGCCAGTGTTATATCACTCCACTGCTTCCATTGCTAGATCACTTCACTGCTTCCAATGCTAGATCACTTCACTGCTTCCAATGCTAGATCACTTCCTGGCGGCCAGTGCTTCATCAATTCACTGCTGGTCGGGCTTCATTACTTTATGGCGGCCAGCTGCTCCAACTCACATTTCAGCTCTGCTGTCTGTTCAGATTATCTCGCTTAGCCCGCATAGCAAATAAATTTCAGTAACTTTTTCATCAGCTGTTTACTTGGCATTTCATTACAAATCGAATATACTATGAATTTGAGAAGCTACTGCTCTACAAAATGAGACTGTTTATTTCACTATTGTGAAATAAATTTACTGCAAATATCAAAGGATGTCATAAACAGTCGCTTTACGTAGTTACACTTCAAGCCCTAATATTTTAGTGAATTTGTTGCGGATAGAAGTATGTACAGGTTTGCAAGTCATAACTGAATATAAAAGAATTAAGTCAAATAGCCTAAACAAAGTATGAAAAAGTAATAGGAGAACATACAAAAATGCGTCTGCGGCACCGTGCAGTCAGGCCCAATTGAGGGAACGAAATCTGCCTTAGGAGCCAGTGTCCAGTCAATATATGGTGTGGTCTATGGCTAAGGATTATATTTTAAAAGTAATATAGCACAAGCTGGCATTTATAGCACTTAGATGCACATAAGACAATCTAATGGAGACCCTGAACAACTCAGATAATACCTTTAGCGATAGCAATTCATGAATTAACAGTTACAATAATGTTGCGGCAATACTATAACATGAAGCGCATAGAAGCGGATAATACCAAGAAGGGAAGAAATACCCGGTAGGTGTAAGGGCAGAGAGTAAGAGGAGCCACGGAAGTGTGATATGAAGGTTTAGTATGCGCACCGTAGCTCATATAAAACTCGCGAATATTAGTAAGACCACCAGTTCAAGAAAGCTGCGCTTGAAGGCTTGAAGAAAAAAGAAAGGCGTTTAGATATTGTACCACTATTCTATCACTATTAGTTTGTGTGATATAGATGAATCACATGACATGGCCGTCAGATATGACCAAACAAGAGGTTTGCAGAATAAGTTCATGGAGCGTTACAGCGATAGTGACTTGTCAGTGCGAGACCCTAGAAAGCATTACACAGATTGGAATATTTGAATAAAATTTACTGATCTCAAGTAGAAATATTCGTTGTTCTCAGCACAAATACCTGACTTAGTAGTTAATTTCCAAGGATGGAAAAACGGCCCTGTATTTAATTAAGCCTTTACAGTCTCAGGGCTTCTAACAATTAACTCAAGGATGCATTTCACTGGGACTATGCAAGACTACGGCTATCTTAGAGTCCATATAAGGGCCGCCGGGCTCGGCCTGGCTCAACATATTTCTTGAAGAGGGACTACGCATTTCTGTCTGCAGACTACATTGTTGTCCAGACATGCACATGTCTGTTGCACACAATTGCGTGCCTATTCACTCAGTGTGCTTATTTTATACGAATTCGAAGCTCTGGTCTGGGTGAGCACCCGACTGCCATGTGTGTTACGGCATTGATGTGTGTGTAACGCAGTGAATTTTAAAAATTAAATCAACACACACAGCTTCCTCTCACCTATAATGGCAAGCACAACGTCCACAAAGAGAAAGAAGAACTTTAATTGAATCTTAGAGAGAATTACGTGATCTATCACCATTGTTCTCATATACTTCCAATTTTCGTCGTGAGTGTGGGGAGAGATGTTGGGGTACTGCACCTCAAATAGCTACGCCAGTAGTGGCCATTTGATATCTTCCCAAATTTGACTATCGTCAGCAGTAGTTACGATGTTTCAATTTAACATTGACCGATATTGAAAAATTCCAGTCCTAGAGAATTCATAACAATAACTAACAAAAAAAAAAAATTATCGCTTGAAAGACTATAGCCCGTGTGATGAATTGGTCCTGCTGATTGCCGTTGTGGCTCATCTCGTGAGGACTTAGCAGGATGACAGAAGCTGTGTCAGAACGTCTTATTGGATCCCTTGGTCGACACAACAAAAGTAAACTAATCTCAAGCTTACAAGGAAGTTAATAAGCCATATGTTTTGAAATAAAGAATTCCTTGACAGCATAATTGCGACATGTGCTAGTGGACAGCATACCTGAAATGCTTAGAACGGGTCTATTACTTCACTAGATATTCATTACTGAGGTAGTCAACCGGGCTAGCTGTGGTAAACGGGAGATCGCAATGGGCCAGAAAGATACCGGTAAGCCAAGCATTTGACCAGGCACGCTCTATTAAGGCCACTTTATGAGAAATAAAATGTCAGTACAAGAAGCTTGCCCAACAGCATCATTTCGTGAGCTTTTCTATCAGAAATATACCATTGTGCACAGCATCAACAAGTCAATAGAATGCATTGCTCACCAATTCAAGACAGTAACTTATACCGTTACATGACACCCAGAGGTACAACTGCTACGTCACCTGCGGTGGAGAGAGAGGAGGCCCCCCCGGTAGTGTGCTGATCCATGTCGTGGGCCGGGACAGCACAGGAGCGTAACCTGGCGCTATTATCCACGCCACGCGGAACTGCAGGACAGACAAGGTCGTGACATACACACGCAGTGTACTCGTGTGGGGCTGATTTGTTTAAGCTCAGTCTTGCTCAGTCAGTGTGTGGACAGCCTACTGAGGACCAAATAAATAACTGTGCAAAATATATTTACTTCTACAAAGAATCGTCTGTTCGTTCTTTGATTGACTACCTCATTAGCAGAGGTCATTAGTACCTGCAGAGTCCACTAATGCTCAGATGACAAGGCGGCAAAACGGTCTACATTGTTGCAATAGTATTTTGATGAGGTCCGCTATACGCCCCGCCGATTGCAGGTGAGCCGCTACAGATGAATGACGGAAACACACAGTCTTAAAAAAACCAAGATGACCCTGGCAAACAACACTCCCCTCCCCCATTTCTCCCAGCTGCGCGCACAACGGATACGCTTGCAACTTCAAGAAGCCAACACAGACGGGAACCGGTAGAGGATAACCGCGCAAGTTTACATTTCCAGTAGATTTTTGACTGTCACGTCGATCACAATTTAATTTATTAGGTAAAATGACACGGAAGAAAAGTGTGGCAGGTAGAAGTATGAAGCTAGAGGGCGCCGGAGTAGTAGCACAAGTAGTAGTAGATTTACGTTTAAAGTCTTTTACCACAATAAATATAATGCAAACAAGGTGATTACTATGGCAATAATAGCAGGTTACCTGATATTTCGTATAGGGACGGAGATTGTAGAGCACAACTTGATGTTTTTGCAGCGGTGCTGTGTTCATGTAGAATTCCCAGTCGCGTCCCAGCGACCGGTACTGGATCAAATGTGTGATGGGCAGGAGCTGGAACTGTGGGGCTGCAGCAGCTGTGGTGTTGCTGGAGGTGGCGTTCCACTTGGCCCACCTCAGGCCTATGGAAGAACTGGACAGCGATCCTCCGATGAGCCCGGGCTCCGCCGGGGTACCCAGAGCCTCTGCAGGAGTAGAGTATCAGTCGAACTCTAATACTAACTTGGGTTTGGTCTGTTCATGAGTAACGTTATTACAAGTTTATTTTTTGCTACCTTTGTGGGGTACTTCGGTATTTCACGGAACTTGATGTCTGACATTTTAACTATTTTTTAACTTCGACCTTCAGTTATTCCCACAAGCTACTGACTAACTTAGTTGCATAGATTCACAAACCACTGGATAATCTTAAGCTTGGAATCTAACTTGTATTTTAAAGTTATCCATAAAATAAGGAATTCTGCATGTCAACGACGTTTCTTCTCGTTTCCATACAGAGTAGTTTTTTGCTCCATCGCTTGACGTCAAACAGCTCTGAATTAGAGCCCTTATTCATTCACGCTTTGGTGTTTGATTACTCTCATACAAATTTCTACTGTATTCAGATCCTTCGTGAATTTAAAAACTATGGTTTACGGATGACTCTCACAATGAGATTCTCACTTTTTCAGAAGCATACCGGTCGCTGGGAATGGGTGAGTATCGGTAATGGGGCTCATTGCCCTAGATGAAAGAAATCCATCAGTATCTCAAAAATGAATAATTTATGCAAGTTGTGGCTATAAAATTGCTTTACAACAAAATAAACCGCACGAATGAATAGCGATAAAATTCCTTAGAGAATTGGTGCACAGATAAAGAATAGCAAAAGCATAAACTAATTGCTTATGAAGGGTGGGACTGCAGCATACCTCTGGCCATGCGGATGTAGCTCTGCAGGGCGTACGTGCAGCCCATGGCGCAGAGCAGCCCGTGCGTGTCGGCCCCGTACCAAGCGTCCTCACTGGCCTGTAACGAGCAATCACGTCTCAATGATATCGTAATGCTTCTTCTCTAAATAATTTCTATATAAATTGCAGAGCTGGAGACGAGTAAAGTACAAGCACAATAGTAAGGGAATGATTGACCTATAGCATTTAGTGCAGTCTGCGCCACGTGATGCGATTGTTCCAAAGAAAACCTCTTCTTATGGAGCTCCTGAACATGCACAGTACACTTATCAGCATTTGACACAGCGGTTTCGATCACGATCCTCTTGGCTGATATATGCTAACTTGGACAGTGTACATTATGAAGAGAGTTCAGTACTAGTATGACGCGTTTTATTGATATAAAATTAGCATTAGTATAGAATCAACTAACCCGGTGTTTGGTAGCTAACACGTTATTCATTAAAGTTTTTATTGTAGAAAACTGACATAAGTTACTTTGTAAACTCAATGTTCGGTGTAAAATATAAAGGTACAGTTTTTGAGGTCGACAGACAATGAACCCATTACAATAAATCAAAGTTTATTAATTTAAGGTGTGGGACTTTTGGCTTCATAACTGCAGCCTTATTGCTCGGGATGCATTTTCCTGTCTTAGGGCAACATACTCGACAGCCGCACCTTTGATGAAGTTCGACTGTATGTTGCGTTCTCTTCCGAAGCTTATCACATAGCAATAATAATAGCGGCTCGGTTGTGTTTAGAGCCGACGATTGCGTACGCCAGAGACTGCGTCCCATGACATCCCACTAAGACTTGTGCCATGGGAGCCTCAACCTTGTTCATTGCGTTGATCCTTCCGTGCGTAGTGATCCACATGTCTGGAGGCAGCTTACTACAATGCACCAGTCATAGTCTAGGCATTTAGTGGCTTCTTTATGAAAGATATCGAGTTACTCATGCTCTATCATCCTTCAGTTGTGATGGTAGCAGTCAGACAGAAGGACTACCACACAATGGTGCGAGTCTTGTGTTTTTCCTAAATTTTAGCGAATGTCGTCTTAGAAAGCAGTTTTTTTTTGTCGTTTACCCAGACACAGTAACGCATTCGAACGCGGTAAAGTTAAAACACAGGACAAAAGACTATCGTCTGCAGCGAGCTTTACTTTGAATAGCGTCAGAGATGTTGGAGGCAACCCGATTGTGCTCAGCGACTCAAATCTTTGTTACGAAGTGCGACTGAGTTCTTGGAATTCTCGTAGGTAATGAATGAAAAGTTAACGCCTGAAACGTGAATCAGCGGGCTGATGCTGGAGCACCTGTTTGAATTTGAAGGACAAGTTAAGCTTCGAAGGCGGAATTTTGCCGCCTAATCGACGAGCCTATTATCAGGACCATTAGTCACAGTAACGTTCCTTCCAGGAATTCTGTAGCCGACTTGACGCTCATAACATAGCTACATGTACTTCAATATTTCTGAAGCCGAACTGCAACTCATAACATACTCCAATATATTGCCGAAGCCGAACTGGAGCTCACAACATACTGCAACAATCTTTAAGATGAACTGACACTCACAAGTGTTACCTAAAACAATGGTAAAATGAGTGATTTCATGAAATCCCTTAAAATGTCAGCCATTTGGTGTAATGAGCGCTTCTCTGGAGTTCTTCGCGAAGTTACTAAAATCTTCAGGAATCGGGGATATTACTGAAAGTTATAGCCGGCAGGATCGTCATATAGTTAAAGCGCAAACTAAGAACTGAGATAGGTCATGGTATAAATACGTAAAGGCAAACCCACGCGCATCTCTGACTCTGCCTCTTTGCTTGCTGACAGCTGTGACGTAATCTGGAGACCAGAATGCTCTCGCCCACCATAGTTCCTATTTACGATATTCCCTTGCTCATTTGACGGAACGTTCTTTACTGATCAAAATGTAACCTGTATAGCTTTCGATGGTTTGATAACACTCTAAAGGAACCCGCTGGATCCTACCATATGCATTATTTTAATGTATGTTTTAACCCAGATTATGAGAAAAGAAAGTGGCATTAGACATTTAGTGGAAAACAATAATAAACAAAATTCAACAAATATATAAATTTTCAAAAACTAGTAGCTCCTTAATGATATTCTAAGTTCTACAAAAAATTATAATCGTATAATATTAACTACAGGACAAAACAGGCAAGGGCTGTTGAAAAAAAAAATTACGAAAGAAACACGTTAAATAAATTGGAGCGGGAAAGTTAAATCGGTCTCTCCAAAAGAGTCAGCTCTCTCTTAGTTTTCTTTTTGAAATTTTAGGGATACTCATAAATATCATGGAATCATGTAGCCTCAGGGCTCAAGACAGGTAAATTAGCTCTTAACTAAAGCGTTAAATAGGCTTGCTGGTGTAAAGATATTAGTTATAGAGTTTCAAGCAGTAACGTTATTTCATACTTATCTAAAGTCACTGTAAGCCATCAGTATACCAGCTGTATGTACTTCAACTTTAGTAGAGGCAGGTACGAGAACCTCACGTGGCGGCTGCCCATATGTTACAGCGCGAAGATAGATGAATGAAGATAGTACACGTATTAGAATAGATAAATTAGAAGTAAATTCAACTTGCAAGACGCTCTAATTTTTGCTGGAAAGAAGTTCAACCATGGCTGTTTCCTTCTCAGTTTCGAAGTGAAGACATGAAGATCCTTTCACACGTATCTCATCTACCTATTTACGTCGTTTTTTCACGCCAGATTATGTTCACTCTACTGCTCGCGCATGACATTCTTAATAAAGCCTGAGGGTTACACTGCAGTGACTGAAGAAATTGACAGAGTCCGCTGTGTTTTGTCGTATAACCACCAGAGGTCGGCAATTCCGATTATGTTCCGATGGTACGATGGCAAAATCGATGATACGATGGCCATTGCCATCGTTCTTACGATGGCGATGGCACTTCTATCGCTCCATCGGCATCGGAACCAAAAATCGCAAATTTTCATCGGCAATGACCTACGATGAAAAAACCGTCGGCGATTTCCATCGTAGGATGTCACGATCGGTGATGGCCCATCGCATTAACACATTTTTAAAAAGCAAACATCTCAGATCGCAAGCATCGAATAAAAGCACCATCTCTTATAAACTCGGCCTGTGCGCGATTTTTAACTCGGTAATACTATTCCAAGCTGATAAAAGGTCTGGGACGAGCGCAACTGTGGTTCACTTTAGCTAATATTAATATTATCCAAGTATTTTGACAAAAATTTCCCGAAAAAATCATCTGGTAGCTTTGTTTATCTAAAACGCTCTATTTGCAGTGAGATTTACTTCGCACCTCTGGCAGCAATTAATTGCTGCTACCTCGGGCAGCTTCCTTCGAGCTCCGATTGGGTTTTTCAAAATTTACTCGATGTTTTAGGCTGCAAATGAGACTGATTCACACAATAATCATTTTATTTCACTGAGCAGTATGACGTGTCCTACCGTTCACTGCTTGCTTGGAAATATTAGAAAACATCAGTGCCCAGCTTCTATATAGGAGCGACTCAGTACACGAGAGGAGCGAAGCAAGCCGTTTGGCTGCTATTTTCATAAATCTTATGGCTGACGCACCTAGTATAGCTGAAAACAAAACATCTTCACACATTTTGCACTGCATACCGGAAAAAAATTTTTCACGAATCTTAACCGTCAATTCGATGAACTTTCTCATTCTAATGTTTGACTTTCCGTAAACACAGCTTTAAAAGAACGGTATACGGCGCTAGTCCCAACAATTGTCAGCTGCCCGACATTCATTTGCCGCTTTTGCTTTGCTAAAGACTTCATGTAAACAAACTGTCTCTGTATTCAAATTGACTTTAATAGTATGAAGTCGACATAATAAAAACTTTAACGTTTCGGGATAGATAATGCCATCTTCGAAAAACAATAACCTACAAAAAAAAGCTTTATTTTTAAATCGGTAAGGGGAGCATGGATGCTGTCGGGGGAGGTCTGAAATGCGAATGACAGAGCTACGTGGAGGAGCTGGATGTCAGCTCCTGCACAGTCGAGAGTCATAAGACTAAGCATGGACAGCGTGCAGCGGTACAGCTGGGGTCATAATATTAAGGCTAGGTCCTGTTCTATGGATGTGGAGGGACTCCAATGTTGTGAGCTCGATACGGTTGAAAGAGTCTATGGTTGAGAAGTTGTTCATGCTGATGGGATGGTTGTTTTGCTCGGCATGTAGGCGGGGAGTTGAATGCGAGGGTTTCGCAAGTGGTAAGCCGGTCCGACTGGATACACCTAAAGTTGGTCAACGCGGGCTTTGAAGTGTTGTCCAGTGGCACTGCAGGCCTGGCTTGGTTACGGTAGATAACACTGGACTGTAGTGGTGTGGGGCTTTGCCTTTAAATTTGAAGTAGGCACGAATGCATTTTTTTTGTTGGAAAATTTGAAGTTTATATGTGAGTAGGTTTCAGAGAGGAACGCTTTCAAGGAGTTTACTGTTCTAATAGAAGTTTCGTTGTAGTACGGAAACAAGTAAAAGAACCAATGGTTTCTTTATGCCGGGATCGAACAGCTTGTCTAGGAACAATTTGCAGTAGTGGTCCAGGAGGTGGTGCGGGTAGCCGTTATTTTTGAAAAATTTTCGGAGGAAGTCAACTTTGTTCGAAAATGCTAGGTAGGACAAAGATAAATGGTATGCTCCAAATAGTAAGGTTTTTATTGCATTAATTTTAAATCGATTATAGCAGCGACTGAAGAAACTGGTTCCGAGGCATGAGAATGTCGATTTTCTGTAAACTCCAATGCGTGGCCTGCGCGTTATCATGTCGCCCCCATTGTCCGGCCACCGGACGCTGCTTTGTTTGTATAAGCTGGCTTTGGGTTTGGGGCTCTGGGCAGCCCCTGAGTTGGAGGATATGCCACTCTAAAGGCGGATGAGACTTTTTTGGTCCAACGGCATCCCTGAGAGGAGATGAACAGACTGGTGCCATAGCTGGGTACTCAGTCTTCCGCAGTCTGCTCCTCGCTTCCTTCCCTCGGGTAGTACCACCTGATGCTCTTTTCCTTTCCTCTCTCTTCTTCCTCTTTTCGGCCAAAGCCCGTACTGGTGATGGCAGGGTCT
>LQNS02278170.1:40403938-40426928 GCA_001587735.2 Parhyale hawaiensis
CTTGATGGCTCTGTCTTTGCTGGTGCTGGCATTGGCAGCTTTAAACGATCTGTACACAGAGCTAGTCTGTGACCTCGGATCTTCTTTTTTTCATTCTTTTGTTTTCTCCACCCGCTGGGCTGGTTGCGTGGAGGTTTGTTACCTCCAATTACCTTATAACATCGAGTGTATGTTGTAGAGATACTTTTTATGAGCAATTTTCTACTATACTGTAATTATAAATTATTAACCCTTTCCTTGATGCCGTAACACACATGTCTGTGCCACACTTCTGGTTGTGTTGTTTCTACACNTACTTCCAATTACCTTATAACATCGAGTGTATGTTGTAGAGATACTTTTTATGAGCAATTTTCTACTATACTGTAATTATAAATTATTAACCCTTTCCTTGATGCCGTAACACACATGTCTGTGCCACACTTCTGGCTGCGTTATTTCTACACGAGAGGGAAATTAATGCATAGAGGAAAGGGTTAATAAAACTCACAGCAAGAGAAAGAAACAAAACCACTTTTTTTCAGGTTCAGGTCGCCAAGTTAAATTTCTCCAACAACAACTTGCTCTCTTTTCCTATAAAGATGAGCATCTTGTTATTGTTAGTATGAGATGTAGGCATTGTAGACTTTTCCTAAAATAAATCTCCAAGGATTAGTTTCTCCTTCAGTTCACTTCGTTGGATACGGCGCGTGCGAGTCGATGTCTCGGTAGTGTCTCTTATACTGTAGCAGCTTCGCCTTTTTTCTTTGCTGTAAGTTATCCATTTGTCTTCGAGCAGCCGGTCCGACTTTTCGTTCTGGATGTTCTTCAGTTCTTTCTTCAATTTATTTTTATTTTCAAGTCGATGACACTAAGAAAGTAGAATTGAAACTCAAATTTTAGTTCTTTCCCAAAATTTTTTACTTGAAATGCATACTCAGGTGGTTTTTGATATGCTTGTGGCAAACTTACTATCTCAATTTACATTTCGTAGCAACGCCTCAGCCTATAGTTAAGGAGCAAATTTTCAAGTTCACTGCCCGGTGCCTATTCGACAACTCTCGTTGTCACCAGCAGCCTAAAGTCTTTACGCTGCTTGCACCTGCGAAAGCTGTTATGTGGGCACTAGGCTTTAGATCTGAACGCAACTNTTACATTTCGTAGCAACGCCTCTCGGCCTATAGTTAAGGAGCAAATTTTCAAGTTCACTGCCCGGTGCCTATTCGACAACTCTCGTTGTCACCAGCAGCCTAAAGTCTTTACGCTGCTTGCACCTGCGAAAGCTGTTATGTGGGCACTGGGCTTTAGATCTAAACGCAACTGGCCACGCGCACAGCATTTTAAGAGATCAGAAATACGATTAAGATGACAGGTGCAATGCTTTTTCTATTAGCTAAGCCGGTATTACAAACAAGACCAATGAATCATAGCATAGCCAAATCTTTGAAATCATTCCAGGACGGCGAGAGCCACTTGTACTACAGCAGTTGGAACGAAATAAGACTCATAATACTCTACAATAATACTGGAAACAAATCCAAACTGGTTCTAAAATAATTCAAAAAACAAACTGAACCTCGTAACATATTTACGGCATTTCTTACAAAGAACTGAAGCTGGTAACTTACTGCAACAATTTTGAAAACAAACTGAAGCTTATTATGTACTGCAACAATTCTCAAAAAGAACTGAAGATGATGACACTGCAACAATAGGAAGGCCGCTCAAGGACAGAGTGTCGCCACCACCAGAACTTAAGGAAACAAATTCGTACGAATTACTTATCGTGTGTCCGCGCCANAACAAACTGAAGCTTGTTATGTACTGCAACAATTCTCAAAAAGAACTGAAGATGATGACACTGCAACAATAGGAAGGCCGCTCAAGGACAGAGTGTCGCCACCACCAGAACTTAAGGAAACAAATTCGTACGAATTACTTATCGTGTGTACGCACCACTTCCGCCCCTAACTAAAATACCCGCACCACAAGCCCAGTATGGTCGAGGCGACCCACATGGCACATCAGAGCAGGGAATCCCACCGGTCATGCGAGACGTGGCAACATTTAAAACATGAGAACGAGAACATTTTTGTTGTCTTACAATCTTACGATAGAATAGCATGGGCAGTGAATATCATCGAAAACTAGAAACACTGACGGTAATTAACTCAAGAAATGCATGCGTGTGAAATTTATACTTACGCAAATGTGTTGACAGGAGGAGTTTGTGGCTGTAACCCATCGTCTGCAGCCTCGTTGGCACTGAAAGAAAAGAGATTTCTGTGAAAAAAATACCTACAGATGAACTAACCAATACAGCTACGACATTTATGTGCTAATTAGACGAAGTAGTTGACAGGAAAATATTAGAGAAACAGCCGAGATTTTCTGATGCTCCCTCGATAGACATTGACTATTTACCAAAAATTTTTGACCAAGTAACCCACACCTGCCTGTAGAGAACTATGCCGGTATATTTCTACATGAGCCAAGTCCCAAACACCCATGTCTCTGTACAATGGCTTTACTATTTACAAGTTGGGTATCTCTTCACTATTTACAAGTTGACTTAATGCAACTGAAAACAGATCTTCTCTCACGGAAAGTTAATTACAACGTGTGCTCCCTGAAATTTGATGTGCTCTGAGCGAAAACAGATTTAATCAAAATTAAATTCAAATAAATTCAAATTAAAATAGATATAATCCTTGCAAATAAATCTATTTATGTTGCATTTCATTTTCTTTTTTATTGTACATATGTATGCACAAAGACATAAGTATGTATATGTACCTCAAGAGATATATTTTCCAACGGGTTTCAACGTTACTGTTACAACATTTGTATATTTCATATATGGAACGAGGATATGTGTAAAATATATAGCTAGTTAACTAAATGATACAAACATAGGTTTATTTACAGATTGTACATGTAAAGACGAGAACAAGATGTCTTTATTCACGGTAGCGTTCGACGTATATCTTTCCGTAAGTACTATTGTTGTATCCACTATCATCACACAAATCATGAAAATAACTATATAGGTATGTATATAAATATATGAGTGTAAAATACACAAAAATATTCCATTAACGTTGGCGAGATGCAGAATAAATCTACAAGATAGTATGATGGTCGTGAGGCCCATGTGTCAGTGCTCCAGCCGAGCCCTTGTGCTCGCATTTTACGTCGATATTCTTAGGAGCTGTTGGGGACCTTTGTTGTTTCGGGGAACTTATTGCCAATTGTGCAGTTGGTATGATGTATCATAAGTTGTAATCTGTCGCCCTCATTCGGTATTTTCCATTATTATTACAGCGTTAAGTACGCGTTCATCTGGACTCATGCTTACTGAAAGTGCCAGATAAACCTGCTGAAAGCGGCAACGTGAACTGTGGGGATAACTCGCTGTTAGCCACCCCGCTGATCACAGACTGCAGCATCACCTCTGCACAAGATGGGCGGCGTGCGTAACGTCGCCTGGACCTCGTTCGAAGTATCATCAAAGGTAAGGTAAAGGTAGGTACTGTATTTCAGTGAGAACTGATTTTTGCAGAACACTGTTTTTTGTTCTTGCTACTCTGTTCGTTCACGCTGCATATACTTTCACATGTGTTGCGTAAAACGAGGCCAAGAGGTGTACGAGATTGCCCAATCGTCAGAGGCAAAGCTCGAGTGAGTCTCTGCAAAATATAAATAATCCACATCGTTAGGGGGGGCGAATTGAAAAGTCAGTCTTCGGTGCTGCTGGGCCTTCTCTATCGTCTCGTTTGAGCCCCGACATCATGTTTGGTTGTCGATCCCCTTTCTAAGGCGGAGCTTCTTTTAGCTCACTTCGACAGTAAGCAGAGCCGGGTTGAGCTGTCGTTACCGCTGAGATGTCACACTTGGCCTGGTTCATATCCAGCACTGCGCTAGCCGTTTTGATGAACCCTGATCCGTAAGATGGATTGGACCCTGTTAGCGTTTTCCCTCTATTTTATAGGAATTTTGCAAGCTTCTTCGTCTAGCTCTAAACTCAGTGCGATTTTCAGGTATCTTATTCAGTAGAAAATTTTTCTTCGTTATTGGCGTATTGGAAATATTACACCCATTCTTAAAGGTGGTGAAGTGACAGCGGCTCTGCCTCGCACCAAATGAGGCTAGGGTTCGATTCTCCAATGCTATGCAACCTACAGATTAACACTGCGTGTAAACTCCGGCACCGAGGGACGAGAAGTACTGCGAGGGATTCCAAATTAACTCTCAACACTGTTGACTGCTTCTCCTGCACTTCACACTACTAGATCTTCAAAATTCTACAATTAAAGTAAATGAAAACCTAGTTAGGTGTATCCTCTTTATGCGAAATAGTAAATGATTATTATTAGGTACTGTCTAGCCCAATACAGGCAATTACCAACTTTCATACTTCACACCAGGTTTTTCAAAGGTGTTTGAGAAACTGATGACATTCAAATTGAGTGGCTTTGCTAAACTGATTGGGTTTGGGTTGCTACAACCGGATCAGATTCCGTACAGAAATAACGTATGTTGTTGTGATGCTCTATTGTCTGTATTACGCTTTTTTACAATCGGAGTTAGATCGCCATTGTGAAGCGCACCTCGTTTAATTTGACTTCAGTGTGGCGTTGGACAAGTCAACCATCTATGCCTACTGTATAGGTACTCGTAAACTGGAATCTTTTAGTGCGGGTGGTAGAGTGTTGACTATCATCCGGGACCTGTCAGGATGATTTCGTGTGTTCCTCAGAGAAGTATTTCGGGTCCCTTGTTATGCGTCCTCTCCTAGGAAAACACTATGGTACTATACTGACGATTCAACCTTGGTTGCGGTAATTTTGGCCAGTGGCTTGCGTGACGATATTGCCCAGTCTCTAAACAGAGACTTTGCGCAGATAGACGCATGGTCCTCCTCATGGAGTATGAAGCTGAATCCAGATAAAACAAGACTGTGGTTCTCAGTCGGTCTCGTACTTTGTTTGTTCAGTATGCCCCATTCGAGATAGGTGGAACTATTCTGCAGGGGTCAAGCTTTCCCGAAATACTTGGAGTCGTTTATGATGAAAAGCTTACTTTTTTTTAGGTGCAAGTTAGGCCTCAGTTCTCTCGTGTTTCTACTAGAGTTTGGATCCTGCGTAAGCTTCACGCTGTATTTGGTGACATTGGAGTAGTCCGGAGACGTTTCTCGCGCTTTTTTTGTATCTTTTGCTGGAGTATTGTCCCCTGTGTGAGGTTCGGCTGCCGAGAGTCATCTTCGTCTGCTGGACCGACTTGTGGGCAGTCCCAGTCGGTTGTGTGTCCCGTATTATTAATGGACCCCTCCCATAGACGGAGGGTTGCTTGCCTCTTCATGTTATAAAAAGTTTTCATTAATGAAGGCCACTGGCTACACTCCTCTGTTTCTGCTCCTAGGATCTTTGGACGAAGCGCGCGATTCCGGAAACCAGTCGATTTCCGACTGTTACTGCCCCCAAATCCACTGACCCCTACCGACACTGACGCTCCAGTTCTGGATATTATATATATCTTCATTGCATCTATTTGTGTTTAGTAACTGCAACGCTAGAATCGCATTCGAACAATATATCCTGCTATGCGCTCTAGAGTACCCGGTAGTTGAAAACGACGCCGAAGAATGGGTGATGATCCTTCTTTATTGATCACAGTTTCGTTACTAATTTGCTCACGAAGGCTGCCCTGCAACTGTCAACTTGAAGGAACATAAGAGATGAGCGTTCTCGTCTTCGTCCCAATTGAGCATGCCGAAAAAAATATTCTTTTTTAGCAGGCAGTCAAGAATCGCTCATAAAACATATTTCGGCTCCGTTTCATAGATAAATCTATGAGTAGAATTTTTAGGTCAAGTCAGAAGCTGTTCTGTCGAGAGATGATTTCAAATTGGAAAAACATGCTGCAACGAAAGCTTCCTATGCTTCACCTGTCTGATATACTCTGAAAAATAGCTTACCCTGTTGATCATAAGCTCAATTTTGAGAGGGAACTGAGAGCAGCCGGAGTATGGATACGAAGGGAAGGTGCAAAGTATGGTTGCGAGTGCAGGGTGCAGAACACTATGCAGATAGTGCGAAGAGAAGGTGCAGCTATCTACATTACTTGAATACAGCATTGCAGTGCAAGATATCTACAACAGAACCAAAACCAATGTGTATTTATTACCTCCGCCGAGGAGGTTATGTTTTCGTCGTGTTTGTCTGTCTGTCTCCTTGTCTCTCTGTCTATCACCAAGATAACTCAAAAAGGTATAAACCGATTTAGATGAAATTTACAGGGATTGTTAGGTATGTTAGGAGGAACAGATGATTAAATTTTGGTAAAGATATGTCCATCCGTTTGTTTATTTGTTTGTCTGCCTCAATTTTCTCGATGCCATAACTCAAAAAGTTATGGATGGATTTTGTTAAAATTAACATGAGTTGATAGGTATATAAAAAAGAGTATATGACCAAATTTTGGTAATGATCCGTTTGTTTGTTTGTTCGTTTGTCTCTATTTTTAATTTTATGCTTGTTAGCACAATAACTAAAAAAATAATGAATGGATCTTTATGAAACTTATACGACATAAATGATCAAATTTTGGTGCAAATCGGTTTGTTCGTCTGTATGTTTGACTTATGTTTGTCATAACGTTTGTTAACAGTATAACTCAAAACGTTATGAACGGATCTTCAAGAAAATTGAGCAAGCTGTTATTAATATAAAAAGGCACAAATGATTAGATTTTGGAGTTTATACAAAGGAAATTATTGTTTCAGAACCAATTCGAATTTTTTGCTACCGTTGCTTCACTTGGCGGAGGTATACGCTCTCAGAGTGCTCTAGTCTGTTTATTTATTTGCTCGTTTATGTGTTTTATTCCATCACGCTTGAAAGAAAAAACATACATAAGGTAGGCTAACTCTCGACTTATACGACTCTTTACTTTTACGGGGGTAATTTTGTGGACCTATCGCAAATTTTACGAAATGTGTTCACTACTCTCGAATATTGCGTGCGATTTGTTCTTCCGTTTAGTATTCTAAACGGTTTTGACGAAGAAATGCATTGTTTATTGTGTAACACCAACTTCTTGAGTAATTAATAAAGATGTTATCAATGGCTTTTGTATATATTTCCATTCTTCCTTTCTACTGTTGTAGAATAAGGAAAAAGTTCTTCCGGTTAACTTGACGTAGTCCACGCTTGCAAAGCAATTTTCTTTGTTAACAAATAGTGACCTTATCCCAACTTTTACGAACGTAGCTCAAGTATTACGATTTCATCTAGTCTGTATCTATCGTAAAAGTCGAGAGTTACGCGCATAAGCAAAAATTAGGCCAGGTTACAGTCTGCGGGAAAAGTATGCGGCAATCGTATATTTGAGGACATTTTTGTATTGTCCGCTTTGAAATCGAGGCACTGAAGACATCTCACTCTCGCGCATCCTATTTCTTGGTTTCTTCCACAGACAATTTTGTTTCATCACTTATTGTTCCAGTATGATTTCATTCGTCGACGGAACAGCGTGGTAATTTTCTGCATATAGGTTTTAAACCGAGCGTGACAGAATAGCAGCATACAGTCCCCACAACGATCTAATTTTCGCTTGTTTTCTTAAAACGTGACTGAAAATAGATCAAAAGATAAACGGTAAAGCAAAGAAACCGTAAACAGATAAATATACATCGCTCATTCTTATAATGTTTGAAAAATTCAGTTATGTACACGGATTTACAATGAAATAGGAAAATAAAATGTTAGTTAAACATATGGATTAAATTTATGGATTCAATCAAATTTCGAAATTTTAGAGTTAACCAATTTCCAGTTGAATTAAATAGACTTGTAATTGGCGTAGAAGAGTACCTGTGCAATTTCTGCACTTCTTTAAAAATTCTTAGTAATATTGATTTAGAATTGATTTAGTACAAAGAAGTGTACTTCTTCGTACTTAAAACGTAGGAAAAAATACACACTAACTTTTACAACGCTACTTGCTTCCTTTTTCTTTTCTGTTCTCCAATCAGTTGTTGCTATAGAAATGATAATTGGAGAAAACTTCCCTTAATCATTACATGTAATAATTCACAACGTGTTTTCATGCATGTATCAAACCATTATATATTGACCCGTGTGTATTAAATTTATCTGTCACTATCTCTTACGCTTGAAGAAAACATAGGCAGAAATACTCTAGATTAAAGATGACGGCAAAAGCTTGGTAACCTCAAATTTGAAAGCAATTTTGTGTCAAGATTTATTTGCTTTTCGTAGCACTCTCAAGCATCCTGATTCTTACTTTCTTCCCTTACCAGAAGATCAGCTATACTTTGCATCCACGCGAAAATTAGGGTTGTTGATCAAACGATCAATGGTCACACATTCTGTAGAGTACACTAGAACTACGTAGAAGGCCGAAGAATACGAAGTTTTCGCTGCAACAGTAGCCTTTGCAGTTTGATTTCTTCCTCGGACGAAACATCTTTTCACTGGAGCGAAAAAATTCGATTAATATCTGATGCCTTATCTAAGATCCAAAGCCGAATTTAATATGGTGAGTGATGCTAGGCTGCATGATCAAGATGAATCAACTTTTTCCGAGTTACAGGGGAAAAGAAGGGATTCGCTGCTCAGGAGGGAAGCCGCAAGTTTTGATGGCAAAGTACATAAGCATCCTTATATTTTTCCAGTGTGGATGTATGGAGATGAGATAAGGGGTAAATTTGAGTCTCGACATAACGGGCCATAGAACTTCACAGAAGGAGGAGCAGAAAGTATCAGTTATATGAAATTATGAAATTTTGGTTCGAGAATCCTTTAAAGAGTAGATAACAGCGATGTAAACTGGAGTTTCGCTGACGTCCTTATTTTCTGTCGGCATATCACGGCGGTGCCGGTCTCTGGTACACGGAACATCCACTTCCTTCCTATGCAAGACCTCGATCTTCCGGAAAGCTTGCACGTTTTTACAATCGCTATTTTCATTCCTATTCCCAGTTCAAGTACACATTCCTGACTCACCCTACATTAAGTACAGGAAGGCTGGCTGGCGAAAACAATTTTAGGCCTGGGTTACAACAGCGCAACAAGCAATATAATGCAATTTTTCAGATAGCCATGTTGCCCGACAGCAATGCAAGGTGTGTAACAGGCGCCATGTTGCCTGTGACCAACAGCAATGCAGGGTGTGTCACTCACGGGCGATTTGGGTTGCGTCGGCACCGGGTGAAGGACAATCGATTGCTCTACCTGACGTATGTTGCGTCGCTGGTGTGGCTTACTGCATTGGTGAGGTGATGGCCTAATTAATTCATTATACACTGTACATACATATATAGTGTCCAGCATTGACGGTCGTTGGAATTAATATTAGGTGATAGAAGAAGTAATACCTGGCAGTCGACTCTCGTTGCAGGTAAGGACCTGAACAGCTGCATTACTAGCATTATTATCATCGCTATGCAATGTCTCCAAGCTAGTGACTTATTGATAGTCCTTTTTTACTAGGCACTGAGCTTGTTCTCCTAAAGGATTCAAAACATAACGACTTCCAATATTCTGACCAATGAGATAATTAAGCAATTCAAGCAATTTCTGATATATTGCTCTACAAATGATGACGGCCTGCTATCATTCATGCTGGACTGTGAATTTGAAACAGTCAGATGCAAATGATACACTGAAGTTTTCGCATATAAACGCTGCCTGAAATACAAAAGTAAAAATGAATGTTCAAAACAATCAACATCTTCCCACTTTAAATAAACCGAACTACTTTTATGGCCTATGAGGAAATGTATTTTTCCCTCTCAATTCTACACTCCGTTTCTGAAACCTAAACATATTCGAGGCATATGAGGCCGGCACTACCGTACAAAGCAATTCTGAGTGTACGACGGCGAATGAAGAGGCTGTTAATATCTACAGTCTCTGTGTTGCTAGCGCCATAACGTCGCTCAAGAAATCAACGCATTGGCAACTACAATGTCCAAGGGCGTAAGACCATCACTTGCGGTGGGGGCAAATTCCAACGCCATCATTTTCTTAGAGCCAGCTTACAATAGAGCTTTAGCATTTTTCACATTTTTGTCAATCCACCTGACTCCCTGCAAAAAAATATGAACATTGCTCAACTCCGTCTCCATCTTTAGGGCTGGATATTCAAACTATATGTACTTAAATCTTTAAGTAACCTCTCACCGCTCTTCGCTTTGCTTGCAGGTCATAACTCGTTCAGGGAAGTTCAACCGTGCTGCCGTTATAATATCAGCCTCTTCTCTCGTTGATCCCGTGACTGTTTCCTAATCAACTTTACTAGTCAAACATTCTAGGACAAAGTGTCCCAGCTTACCGCACCTCAATTTCAACTCCACAAAGTTTATATGGCCAGAGAAGCCTACGTAGCTGAGTAGATCTTCAAAATATTAAAACTCTCTCATCCAGCAATTTTCGGTGATTAAATTAACGCACTAGTAACGAGAGTAGTGAGTAATGCACTGAGATAGCCGTTTTTGAGGGTAACCTACCCTCGCGGCTCCTCTCGCGCGTGAGCTTCCGGTTTGTCACGACCAATGCCCTACCGGTTTAGCGGGGGTCAGGGGGGGGGGGCGCAAACCGGAAGTGGGCGCTGCCTGGGAAACCCGAAGGGGCGGCGCGATGACCCGGCGGCGCGAGGGGAACCTACCCTCAAAAACGGCAGATTCAGTGCATTACTCACTACTAACGGGTGCGTATAGTTTGGTTAGTTCTTGTGCCTTTTGTGCCTACAGACCTGCACATGGAACCCACAGTGGAGGTGCAGAGTAAGAAATTGATTGGAACTTACTTCAGACAGATATTTTATGCCCTTACAGAGTGTGGCACCTCTGCACGTATCATGCATAGACCTCGTTATATCCATTTTAAGGGCCTAGGGCTCCTTTTACCCAATAACATATTTCTAAGCCCACTATAACTAGAGCACTCTGAGAGCGCATGCCTCCACCAAGCATGACACGATAACAAAAACTGAAAATTGATTCTGAAACCATGATTTTCCTCGTATCAACACCAAAATATAATCATTTGTGCCTTTTAACGGTATAAAGAGTTTCTGAAATTTTCATTAAGATCCATTCATAACTTTTTGAGTTATGCTGCTAACAAACATCCTGACCAGCATTAGACAAACACACCAACGGGTCAACCGATCATCACCAAAATTTAATCAAACACTTTATGAAATTAAGAGGAATCATTAGTAACGTTTACTAATGATTCCTGTTAATTTCATAAAGATCCATTCATAACTTTTTGAGTTATCGTGCTAACAAGCATAAAATCAAACACAGCGACAAACAAACGAAGGAACAAACAGATCACAAAAATTGGTCACTTACTCTTTTACTCAGCATAATATACCTTACAACTCAATGCAAATTTCATAATAATCCGCACATAATTTTTTTGAGTTATGGCAACAAGAAAAATGAGGAAGACAAACAAACAAACAAACAAATGGATAGACGGATCTTCACCAAAAATTTAATCACTTGTTTCTCTTAACATGCAAAACAATCCCTGTAAATTTCGTTGAAATTCCTTCATAACTTTTTGAGTTATCTTGGTGACAGACAGACGGACAAACACTACGAAAACATAACCTCACTGCCGGAGGTAATTATGTTTTTTATTCAAATACAATATACATGCGTATCGAAATTAGTGCAGATTTGCACACACAACGTTTGGGGCTAAACCCCTTCCCCTCCACCCGTCTATCAATGCACATAGCGACACTGCATGCACAGAAACCTGCCTAAACATATACATTACCAACATAGCACTAGAATATCTTTCATAGTATGGGGTTATGATTTTAGGTTATTCAGATACTATCGCAAATATTATATTTTGTTTATTTAGGCTTTATGTAAAATATCGTCATGTCGTAAGTAACACTGCAGACGTGGTGCCTGAAAATCACCCAAACTGGCACTGGTGGCACCGAACAGACGGCCATGTGTGCCTATCGAAGAGGCAGCTCACACAGGCAGGGTGAGGAGGCAGCAGCCGCTAAGCAAATAAACCTACCGTCTCGCCCACCACCGCACGCCGGCCTCTGGTGGCTCACCGAAATCTGACACTTCGCGCCCTGCAATCAATCACGCACGGTAAGCGGCTGTGCCCCATCTCCTGCGCATCGTTATAAAATTGTCTATCATTACTGGACGGAAGCCAAACAAGAGAGATGAAGGCCTGTGCACGAGAACTTGTGTCCACTTATACGTGCCATGTTCTATTGAATAACTTTTGGCCTCTCATTGAAAATAACAGTATATAATAACAAGTCAGATTCTTTCCTTTTCACTGCTACGGGATCAAAAGAATAGCTGTCCCCATTAAAATGCTTCTTGCACGTTGGGTGCCGCACGGTAGTCACAGCACCTAACGCCTCGCATCAACGACAAGTTATTCCTCGTCCGTCGAGGAGCTCGCACGCCACGCGCGCAGTCCCATATGGTCTGTACAGACCTGTGGGTCCGGGGGGATTTAATAAAATCCAGGTGTAGCATAAGCAGCCCTGGACGCCTAGAGCACTGCTAAGAAGAGTCACTCAAAAATACATTCACGGCCGACTTGAACGCTTGCATATCGACGAGTGCGAATGCTGAAGTTGGCAAGTAATTCCGTGCCGAAACCGATCGAATTATATAACGCCGGCCGAACTGACTAGTATGTCCCCTTAGAGACTCAAATGTATAGAGATTGTCTTCAGCCGCAACTCGAGTGTTTCTCCCAGTGATCTTGAAGACAAAGAAACAGGAATGGCCCACAGTGCTGATTCCCTCCAGACTACCTGCCAAACATAGGCAAGCAGCAGTCTGCATTTGGAACAAGTTATTATGGATGCGCAATCGACCACCTGAGCAGACGAGTCGGTCCACCAGGACCTAGGTGGAGGTGACTGGCAGCAGCTGCAGCTTATCCTGGGAAACACTACCTTACTTCAACAGAGTTACAAGAATGCACTCGTACGTAGAAACATCTATGGATTACAACATTGTTACCAAACACGGCATTAACTGGAAGCACATGAGATTTGAATATGCACCTCAAATATAGTATCAGCTTCTCATTAAAGAGAACACAGAGCCTCTCCAGAGAGCTAGACCCCTGCAGCACAGTATACTTAATAATCAGAGGCGGATGCTGGGGCAAAAACCCCCGAGACCCACTGACTGATGCCTGCATTCAGCTGTACACGCCAGGAAGAGATCATGCACTAGTTCGTGCCAAGTTTCTGTTCAAGGACTGGGCGACTGAATCACGCTTACATAGAGTTCGAATCATCTATCAGAGTAGAATCACCGTTAAAATGTTCATAGGGTTTTTAGCAAAAAAAAAACATGTCATAGTGTACATCATGAACAGTAAGAGGCCAAGAACTCTGCCGTGGAGACGGCCGATACCACCGTTCACAGACACACTCTGTGTACATTCAGGAACAATATCACGAATGAATGGCAAAGCCCTGCCACTGCCACCTTCACCGAGGCTCAAGTGACTAACCTTATTCAACACCGCATTTAAGTTCGTCCGACAAGACAAGGAGAGCCTTAAAGCGACGATCTAGCGCAGATTACAGGTGGTGCGACTCAGACAACGCAGCGTCGCAACAGCCCAAACCTTTTCTGTATACGAACTAACCCTGTTGTAGTAGCAGCTTTGTATATTCATCAACGTGACCCACTCAAGACTCAGGTCCAGAGATGAACGAAGTCAGAAAACCTCTTCCCTTTGAAACTCTGTAAGCTCAGCGACAGAACGGTCTTGAGTGTAAGGCTATAAATGCACTCAGGATATAAATGAGCGCATCGACCGTGATGCAAGCAAGCGAGTTCCACATTACTGGGCCACATATCAAGCACTTGATGGAGAAAAGAAGGAAAATCAGGGCATGAGTCTTTCACGTGAAGTAATAAATAAAAGAGTGGATTGTATATGATAAGCAAGAAGACCGGGAAACAAAACCCAAAATAAATAGACGATAAGTAAAGGGAAAAAATTATCAAAAGATAGTCATTTCACCTGTTTTCAAAGTTCTCAACAACTTTGTCAAGTGTCTTTGTCATGCAGTAACATCAGCATTTATATTATTGAGCTTCCATTGACCATGGCCCTCCTTAGTAATGTTAAAGTATTACTGAAGTTTGAAGACTGAACTGGTCTTTTCCCAAAACGCTGGCTGGTGTGTACAGCCAGTAAGTTCTACTCACCAGACCTAGAGACATAAATTTCCAACCATACAGATGGTTTGTCGCAACTGTATCATATTGAAAGAGAAAATATGTTTACATGTTGGGCAATCAGTTTGCTATGGGCACGAGTTCTGCAAATAAAAAAAATCCAGCCCTGGGCATGGATGTTCACAAAAAATTGCGTTCCTAATTGACGGTAGAAATTTTCTAATAATTGTCAATTTTCTATTGACTAAATCAATCCATCTATTCATTCATCCGTTCATAACCATCCATCGATCTATTCATCCATTTCATTCAATCATTCATCCATCCATATCCTTCCATCCACACAAATCCATCCATATTTATTGAGCCATCACTTCATCCATTCATATTTGTCCATGTATAGTTAGCGACGAAATTATTCATACACCTCTATCTAATTATATTATACATTTCGGTACTTGAATAACGAAAAAACCGTTGTTTCTACAGGCCTGAGGTATTCACAGGTAATACTGTAATACTGAGAACCCAAACACAATTATCAGAACAAAATGCTACTTTGAAGAGTCTTACCATACGAAACTTACAATAGATGTTCAGACAAAATTATTTATACAGTTAAAAAATGATAATATAATTTCAGTATTAATAATCAAGAGCATGACCTTTCATGTTCATAATTTTCAGCAGCCTTTTCCTCTAGTTTTTTGACGATATTTGACGTTTTAGGAGGGATATTTCACCATTCTTCAATGGCACCGTTTCAATTCCAGGAGGTTTTCTTGGAACTCGATAATTGATTTTAACTTTCAATTCTCGTCACAGATTTTTGAAGGGGGTTCAGGTCAGGTCTCATCCACGGCCATGGTAGTAGTGTTTCTTTATTTATATGTAGCCAGGTGGTCGTAGACTTGAGCTTGTGCTTCGGGTCACTGTCGTGTTGAAAGACCCACCGCCTTCTAAGTCCCAAACTCTGAGCCGTTGTTTTGAGATTTTCATCCAAAATAGGTGTATAACTATCAGATTTCACTATCCCATCAATTAGAACAAATTTTCCAGGACCGCTTGAAGAAAAAACTACTGTAAAACACCATTGACTCTCCTCCATGTTTAATTGTTGGTACACAGTTCTTCGCCAAGAGAGCGTCACCATTCCAAAGCCAAATCTTCTTCATGGTGTTATGGCCAAGTGGGCTTTAGCGACGTTCAATAGAGCAGCACCACATGACATGGTTTTTGTGAAGTGGAGTTCGCCGAGGTCGGTAACCGTGCTAGCCATCCTTTTCAGACAATAAACCTTCTGGGAAAGCTTTGGTTAAAATAACAAAATTTTTATTTTTAAAATCTAATATAGGGTGTACTGAAGACAGAATGCCTGACTTTCAAAAATGTTTTCTTAGAGAGGGTGTACTGAGATGGTTATGTTGTAAATAATTGCCTAATTTTAGCTAGTTTTTTGATGAACGGTGTACTCAAGACCGAATGCCTGATTTCATAGAATGACCAATTCATATGTTTTTTGAAGAGGGTGTACTATAGGCNTGCCCTCTTGAAGTTTGAAGACTGAACTGGTCTTTTTCCAAAGCGCTGGCTGGTGTGTACAGCCAGTAAGTTCTACTCACCAGACCTAGAGACATAAATTTCCAACCATACAGATGGTTTGTCGCAACTGTATCATATTGAAAAAGAAAATATGTTTACATGTTGGGCAATCAGTTTGCTGTGGGCACGAGTTCTGCAAATAAAAAAAAATCCAGCCCTGGGCATGGATGTTCACAAAAAATTGCGTTCCTAATTGACCGTAGAAATTTTCTCATAATTGACAATTTTCTATTGACTAAATCAATCCATCTATTCATTCATCCGCTCATAACCATCCATCGATCTATTCATCCATTTCATTCTTTCATTCATCCATCCATATCCTTCCATCCACACAAATCCATCCATATTTATTGAGCTATCACTTCATCCATTCATATTTATCCATGTATAGTTAGCGACGAAATTATTCATACACTGTCTAGCTAATTATATTATACTTTTCGGTACTTGAATAACTAAAAATCTGTCGTGTCTACAGGCCTCAGGTATTCACAGGTAATACTGAGAACCCAAACACAATTATCAGAACAAAATGCTACTTTGAAGATTCTTACCATACGAAACTTACAATAGATGTTCAGATAAAATTATTTATACAGTTGAAAAATGATAATATAATTTCAGTATTAATAATCAAGAGCATGACCTTTCATGTTCATAATTGCAGCAGCCTTTTCCTCTAGTTTTTTGACGAGATTTGACGTTTTAGGAGGGATATTTCACCATTCTTCAATGGCACCGTTTCAATTCCAGGAGGTTTTCTTGGAACTCGATAGTTGATTTTAACTTTCAATTCTCGTCACAGATTTTTGAAGGTGGTTCAGGTCAGGACTCATCGACGGCCATGGTAGCAGTGTTACTTTGTTTATTTGTAGTCAGGTGGTCGTAGACTTGGGCTTGTGCTTCGGGTCACTGTCGTGTTGAAAGACCCACCGCCTTCTAAGCCCCAAACTCTGAGTCGTTGTTTTGAGATTTTCATCCAAAATAGTTATATAGTTATCAGATTTCACTATCCTTTCAATTAGAACAAATTTTTCAGGACCGTTTGAAGAGAAACAACTGTAAAACACTATTGACTCTCCTCCATGTTTAATTGTTGGTACACAGTTCTTCACCAAGAGAGCGTCACCATTCCTACGCCAAATCTTCTTCATGGCGTTGTGGCCAAGTGGGCTTTAGCGAAGTTCAATAGAGCAGCACCACATGACATGGTTTTTGTGAAGTGGAGTTCGTCGAGGTCGGTAACCGTGCTGGCCATCCTTTTCAGACAGCGCTGGATTGTGCGCTTACCGACGCCAGTTCTCTCAGTATCCAATCCCTCGGCAATATTATCTATTAACACCACTCGCGGATTAATAATGAACTCACGGCACAATTTTTGCGGGTCTTGTTTCCTGCCACGTCCAGGCAATGTGTTTACATTACCAAACTTTGCAAACGTCTTTATAACAGAATGTACTGTAGATTTTGGGATATTGAGGCGCTTAGCTATGTCGCCATAACTATTTTCTGCTCTGTGGAACTCAATAATCTTCGGCTTTAAGTCCACGCCTTCCCCTTCGTGGCGTCAGCGTACGAAAGAGAAAACATGACTCTTCCCGCATCACGTTAGCCGTAGTAGAATTTTCTAGAATGAAGTTGCGTCTGGCATATTCTTGGCCGCTTTATACACTCAAAACATTAAATAAAACAAGTATTATGGTTCATTCCTCTCAACCTTATGCGATTTTTCCAACTTTATGAATAATTTTCCATGCCTGAATTTTTAGCAAATTACTTGTTTAAGTGCTATGACATGCCCAATGGTTCTGAAAATTGCGTTTGATTTTTTCTGCTGCGGAGTTTTTACCGTGTACCCACAGTAGCAGCGGACGTTACGTGCTGCACAGTTGTGCTGAGGGTCCCGAGAACGATTCCCAGCCAGGCTCGGTCTTTGCCATTGCGCTGAATCACCAAATCTGCTTGTACGCATAGCTATTGTGGCGGTACATAGCTCTGGGTAGGGGGTGGCGGGTTGTTGAACCTTCCGTTTCGGTGCCATAGTTTATAGCGACCCATGCACGGCTGCAGCTGTACTTACTCATCTGAGGCCAGTTGGTCTATGTCTACCGCATGAACCAGTACATGTGGATTTCCCAGTGGAGGGTGCAGTCAAAATTGACTTTACCTTTACTTAGGCCTGTACAAACAATAGTTTTCAAGTTATTGAAGATTACATTGAAAACTAGAGAAACTAGAGGGTGTACGGGTAATTTCGTTGCTAACTGTAGATTATTCCATCAGTTCATCCACCCTTATCCATTCATCCTTATCCCTCTATTTATCCATTAATTCATCAATCCATATCCAATTATCCTTCCATTCATTTCCATCCAACCTTCGGCGTCGACGTGATTGAGCCAACATTTTGTAGAGCTGGACCCTTATAGTTGGGTGTATGTAATACTCCCAGTACGCCATCAGCGAGCAAAGTTCCCGTCCGAAGCAAGTACCTAAAATTCACGGTGCACTTGAAGGCACAAGGCTTTCTGTGAGGTTTGCCACAACAGATGAAAATTCAGCACAGATGCCACAGGATAACACGAGCGTTGCAGATTTAGTGAACGACCAAAACTGTTAGTGCTCCTCTCGACAATGCAAATACTGCAAGACCGAACGTACGAAGTGGTTAAATTTGACTCGTTGAGCGCATGGAGATAATAGACACAGAAAAGTGTTTGGATTTCCATATGATTGAGATGAGTTGCTGGGTCTTTTGCTAACAGTTACAATGAGATCAATGCAACGTGAGCTTAACCGCACCCCTCGCTGGGGAACTAACACTCACTGGTTCGTACCTAATGCAGAAATAAACCAACTAGCCCCAGAGGGGTATACGGCTGCAGTTGATAAAGGGAATCGTCACGAGCTATGACGCCATCAACGGAAGGGTCATAGCCTATGCAACGATCCGTGCCCCAGCCCCCATATTGCTGGCAAAGGTCAGTGCACCCCGCTGCAGTGGTGCAGACATTGCTGAGTATGCATATCAAGCGCTGCAAGAGCTCGCTTGCCTGTGTTGATATCGAATTGCAACGTTCAGTGTCATGAGCTCAGCATTCTAGGCTGCCGCTACCGCAGGTATGTGGCTAATTTGATAACTATTTTGCTGATGACTAATTTGATCCACGGAGAAATAATCTGTAATTAATCCATAATCGCTGTGAAAAAAAAGAGCCAAAGATGATCTTATACTTCTAAATAGTTGTAGATAAAAAGGAAGTATACAGTAAATAGAATTTTGAGGCTAGTTACCTCCGCAGAGGAGGTTATGTTTTCGTCGTGTTTTTCTGTCTGTCTGTAAGTTTGTAAGTTTGTCTGTCACTAAGATAACTCAAAAAGTTATGAACCGATTTGGATGAAATTTACAGGGATTGTTAGGTATGTTAGGAGGAACAGATGATTAACTTTTGGTGGAGACACATATGTCCATCCGTTTGTTTGTTTGTCTGCCTCCTTTTTCTCGATGCCATAACCCAAAAAGATATGGATGGATTTTGATGAAATGAACAAGAGTTGTTGAGTATATAACAAGGAGTAAATGACCAAATTTTGGTAATGATCCGTTTGTTCGTTCGTTCGTTCGTTTGTCACTGTTTTTAATTTCATGCTTGTTAGCACAATAACTAAAAAAAATGAATGGATATTTATGAAATTTATAGGGGTTGTTAGCAATGTTAAATGACATAAATGATTAAATTTTGGTGCAGATCAGTTTGTACGTTTGTATGTTTGACTCGTGTTTTTAATAACTTTTGTTAGCAGTATAACTCAAAAAGTTATGAACGGATCTTCACGAAAATTGCTCAAGCTGTTACTACTATCAAAAGGCACAAATGATTAGATTTTGGAGCTTATACAAAGAAAATTATGGTTTCAGAGCCTATTTGAATTTTTTGCTACCGTTGCCTCGCCTGGCTGAGGTATGCGCTCTCAGAGTGCTCTAGTTAAAATATGCACGATATAAAGAGAAGCGCTTTGAGCTCACAAGAACACAAGGGAGTTCAGGAGAGACATTCTCTCCGTTGCAACAACGAGAGTGGCTATACAGGTGTTGTGCCTTGTGAGGTAATTTCTCTAAGCGTCCGTGTAAAGTGACACGACCTTGACAGCTTGCACTTCTTTGCGTCATCTGTATAAAAACTGCATCACGACGAATTAAAGTTACGCTATATCAATTACGTTAAAGGACGCCAAGCAATTGCAGGTAAGTATATGAATGATAAAGCAACGTAGTCGCCTTACGTGAACTGACACAATAAGAAAACTCAGTGAGAAATAAAAATGAAACGTAATGATTCGTTTACCACAATACCTACGCAGTGGCGTTTTATGTTAATAATTTGAAAACCTGTGAGGCAGAAGGTGGTAGAGTCGTCCTATAGTACAACTGTGGTGATAGCGAGCGTTGCCTGTTGATGCTTTAATTTTGTCCAACGTAAACGTTAAATTTACAAGTTCCCATTTTATCAAGTAGCGAATGGAAGAAGATGTACTTCTGCGAAATACTTACCATAAGGGAATATAAATCTGACTGTCAGTCCTGTACAAGAGCAAAGAAGATCGTAGCAACCTCTCTACAGCCCAGTACAAGACTAACTAAGAGTTATAAATTATCAAAAAGTTACGTATATTTCAGCTCCACATAGTGATAATTGCTCCCAACTAGTCTTCATTTGGCTGTAAAATTTTTCCAAAGCCCATTCTGTAAGGGAACCTCGTTCAAACATCTTCTACATATGGCAAAAAATGTGGAATGTACTTTTTCAATGTATTTTCTGTATATCTCCAGCTTATCTTACATAATGTAGTTCAAAATGAAGAGAAATAATTTGCTATTGGTATGACTGCAGACTCAAGAATCCAAAGATGCAACGATGGGACACCAAAGGCCAAGGCTGGAATCAGGTCAACTTAACTGAGTAAAGAACAGCCGCAAATCCTAGCCTTTCCAATATGTGAGTTGTCGAAATAGAGTTGAATGAATTATAAAACTTAACAATAATTCTATACGAGACAATGACAGCTTAAAGTTTTGGTAAAATTGAATAAATATTAAAACCAGCGTGCGCCTGGACTTCATTGCCCGCGATGCGCCTAGCCCCACCCAAGTATGGTCATAGCATCTCCGACTCCACCTCCTTTGCTTAGTGACCACGTGTGACGTCATCTGGAGACCAAAACGCGCTCCACAACTATTGTCTCTATTTACTATTTTCATTTTATTTACTTACGTCCTTCACTGTTCACAACGTATAACCAGTTCAAATAAAATTTTACGATTTATGGAACAAATTCTGTACCTATAGCTTTCCATGGCGTGATAGCACTGTAAAAGAATCGATTGAAGTCCACTAAATGCTCTGTTTTACCGAATATTTTAACGCAACACTGGATTGTCCAACACCCTGCTTAAGGTAGGGGAAGAATTCCGAAATGATTGCACCAAAGATGAATGACAAGACACCTTATGTGTGGCCATCCTTCATTTTTTTTCAACTGATGATGAATTAAAGGAAAACTGGCAATGGTGCACGGTATGAAAAATTGTAAAATTTAAAATATATACCAGAATATCAATATAATTTAAATAGATGACTAATACACATCCTACCTACCTTCTACGAGTGTGGCGTGCATTACTACCTCCGCCAAAAAGGTTGTGTTGTCAAATTATTCTCTTTGTCTGTCTGTTACCAAGATAACTGAAAAATTATCGACGGATCTATACAAAATTTACGAGGCTTATTAGGTAGCTTAGGAGGAACACATGATTAACATTTGGTGAAGATCCATGCACGCGTTCGTTTGTTTGCGCGCCTCTTTTTTCTTTACAAAATAACTTGAAAAGTTATGGATGGATCTTCATGAAATTTCTGATAATTGTTAGAAATATAAACTGCACAAATGATTAAGTTTTAGAGATGATTGGTTCGTCGGTTTGTGTTTTCGAAGAATGTTTGTCGTATTGTTTGCCAAAACATGACTCAAAAAGTTATGGACGGATCTTCAAGAACATTAAAGAAATTCTTACTAACGTCAAGTTGCACAAATAAGCAAATATTGGTTACGATACAAAGGAAATCTGGGTTTCTGAACCAATTTGATTTTTTCGGTAACATTTCCTCGTTTGGCGGAGGTATGCACTCTCAGAGTGCTCTATCATAAATCTTGGGTTGCAAACCTGATGCGTGTACGCCTTTGTATGAGCGCTCCTTACATGGTATTTATGTGCGGGCTTGAAATTTAAAAAGAGTGACCGCTGAGAGGAATGGCAAGATCAGTGCCAATGGGAACAGCAAGTCGGGAAAGAAGAGACAGAAAAGAAGAAGGCACTAGCAATAAGGGTATGGAAATAGAATGACCCGACGTGGTCGCTTTAAGAAAAAGTGTCCCGAAAAAAAGATATCTCATTGAAGTAAAATGTAAGAATAGCGCTTAGATATTTGCGCAGGTTCGAAAATAGTTTGGTGATCTTATAATTATCTATGACTAGCGTGAGGATCCACCTATTTTGACAGGAATACATAGTTGCATATCGTGGGAACAGTGTACACCAACAGCCCTCTTCTACACACGAAATATCTGCTCTGCGACGCTCGTCGATGTATGGATAGGACATCAGCTACCCACAGTGAGCGCAACTCATTGTTTTTCAAAGCAAAAGACAAAGCAGGTGAAACTACTGCACGTGTTACAGGTGTTTGCAAGTGCTGAACGTTACACGTCGGAAGGATTGGTTGCCTAGGTGTCGAGTAACTGTCTACATCACACAGTTTCTCTCGAAGAGATTGGCGCATGAACTGCTCATTGTATTGCTGTCCTCACATCGCATCGCGAGACGCATTTTCTTTTCAAAGCAAAGATTAATAACTTCGCTGTTTCCTCAGGGAGAGATCAGTAATAAATTGAGCCTGCTAGCTGGCCACGCACAGAACACCATCAAACCATGAGCCACTGGATACCGCTTAGTTTATTTTACAACGCACACCCACAACACAGCAGCATCTGTTCGCGTCCTGTGAGCAGCAAGTTACTAACCGCTCGTAAACAATCCATTCGCCAGCTCACACGAGGGCATCTTCTGTTACCCTCACTTGCGTGCCCTGCTCACAGGGTGCGGCTGAGGGC